>JAHZTW010000001.1:449809449-449822203 GCA_020283515.1 Alliaria petiolata | reverse complement strand
CAAGCAAAAAGTACAAAGAAAATAGACGATGCTTAAGAAGGGTATCAATTGAGAAAGGATAAAACGTTTGGTTTAGTGGGAATAGTTAATGAAAATAAATGACACATGTTGGATTAATGGAAGGATTAACTACAATCGTTGGATTATAATTATTTTTTCTTAAACAAAAAAAATCTATCAATAACATTGTTAACAAACCGCCGGATGCAAACCAAAAACCATGTGTAGTCTTGTAGACCAACTTTCCACATATTTGAAAGATTTATGAAGTAAGACCGATAATTCATACTAATAGAAAGTTAAAAATTCAAGTTTACTCAATCAAAAAAATACCAAAATAAGAAAATTTATGTGAAAAATCTCTTTCAAAGATTAAAGACAAACCTTGTAAAAGTTATTTGTGACGTGTTCTAACTTACCTTGTAGATATAACTTTACAAAAACAAATAATTCAACACATATAAGTTTTTTCGAAGAAGAAATCAGATAGATGGATTAAGAAATTTCTTTTTTTTATTACCATTATAGCATGAATCATTATCAAATGACCTTTTTTATGTGGTTTTACAATATAAATAATCTTCAAAAGACATAAGTGAAAAGAAGGTAATTTTTGATAATTGAAAAGACGCAACCACAAATAATATTTATTTTGCTGAGTCGATGCAGAATTTTGGCTAAAATTTGATTATTTTGCTGATTAACTTCTGCAACTAAAGGTGAACCACGAAGAAAAAAAAAAAAGAATTGAGGCAGATTTTTTGGACTATATTCTGGAGATAAAGATACATCTCTAGCAATAATAACAGCATTGTTTATCATTTTTACCGATTTTCGATAAAATAAATGAATATAACAATTCGTTTTATAAAGAATCAAATGATTTTTTATGTGCTTTTCAAAAAACATAAGTGAAAAGAATCAATTTTTGATAATTGAAAAGAAGCAATTTTTGATAATTGAAAAGATGAAACCACAAATGATATTTTTTGAATTAAAATTAGAATTTATAAAAAAAATACGAATAACAATTTTGAAAAGACACAACTTATTGAAAGACAATTGACATTTATTCATATTGTTATTATAGAGAAATTGGCATTTATTCATATTGTTATGATAGATTAAATGTTAAAAATCTTCTCTGCAATAATGATGCTCTAAAACCTCTTAAACAAGAATCGTTCTTCTATCTCACTCTTCCTTTTTGATTTTTTTTTTAAATTTTTTATTCTTTAGAACCTACTTTTAAAACCTCTATTGGAGGTGCTCTTAACATTCTTATGGAGCACTGCTCCAGGAGCAGCTATGAGTTTTTTAATTATATCTTTCCATAAAGCAATGTTGCCAAATAATTTGCGAGCATGCAGCTTCTTTACTTCAAACATACCTCAGAACGCAAACTGTGGAAGTCACCAGCCGCTCAGAGAAAATTTTGAAGCAGAATATATAGTAGCATGTCCCGCAAAATAATAATATACAACTTTGGCTCTTTTTCTCATCGTGGTCTCTCACAATCTATGCTATACTCGTCTGCGTGAATTCATGATCTTACTCTTAATAGATGATTAAAGGGAGGCCTCATGCATGAATGACTTTAATTTTGGCTAAAAGAAATAGTTAAATCACCTTGTTTCTTGTGTGAACGGCTGAACGCTGTTAGTGTTCTCATTCATTATAGTGAATTCTCTTGTTCTGAGTGGTCTAAATTGTATTGAAGCAAGGGATACTTATGGTTTTGCGTAAAACATACTTTATCATTCTTTTTAGGCTTTAGCAGTCTTGATTGAAGCTTTGCATTCGGTCAAGGATATGGAGCCAGCAGCTGAAGATAGTGGTGCCGATGCTGCTTCATCTTTAAGTTTACTATCTTGTCCTAGTCTCTAAGTCATCTTCCTTCACCTCTTACTTGCTTAACATTCTGATGTCCAGGAATTTCACCGCTTAATCTAGCAATATGTTACTCAGCTGCTGAGATTTTTGAAGTCATAGTCTCTGACTCAACTGCGTCATGTTTGCATGCTTGGATTGAACATGCCCCAGTCAAAGCATAAGGCCTTGCATACTTTGTCACCGAATGCTTCTAATCGAAAAGATGCTCCTTCACGATTACTTAAATTGATTGATGCGGGTGTGGTTTATCACAAACATAATCTTGAGCAAAGCTTGGTGGACCTGTTAATTCCTTCTCTGTTGCTTTAAAAATTATTAGTTTCTTCATCGTGTATATTGGCAACAATTATATGATTGTGCGGAACAAATTTGATTAAAAATCTTTGACTCAAATACAAGCCTAGTCAAATTCTGAATTAAGATTGGAAACAAACAAGCTCTAGCTAATTGCTTCAAATCTCCTTTTCCAGAGATTATAACACATAATTTCTTACCTAGCTCGCAATGTCTAGTTCACCAAAACGCGCAGTTACATCTGATGATTCTATGAGATGAGAAATCATGTGATGCATATCATCCCCATAATTCTTCATCGTATCCGGCTCCTGCAAACAAACAACAAACAAACAGTGATTCTCGGATAAATCACAACTCTTTATGCTTATATACAATAAGTTACATATAATGTGCTTCTTATATAACAACTTACATATAATGACATGGCGGCTCCACAAAACCTGATAGCATTAATATTGTGGAGGCAATCATGATAGCTCTGGCTATGATTACCTAAACCACAGTGTAGAGCAAGTTTGGCAAGCTGCAAATATGATGCATTTGGTTAAACATAACTTGTTAGATGTTACAAAATCACAAAATAAATCAAGAAATCGCAAAATCAACAAAGGAGAAGACAAAAACAGAGGTACCTTGGTGCCGGACAACAAGAAGTAATGTGTATCAATTATAGATTTGGCCCTAGGAGGCTCTTTGCCGATTTCTGCACAAGCTTTCTTCAATCTTGGAACGTCGGATTCCATTAGGCCATGGCCAATCCAAATTCTTTCGTTGAGCATGCGGTAGACCCTATCGTAGATTCGAAGAAATGTAAGTGCATGTTTCCGCGATTCGCTAGTTTGTAGCACACTCAAGGATCCACCAATTCGCTCCAGCGTCCGAGAACAAACTTCCATCACTCCCAACCGCAGAATCCCAGAAAGATCTACTTTGAAATCAAAGAAAGCAATTACTTTGTCACTCATGATTTTAGATCTGTGAAATTAGGGTTTTATTTTTTAGGTTTGGAAGCGAGAGAGAGAAGGAGGCAATTCATTAGATAAGAACTGTTGTCTCCGATCAAAGAAACTAGAACTTAGGCCCAAGCCCAAATTTTATAAACCGGTAGTCTTTGTTAATATTGCATGCAAATCATTTGGTTTGAATAAAAACTTTATTTTTGTAAAGTTATGATGTTTGACTATATTATTTAAACAAAACATTTTAGAAGAATTGCAATAAATGTGAACAGAAGACTAAAAAAAGAAATGTATAACACCGATATTTTTTTAATTAGTTGGGTAACATTAACATTTAACATTGATGTTTGGGAAAATTTTATCAGAACTGTTATATCTTTGATAAAAATAAATGTCTATATATAATCAGTTAAACTAAAGTTTACAAAATTTTATATTTGTATAATATGTATCCCTCCGGCAAATCCTCTAAAATCAAATGCCCACAAAGATTACAATATAATACATATACATCTATTGAGAAATTATGTTGAGAAGCGATGCCCGTGTTCTAATCAACCCTCGAAACAATTCTTCTAGACTTTTCTCAAACCTTTCAAACGATACCTCGAGGTCCTCAAGTTTCTTCTGAAGATCTTCATGAGAGCAAGAATCTCCGGAAATCGCTGAATCTACACTCTCTAACTCGTTCTTGACAATCTTATCGTAATCATGAGACTTCTTGTTCATGATAAGGACCAAACCCAACTTGCTCCTTATGTCGTTCCCGTTTTGTCGTCCCGACAAGAACTCCAAGAACGACTTCAAGACCGAAACAGTCATCGAAACGACACGTCTCATAGCGTGAATCACGGCCAAGAAATGAATATTACCGTCTCGATCACGATCATGATCTCTCATCACTAACCCTACATTAACGTTCTTCAAGGATCCAAGAAGCTTCTTCACTTCTTTCCTCATGTTCTTCCTAAACCTGACGTATCCCGAGAAATCGACGACATCTTTCCTTCTCCTAACACAAGATTTAAGACCAAGAACATTCTCATGAGTCTCAACCATGAGATCCCTCGAGACGTTGCATATATCCATTAGCCTCAGCGACCCATCAAGCATTTCATCCATAAACTCTCCCTTCGTCTTCTTCCTCTCATCATTAAACGACAACACGTTTCGCGTTGATCCCATCTTCAGAAACTCCTCCGTACACTCGTACAGATTCTCTAACCCCGCTAAACCGGAGTTAACCGAATCGGATGACGTCATTGTCTTCGTGTTCATAGTGATGAGAAGTTTGTCCAGCGATTCCTCGATCGCTGCTGTGCTAGGATGAGATCTTGAAGGTAAGCTTACCGATCTTACATGATTCTTGATGATCCTCATCGCCATAATTTGTTATATTTTTTGTCGTTGAGCTTTGTGTTCTCTATATTGATTTTTATTCAACGAGCTCTATTTATATCACAGGGGGTTTGTAACGAATGTTACGTCAACCAACAAAACTTCAACAATAATAAGATTTTTTATTATTTTATTTTTGTTCGATTGTTATGGGAAAATGTGTGATTCTGAGTTGTCATGTTTTTTTATGTAAATTCGGTTGTCAAATTATGCGTAATAGTTTGGCCACAGAGTTGATGAATCATCGTCTTTTGTGCTTCCGGTTTTGCCACATAATTAATCGTCATTTCGATTTTTTAGAATTAAAATAATATCAACGGTCTATAAATGGTCTGGGTAGGTGAAGAAATACAGATCTTCCTCAACCACATTATACCATGTCCTATTCTCCCAAGGTTGTCTGTTACGTTTCTCCTATAGTTTAACATAAAATGAAAATAAAGTAATATAAAGTATTTAGCCTCTACATCTTGGGTTATGACACGTAGAAGAAACTCGAATTTTTTGTTGATTGTATCCGCATTTGATCGGAAGAAGAAAAAAAAGAAACATTGCAACGTGTACTAATTTGATTTTTTTTTTTTTTTCATGTGATGGGTCTGGCACAAGCTCCAGTAAATGAAATATCAGTATTGATGATATTAATAATTAGAAATCATGTTAAAGGGGAGGTGCACAGAGAGCACTTGCACCTAATGCTTTTTCCTTATTGCCGCCGTTGAACGTTTTTGTTTTTGCCAATTTTCTTAAAGTCTTTTGGTTTGGATTTTGGAAGTAATCAAAATCCTAAAACTCAGAATCATTTTGTCGCCAAGCCTTTTTATTTAACAAGTTAGTACAACTCAAAAAGTTTAGTATGTGTCCAAACTCTTTTAAAAAAAATTCTCAGTAAGTGACTTTGAAATCGTAAATTAAAACTTATCTAATTATCATAAACTGACACGTTTTTATTTTTAGTTTTTTCAGAGGTTTTTATAATAAAATGATGTTCAATTTTTTTCTTAGTTTCTCCATGTCATCGAATCATAATTTTTTGTTTTTTTAAGAACTTTTTTTTGTTTATTTGACATCTAGTAGTTCAATTGTTATAAAACATTTCATTGTCATTTATGAGTGTTACTTGTCTAATTAAGTCCCCGGCATTACGTACACGTGTAAAAGCCGCGCAGTTTTGTTTCAAAGTTTTTGTAGATCTTATTCGCAGTCACCAATTATTGCATGCATGATGCATCCAAAAGAAATTTCAATCATGTTACGTACATTGTATTTGTATGAGGTATAGATCTCCACAACATTCTTTTCTAACGGTATTTTCTTGTGGCGCCATGTCAGGTTTGTTCCCTAGAGTATTTCCAAAACTAAAATTGCTTACAAGCTGTCAAATGAATCCTATATAGTTGCTGCCAAAGTTACTGAAATTGCCTCGGATCTTAGTATTATGGTCATGCGCCCAACACGATACTCAAATCTACTCAAGTTAACACTACAGCTCCGTCTTCAGCCATCCAGATATCTCTTTCTAATGCTATTGTTGATACAACTAATGAATTTATCTCGGTTGATCCAAATATTATTGCCAATGCCGACGATCTCATTTCGCTAGCTGCAATCTCGATTCTTAAGAACACATGTCTGTGTTTATGGCACATCAAACCGCTCCTGCAATTATATGCATCAATGAAATTATTAAGCCTCTCATTTTGGAGTATGCCCATAATTTATCACACCGCTACTTTTATTGCTTAAGAAAACTCTATGGTCCAAAAGGAAACTAGTAGAATAGCTGAGCCCGATTTTGATTCTAATAAGGTTGTCTCATTAATCTTTCCGGAAGAAGAGCATTCAGCGGATTCAGATAAAAAGATGGATTCTGTCTGATGCATCTTTATCGCCAAAGATGAATCAGACAGAGTCAACGGATAAGTCTTTTGCATTTAGCTGTTGAACCAAAGACAGATATGTTTTTAGCGTTAATCATAATTAAGAAGAATAATACCTTTTGTTTTTCTTCTCCTACGATTGTCTCCACATTAATTAAAATAATATGTAGGTGAGAAGAGTGCACGTTGGTATAAACCACCAAGTAAAGAATTTAAAACCCTTTCAAAAAAAAAGTAGAGAATTTTAAAAGAGAAAATAATATGCTAACAAAGATAATAAAGGTTACGGCGATATATCAAAAACGGTATAGTCGTGGACTTTTGTAAAGCTTCTTCTTCCTTTTTCTCCTTTCTCTATTTTGTTTATTAGCTAATTCTAAAAAGACTAGATTAAGCTCTTGCTTAACTCTCTTTCTTCTCTCAAACTATATGACTTATGTCATGACTTGTATGGTTATTCTTTTTTAATAGAAAGCCTTTTTAAAAAAACTGGTATAATCAACTAAAATTTGAGTTTTTTATTTATTTATATTTGTTATTTTTTTGGCTAAAACGAGAAATTTGATTACTCTCTATGTTTATTTTTAAT
Source organism: Alliaria petiolata (assembly GCA_020283515.1). NCBI lineage: Eukaryota > Viridiplantae > Streptophyta > Magnoliopsida > Brassicales > Brassicaceae > Alliaria > Alliaria petiolata. The sequence goes on along the minus strand of JAHZTW010000001.1, from coordinate 449,815,187 downwards.
TGTCGTTTTAGGTTGTTTCACACAGATTAAGAAAACAACTACTTTTCTGTTTTACCCTTTAATTTTGTTTGATATGAGTCATTAATAAGGTAAAAAAGTAAGGATTAAATTGGAAAATCTATCATAAATCTGTATTGAAAACCGAAAAGGACAATTATTTTAAAACAAAAAACAAGTTTAAAACGACAATTAAAACAAAACGGAGGGAGTAGATTATAATCTCGTTTCTCGTTTTAAAACAAATTAATGCTCTTTTTATTTTTGTAGGGTCTCAACGTATCGAGATTATATAAAAAAACCGTACTTTGTGATTTTTGCAGTTTCTACTTGATTTTTCTCGACTTAAAGTTGCAAGTCTAGATAAATAAAATATCAAGATTTTTGGTATAAAAAATATCAAAAATCGAATACTTTTGCAGCTGAACATGTAGTATCAGGACACAAATACTAAACTTGCTAGAAAGATTATGACTCGTAGAGTACGGTTTAATTAAGTCGATTTTATCAGAAATTCTGGCATATCACAGGCCAAGATATAACTAAGATGGTCTGCGATTTTTTTGAGAAAGGCAGATTTGATCCAAGACATAATCAGACGAATATCTGCCTTATACCCAAAAAGGACCGTCCAAGAGCAATGACAGAATTTAGACCGATAAGCTTATGCAACGTAAGCTACAAGATCATCTCAAAGATTCTTTGCAAACGACTAAAGAGAGTACTCCCGACCATTATTTCGGAGACCCAATCAGCCTTCATGGCTAGACGCCTAATCACAGACAATATCTTGTTAGCCCAAGAGAATTTCCATGCTTTGCGCACAAATACGAGTTGTAAAGAAAAATTCTTAGCAATTAAGACGGATATGAGCAAAACATATGATAGAGTCAAATGGGATTTCCTAGAAGCTCTTCTTCTAAAGCTTGGCTTCTCGGAAAAATGGATTAAGTTGTTGATGTTCTGCATCTCTTCCGTCTCGTACCAAGTTTTAATAAATGGAGAAGCTAAAGGAAGGATAAGGCCATCGCGGGGTTTACGACAAGGAGACCCACTCTCTCCATTCCTGTTCATCTTATGTACAGAGGCTCTTATCTCCCTCCTTAAAGGAACGGAAGAAGAACAACGTATTACGGGACTAAGGATTGCCAGAGCAAGCCCTAGAGTTTCCCACCTTCTATTTGCAGACGATAGTTTATTCTTCTGCAAGGCAGAAGTCCTGCAATGTGCAGAGATAATGAAAATAATTTATTCTTACGGAGTAGCTTCGGGACAACAGTTGAACGCTGCAAAATCCTCAATTCTCTTTGGAAATAAAGTTGGGCATCCCCTTCGCCGAGAGATAAAAAGGGCTATCGGAATATCCAAGGAAGGAGGTATGGGAATGTATCTAGGTCTTCCTGAACAAATATGCGGTTCAAAAAAGAAAGTTTTTGCATATGTTCAAGATCGATTGAACAATCGGATCAATAATTGGTCGGCAAGACTCCTTTCAAAAGGAGGAAAAGAAGTCCAAATAAAATATGTAGCTCAAGCCATTCCGACATATGTTATGTCGTGTTTCTTACTCCCGCAAGGTGTAACGAATAACCTTCGGAGTGCGATTTCAAATTTTTGGTAGAGCTCGAAACAGAATAACAGAGGCATGCATTGGATTGCTTGGGACAAAATATGAACCCCTCGAGAAATGGGAGGGTTGGGCTTCAAAGATCTACAAGACTTCAACATCTCTTTGCTAGCAAAGCAATTGTGGCGCCTTCTACAATACCCATCCTCCCTTCTGGCGAGGGTATTGCGAGGAAGATACTATAGAATGTCAAGCCCTCTAGATGTATGTAAGTCATATTCCCCATCATATGGTTGGAATAGTATCATGGCCGCAAGACCCTTACTTCTCCAAGGACTCCGGAAGACCATTGGGTCGGGATGTAATACCCGAGTGTGGAGCGAACCTTGGATCTCGGTTATTCCGGCGAGACTCGCTAGAGGAATTGGTCCCATAATAGACAGAAACCCAGGCTTTTTAGTCCATGAACTTATGAGAGGAGATACAAAAGAGTGGGATACTCATATTCTCAGTGACCTTATCCATCCCGACGATATCCGTCTTATCCTCGGGATGAGACCTAGCCAACACTGCACCCTGGATGGGTATGCATGGAATCACACAAAATCGGGGACCTACACAGTCAAATCAGGATATGAGCTAGCACGACGATTAAAATCGGATCAAAAGCCAGTTGAGATGACGGAACCAAGCATCACTTGTTTGTTAAGCCAAGTTTGGAATATTCGGGCGCCCCCAAAACTTCAACATTTTATGTGGCAAACCATTTCGGGTTGCGTGGCCACCTGCCAAAGGCTAACATTCCGGCACCTAGGTACATATAAGAGTTGCCCCCGATGCGGTGCACCAGAGGAAACAATTAACCATATGATATTTGAATGCCCCCCTGCCCTTAGTGTGAGCTCTTTCGGACTTTCCGTCCCTTCCGGGTTGCTTTTCGAGCTCATCTCTATATGGAAACATGGATTTCTTATTTTGGAGGATCAAAGAAAGTGAGCTTCCCGCTCCTCAAAGGGATATTTTCCCGTGGATCATTTGGTTTATTTGGAAGGCAAGGAATGATAAAGTTTTCAATGGAAAAACTGTATCACCTTTGGATACCATGCAACATGATACTATAGAAGCAGAAAGTTGGCGGAAAGCAAACGAAAAGGAGATAGACGAGGAGAAAGAGGAAAGGCAAGGAGCAGAGGTCCCTGATGAATCCGAGGAGCTGCTTGTGATCCCCCAAATCCCGACTTATCAGATTGATGCCTCTTGGATCGATCATGGACCGGTTAGTGGACTTGGGTGGTATCTGTTAGACACAAGGGGACACATCACCACCGGACAACAAGGATGCAGAAGAAGCCTGTCAGCTCTACACGCGGAGATGGACGGGCTAATTTGGACAATGACATGCTTGAGAGATAGAGGGTTGCAAAGAGTTTGTATCGAGACAGATTGCGCCAACTTGATTCAGATGATCGAAGAGCTTGTGGATATGCCAGCGTTTAGATCAGAGTTAGATTATCTGGGTTCTCTTAGGAATTCTTTCGTGGAATGTCTTGTACGTTTTATCCCTCGCAGCAAAAATGTCTGTGACGATACCTTTGCTAAAAGGGCGAGAGCACGAGGAACTATCTTTTCCCATGTAAGTCACACTCGGTTAAGAGAGACGGGATCTAACGATCTTGAATCTATTAACCCAAATTGATTTAATATATGGACGCTTGTTGACAAAAAAAAAAAAATCAAACTTAATGGTTCCATTCATTTGTTTGGCTTAGACATTGTATGAGCTAGAATAAGAACAGAGTATAAATTCGTTTTGGATATTTGATATAAGAAGATATATAGTTAGAGGATCTCTACAATATGTGGGTGTTTAAACAAAAGCTACATCTCTTTTGTACTGATGCAGACTTCATGATCCTGCTCAGCTCATCGTTGAATGCTTCGACACTCATACTAAGCAAGTCTAATCTCTTGAGCATCCAAAAAGACCCTTTTGATGAGGATCTTTGCACCATGGTCAGTTAATCTGTGCTTAATTAATTATCTATCTGTGGTCACGAATCCAGCAATGTCAAGCTTCATGATTATTCTTAATATATTGTCTCCATCAGTGGCGGACCTAGTAAGTAAAAGGGTGTGTCACATGACCCACCCATAATTTTGATATAACTAGTTTTGTATATAAATATAGTGGAAAGTCAACAGCACAGTTGATAAATTTGCTTTATTGAACCTCCTCACCAGGGTTCAAATCCTGCTTTTGACATATTTGATTTTTTTTTTTTTGATATTCTGACCTAAGTTAAAATAATTTCTGGGACCGCCACTGGTCTCCATTGTTCTCTTCTTCATCTCTGGCATAAAAAAAAATATGTTTGTTGTATTAGAACAAAACATGACAGCTCGTAGAAAGTTATACTTAAGTGTCTTAGTGATATATGATGATCTAGACAAATAAAAAGCTAGGCTATTAATTGTAAATTGAAAAATCTATGCGTTTACAATAAAGGTAGAAGAATCTTGCATTCTTGGACCTCGTGGTACGAATATTTCTTCCTCATGTGTCTATTTTTCCGTAGTGTTCTATTGTTTAATGGGGGGAGACAAGGAAATAAATTTTGCAGCAATATACAACTATAATTAATATATGTATGAGACATGACAGAAGAGATATAAATAAACAAAAGAGTTTATTCACCAAATTATAGAGATTAGAGAGGCATGGTATATAAATCATATATATATATATAAGAGCAATACCAGAATGTTTCACGTCTTTTGAGTTATTTATTTTGTGATCGTTTATTTCATAAATATGAAATAATGCATACATAGAGAAAATGCATAGTCATAGGCAGATTGTTTAAATGTAGTCTTCCTAAACAAAAATTTATCGACTTATATTATTGTCGGGATTTTTGATTGTTTAAATGTAGTCTTTGAATGATTCTATAGTTGAAGCTGAGGTACCCTCTATGGCTCTATGACTATGCATTTTCTCAAAACATCTTATTCAATTTAAATTTCAGTTTTTTTGTGTTATTCCTTTTTCTTTATAAACTGATAACATTCACTTTTCATGGAATTTAATTTCTCGGTTAAAAGGGGAAAGACAAAAAAAAACATATTTTTTTAGGTAAAAAAATTTGATAATTTATAAGATCAAACTCAATATTGTTTTTATTTAGTCAGTTTAATTGTTTAGCATGTTACTTATTTTGTTGCATACGTTATTTTTGCATGTTAAATATTTCTAAAATAATATTTTGACACGTTATTTATTTTTGCTAATAACTTAATTAACAGTTTTTAGTATTTACTTTCGAAATCTAAGAAACACATATAAACTTTTGCAAAAAAAAAACTATATGATACATTATAGTGTTGACTTTTATCGTTCTTATCATGTTGGATTTTAAATACATGTTTTCCCATGCACGTTGACCAAACAAAAACACATGTTTTGTATTTACAATTATTTTGAAGTTTTATTAAATTTCATTTTTATATTTTATCATTCGACATCAAATTATGAAATATTTTAAAGTCTAATTTTTTAAATAGTGATATTTTCGAATAAATTAATCTATGAAAACAATAAAAGGGTTCTAAGGTCAACCCCAATGGTCATCTTTAGGTGTCTTAAATAAGGTTTTTAATAATAAAATTGAATAAACAAATGATTTGGGTGTCTTATTTTTTAGAACAATGTCTAAAATATGTTTAAGACACTCAACATGAGTTCTCTATTGGGCTTGTTCTAACATCCTGAAGGCTTCATTTTATAATTGTTTTTTGTTCAGGTAACAAATAAAGGAATTGTGTATTAGGGTCATCATTCTTCGGATTCATACTAGATAGAGCTAGTAAAATAAATATGAAACTTTTTTTTTTGACCAATTTTTATCGCACCCTATAAATATGAAACTTTTATTGGTAAACCCTAGTTCCATTCTTCTGTTTTCGATACTGATCATTCTTAGGGTTACTTTTTTAAACTGCCATATTATTAGGGTTTAACTTGTAACTTGCGGGAATGAATTTGCGTAATTCTGATGGCTTCCGATTCAACGTCTCTTGAAAGAGGGTCTACACTTCTTAGTCAAACGCCATATTTGTTGATATCGGAAGTCTTTAGAGAAGTTTCCTTGAGGTGTGTGGAGGTTGGATTCTCATG
>JAHZTW010000001.1:449730222-449751227 GCA_020283515.1 Alliaria petiolata | reverse complement strand
CTGCACTTGGAGCTCGATTCTCTTTAAAAGATCCAACAGATCTTACATACTTCTTGGGAATAGAGGTCACTAGGACATCACAAGGGATGCATTTGATGCAACGCAAGTACATTGGTGATTTGTTGGCAAGAGTCAACATGTTGGATGCTAAACCAGTGACCACACCTATGGCTCCTATGCCAAAGCTTTCGTTACACGCAGGGACAGTCCTCGACAATCCAAGTCAATTCCGCACTGTACTCGGCAGCTTACAGTATTTAGCGTTCACTCGACCCGATATTGCATACAGTGTCAATCGACTCTCCCAATTTATGCATCGACCGACCGATCTCCGTTGGCAAGCGGCAAAACGTATATTGAGATATCTTGCTGGGACACAGTCACATGGTATCTTTCTCAAATCCAATAATCCACTAACTCTTCATGCTTATTCTGACGCGGACTGGGCAGGTGACTCAGATGATTTCTTATCTACGAAAGCATACATTCTCTACCTCGGGTCAACTCCTATTGCTTGGTCTTCAAAGAAACAGAAAGTCGTTACTCGTTCTTCTACCGAAGCAGAGTATCGATCGGTGGCCAACACGGCTGCAGAAATACGATGGGTCTGTAATCTCTTGACTGAACTTGGTGTGACGTTACATCAGGTACATGTTGTCTATTGTGATAATGTCGGAGCTACATATCTAAGCGCAAATCCAGTCTTTCACTCCCGCATGAAACACTTGGCTTTGGACTTCCATTTTGTACGAGACAATGTGCAATCGGGTGCTTTACGGGTAACGCACGTCTCCACAAAGGATCAGCTAGCTGATGCGTTAACCAAACCGTTTTCGCGACCACGATTTTATGGGCAAGATTGGAGTGACACATCTCCCTCCATCTTGAGGGGGCGTGTAGATCATATATGTAAAGTCCATATTTGTAAATATAGAAACCCTAGTATCTCATGTGTAATCACTATATATATTGTAATTCCCTAATCTAATAAGATCATTCAGTCTCTAAACCTATACAATCTCCCACCTGATAATCCCTACCAAACTATCTCATGTATAGGGTTTCCACTTCCCAGCGGAGTACAAGAGTCCTAAACGTCTTGGAGTAGAAGATAAAATATCTAAATGGAAGAAGCAATAGATACGAAACAAGCAATCGCAGGGAAACACTTAGAGAGAGATCGAGATCGTGAAGAGAAATAAGAGCTGAAAACGAGAAAAGAGAGCCATCCGAAATCAGAATTGGTGTATATTATTGTATATGTTTCTAATAGCAGAGATTCTGTAGTCAATGCAATGCAGGGGCTTCGAACGTCTGATTTTTTCTTTGATTAATGACGTTTTGATCTGCCTTCTATGTGAATCGCTAAAAGGTATATTCTTCTCATTAATTAGGCTTTTTGTACAATTTCTATAATTTCAGTTTTCCTTAAAGGTTACCGCTAAACACGATCAACAAAATGTGTGTATGCCAATTTGAGTGTTGTCGTAAGCGGAAGCAGCCACCGTTCCAAGGAACTTCCAACCGTACGTGAGCAAGATCTGGCCTTGTCAGATATTCAACGACCAAGTTGGTCTGTATTGTAAATTTGTAATCCAAGAGAGGAAGGGAGCGAGCGACAAAAATGATATCTCTATGAATTATGATCTGAGAATGTTGCTAATCAATTGTTGTTGTTGCTGTTATGGAGTTGTGTGCAGGTAATAATTATCTTCGACTCAGGGTGTTCGAGGTCGTGCCATGAATATTATTCCATGAAACTATCTTCAAATTATACCATCAATTAGTCAACCTCATTTGTTATATATGTCGTGGTCTTAATACTGTATTTCAGGCTTTTAGAATGAAGGAGACAACAGTAATTTCTTTCTTATACGGACCATCACCAGGTTGTTGCTAAAACGTTGGCTGCACTAGCATTGAATAATTAGGTTATAGTCAAGTTGATTCATGACAAGTTTTATTTCTGATTTGTTTTCTTTTAAAATTACATCAGTCTGATTTACGTTTGATTGCATATGTTTGAATATTATCTCCACTAATCCGTTGATACACAAAACATAGTTTTATTAATCAAGCTACGTACTATAATACTGCGAGTCTTTGGTGATTTGCTAAGCGACGATATACTATGCTGCATTTGGCATAATCACATGACATATTGACATGTATATACTAAAAGAAAAATTAATTTCAACCAGTGAAAAGGGAAGTGGCCATACAGTTCTGCTATTTGTAAGTGCCGTTTACGATAGGAAAAAGGGTGTATTATCACGCCCAGCCAAAAGAGGCATCTCTAAAGAGTAAAGACAAAGGGAGTTATACGAAAGAGCGTAGTGAGTTTTGTCATTAAGCGTAGTAAGTGGCCACACGTTACAATGAGCGTAGTAAGTGGCCACACGTTACAATGTGTACTTTATGTTTGATTCCTGAAGAGACACTATTGAATGAACGAAAGTACAACAAACAAATTATTAAGTCAAGTACGCATATATATGTTCTCTCTCTTCTCAATCGGTTAATACTCTTTTCCTACTTATGTGAAAGTGAAATTTGTTTTTATGTCTTTTTTTATATACAGTAATTGAATTCTAAATAAACATATTTTATAAATTGATAAATAACTTTACGAAACATAATTAACACAAATAAGTCAATACCTTTTTTTGGCACCCAAATAAGTCATATATAATGATAAACCGTTCCTCCAATATCATACTTACAATATTTTTCAATATAAATGCTAAAATAAGTACAGTATAAAATAACATCTGTGCGTAGTACGGAAAATATCTTCTGAAAATAAAATAATATATATTATTAATCAAATTATAAAATACTCATTAAAACATGTGTAATATAATGATAATTCACATAATTTTTCTGTTTGTAAATTAGTGCTTACTGCCTAATGATAATAATAATCTATTAATATATATATATATATATATATATATTATTTGGGGTTACGAATGAAAAAAAAAACACGAATACGATCAGAATAAAATGAAACAAAAATTAATTAGAAGTTAGAACAATATGAGGTGCTTCAGTTGATAATCATATGTTTGATAAGTTATTTCGTTTTCAATTTCAAATGAATAATTATTTTCGATTATAAAAGAGGAAAATTATAGTTCTTGAGTTAAATCATATATCGAATTCAGTTAAAACGAAAATGATTTCAATAATAATTTGAAAGATGGTGAACAACAGTAAGTTTCAATACGCATTTCAAGTTTTAGTTTAAAAGTTAATTTGACATATCCAATGAGGTGTCTAAGTTGGTGATCATATGTTTGATAAGTTATTTCATTTTCAATTTAAAATAAAAAATTGTTTTCAATTAAAGAAAGAGAAAACTTTTAGTTGTTAAGTTCAATCATATACCAAATTCAGTTAATTCAAAAATAGTTTCAATGATATTTTAATATTTGGTAAACAACAATGAGTTTCAATACGCATTTTAAGTTTTAGCTTAAAGTTAATTTTGTCATATCCAATGATGTGCTCGAGTTGGTGATCATATGTTTGATAAATTATTTCGTTTTTGAATTTAAAATAAATTTTTTTTTCGGTTAGAAAAAAAGAAAACTTATAGTTGTTGACTTTATTCATATACCGAATTTAGTTAATCCAAAAATAGTTTCAATAATATTTAGAAAGATGGTGAACAATAATGAGTTTCAATACACATTTCAAGTTTTAGCTTTAAATTTAATTTTGACATATCCAATGAGGTGTTTGAGTTGACGATCATATGTTTGATAAGTTATTTCGTTTTCAATTTGAAATGAAAAAAAAAATCGAATAACGTAAGAGAAAGCTTATAATTGTTTAGTTCAATCATATACCAAATTTAGTTAATTCAAAAATAGTTTCAATATTATGTTCAAAGCTAATGAGTTTCAATACATATTTCAAGTTTTAGCTTAAAAGTTAGTTTTCACATATCTAATGATGTGCTTAAGTTGGTGATCATATGTTTGATTAGTTATTTCGTTTTTAATTTAAAATAAAAAAAAATTCTCGATTAAAGAAAGATAAAACTTATAGTTGTTGAGTTCAATCATATACTGAATTCAGTTAATCAAAAATATTTTGAAAGTTAGTGAACAATAATGAGTTTAAATACGTATTTCAAATTTTAGCTTAAAAATTAATTTTAACATATCTAATGAGGTGCTTGAGTTGTCGTTCATATGTTTGAGTTATTTCATTTTTCAATTTTTTAAAAAAAAACATTTATTCTCGATTAAAGAAAGAGAAAACTTATAGTTGTTGAGTTCAATCATATACCTAATTCAATTAAAATAAAAATAATTTTAATAATATTTTGAAAGTCCATGAACAACAATGAATTTAAATAAAATATTAAATTTAAAATGTTAAATTAAAGTTAAAAATCAATCTAACTTAAATAATAATCAAATATTTATAAAAATAATCTGCGCGTAGCGCGGAAAAACACCTAGTTAATCAATGAAAACAATAAAAGGGTTCTAAAATTCGTAACATCCTGAAGGCTTCATTTTATAATTGTTTTTTGTTCAGGTAACAAATAAAGGAATTGTGTATTAGGGTCATCATTCTTCGGATTCATACTAGATAGAGCTAGTAAAATAAATATGAAACTTTTTTTTTTGACCAATTTTTATCGCACCCTATAAATATGAAACTTTTATTGGTAAACCCTAGTTCCATTCTTCTGTTTTCGATACTGATCATTCTTAGGGTTACTTTTTTAAACTGCCATATTATTAGGGTTTAACTTGTAACTTGCGGGAATGAATTTGCGTAATTCTGATGGCTTCCGATTCAACGTCTCTTGAAAGAGGGTCTACACTTCTTAGTCAAACGCCATATTTGTTGATATCGGAAGTCTTTAGAGAAGTTTCCTTGAGGTGTGTGGAGGTTGGATTCTCATGCCATTAGAGTGGGAAATGATGGATTCAAGCTGCTGATTTGCTTAGGAAAGAACTTACCACAACAAGAGGTTTGGAGAATTATTAGGAGCATACTTTGTGATTAAGAATATTTAGTTTCCCAATTGTCTCTGTCTATGTAAGTTTTTTCATCCAAGATTGTCCATCTTGGTTTCATTTCATCGACCCGATCTAATTAAAAGTGATCTAAAGTCTAGCTCGGACTATTTCTTTTTCTTTTTCCTATGTAAAACACTTGATATGCTATCACCAAAAGTCATCTAATCAGGGATAAAAAAAAAAAAAAAAAAAAGCTAGATTCTATTGTAGATTCAAGAATCTATGGGTTTACAATAATTAAGGGTAGGGGAATCTTGTATTCGTGGACCTCACGGTACGTACATTTCTTCTTAATGTGAGTATTTATATATCCGTAGCGTTCTATTGTTTAATGAGAGGGACAAGGAAACAGATGTTGCAGCAATATACAAATCTATAATGAAACATGACAGAAGAGAAAAACAAATAAACAAAAAGAGTTTTTATTCACCGAATGATTGAGAGTTTGGTCCAGAAAAAAAGCAAAAAAAAAGGAAAAGACTGACCACTCCACTTGTCTTTATTGTAAAATCTTCTTCATGATTCCACCAACGGTGTCCTCTGTTTTTCTTGTCCCCTCAATGATTTGGTTCGTAATTCAACTGAAAAATTCACAATACTCTGCACTTGGCTGCTCGCTCAGTGTAAACCAATATGTGCCTTCACAAGCAGAAGTCTCAAGTTTTACACCGCCTGATTTGGTCATCCCATAGAACTCAATCCCTCACTAGAACAGATCTCTTCAGGTCTGATTTACCTCGAACCAAATATTATTTGCTGATCTCTCAAGCAACAATCTGAGGAAAGATCAATAACCAATCATGGCATTCATAATAGCTCATCAGAACATGACACTAAAGGAAACAAACACAGCAAGATATTTCGCTGAATATGATCAATAGTTCAAAGTAAGGAACACTTTTAGAGATCTCATGTCACAAGAGTATTACCAACATAGTTAAACCACCTATTGTCATAAATCTCTCTGCTGGTTCATTAAGGATTAACTTGTTCCTTTCCATATAACGTATCAAATTCATCCCTTTGGATCAAATACAACTTCAAAAAGGAACAGGAGTTGCACAAAGAGGAAAGTCGGTAAAAGCTCAAGCTAGGAAAATTACCATTTAGACAGCCAAGCCTTGTTCTTTCGCCTTCTTCAGCCATTTCAAGGTAGTTTCAAGCGTAGAGTACGCAGAAGCATCTGTCAAACTCTTGCTCTCAACTGCATAATCAAAAACTTCATAAGCCTCTGCGACCTTTCCACTCCTAACCAGAGTCCTCACAAGCGTGGCATAAGCACCACTCTCAAGCTTTACACCGTTTGATTTCATCAACCCATATAACTCAATCCCTTTGTCCATTAACCTCGCCTTGCACAACCCGTAAAGCAAAGTGTTATAGGTGCAATCGTTTGGAGCACAACCTTTTGCTTCCATCTCNAGATATCATAAATAAATTATGAAAACAATATCTGAAATAAATAATAATATGATTTGAAAAATAAAAGCACTAACATATGTCTTTAGAGACATTTATTTTTAATAACTTTCCTTACATAATGAAAACATAATAAATAAAAATTATAGGTCGACAATTTTGGTAAGTGCTATTGTAGTCTATGAATTCGTACTTAGTAGAATTAATTGAATCAGATTTATTTTGGGACTTAATGAAAGTGGCAGCCAATAAATATATTTTCGTCGATTTGTTTCCTTAAACTTATTTTGTGACTTAATGAAATTGTTCTTAATTAAGTCACTTAATAATAATAATAATTTTGTTGGCCATTATTTCATATTTTTTGAATAAATATTAGGTTTATATTATTCTATTTTTATTATTAATGATGCATAATATTTTTTATATAAATTTTCTGGTTATATCAAAAAAGATTTAATGGATAAATTTATTCTATTTTTTATTACTAATGATGCATAATAATTCTTATATATATTTTGTAGTTATGTCAAAAAACAGAAGGTGGATAGTGACATATAATGTAAATAGTTTATAATTTTAATATCTAAAGTAATTTATAGATATCTAAAAGAAACTGATTGAAAAACATATAAAATGTCTTAGTGAGAGTGGTTGTGTGCTTGTTATGACATCTTCGATGTCTTAAGTTTGATTCCCCAAAAATGAAATTAGTATTTTTTGATTAATAATAACAATTTTAATTTCATTAAATGATATGTCAGAATGAATGTGTTGGTGACAAATCAGCAAAATGACACCATTGTAAATTAAAGGGTTTGTGAGAATGTTTCTCAATTAATCTATAGGGGATATTCAAATCAACACTATAATATTCCTACCACTGTGAAAAGTTTTTAAAGAAACTAAATTGTTTTTCGACCAAAAAAAAAAAAAAAAACTAAATTGTTTTGTAAACTCCCAAGACATATTACTACAATTAAAGTATTCATAAATTTACAATGTATCTATCAAAAATAAAAAGTCAAATTTCATCTAAAACATTTAATATATATATTGAGGAAAGAATATACTTGCGTAACACATGAATAAATGAAAGAGCTTTGTAAACAAATTCATAAATTTACAATGTATCTATCAAAAATGAAAAGTCAAATTTCATCTAAAACATTTAATATATAAATATATATCCCCTCAGACGTTTCTCTTGGCCTCTTGCAACTCAAATCACTATTTCTTTCCGAATTCAAAGGTTTGTCGTATTGCTTAGTTTTTTCCAAATTCAAAGGTTTGGGCGTATCACAACGTCTTTAATATGCAACAATTGTAACAAAAGCGCAACTATTGGTGTTGCAAGGTCCTCTTCATACCCCTTACTATTCATAGAAATATTTTTAAAGAAACCATGTGTGTATTAATATAGTGTTATACTTAAACAGATTTATAGTAGAACTAATAGTTGAGTGTGGTGATAGAATAACTACGTTTGTAATATTTAACCGAGATGCAAGAAATGTTACATACCCCACAGCATGAAGACATTACACTTAAAGTACTTTGAATTCAATTATAGTAAATTATAGTGAGGCCATGTTCGTTTATGTAGTTGGATACTACATCTGGATGATACATTTGCATCTGGATGCTGTATTTAAATACTGTTCGTTTTTTATTTTAATTTTTACATCCAGATATTGCATCTCAAAGCTATTATGTTCGTTTCTGATTTTGGATTAGCATCCAGATGCAGCGTTTGAAATTAAATAATTAACACATTTAAATAATTTTTTTGAATTTAAGTTTTTAAATTAGATTTTGCGGTTTTGTAATTTTAGCGGGAAAACACAATTTTACAGTTTTGGCGGGAAAACGCGATTTTAAGGTTTCGTCGAGAAAACGCGATTTTGCGGTTTTGTCGGTAAATGCAATTTTGTGGTTTTGTCGGGAAAGTGTGATCTTACGGTTTTGGCAGGAAAACACGATTATGCATTTTTGACGTGAAAACGTGATTTTACAGTTTTGGCGAAAAAACGTGATTTTGCGGTTTTGTCTTGAAAAGAGGATTTTACGGTTTTGGCGGAAAAACGTGATTTTGTGGTTTTGTCAGGAAAAGAGGATTTTACGGTTTTGGCGGAAAAACGTGATTTTGCGGTTTTGTCGGAAAAACGCGATTTTACGGTTTTTGCGAGAAAATACGATTTTGCGGTTTTGACAAAAAAACGTGAATTTACGGTTTTGGCGGGAAAACGTGATTTTGCGGTTTTGTCTAGAAAAGATGATTTTACTGTTTTGGCGGGAAAACGTGATTTTGCGGTTTTGGAGGGAAAATGCAATTTTGCGGTTTTGACGGGAAAACGTGATTTTGCGGTTTTGGGAAAACGTGATTTTACAGTTTTGGCTGAAAAATGCGATTATGCGATTTTGGCGGAAAAACGTAATTTAGATTTTGGCGGGAAAACACGATTTCACGATTTTGGCGAAAAAACTTCATTTTACGGGTTTGTCGGGAAAACATGATTTTGCGATTTTGGTGGAAAAATATAATTTTGTGGACTTGAGAGAAAAACGTGATTTGTAGTTTTGATAGAAAAACGCAATTTTGCAGTTGACAGAAAAATACGATATTCCGATTTTAGTGAAAAATTACAATTTTACAAGAAAATGATATTTTAATAATAAATATAAAATATAAGTATATAATAAGAATAATAAACATAACTTTATTTAGGTTTATATCATAAGGGATATTTTAGTTTTTTGGTTTTTGAGATGCAAAATTTGCATCCAAACTCCACTTTTTCTAGCATCTCAAATATCCAGATTTTTAGATTTTTTAGATTTTGCATCCAGATGAAGCATCCAGATACTGCTTCTAAAGTGTTCAAACAAACAACATTTGAGCATTTGCATCTTGATGCAAAAACGAACAGGCCCTGAATGAAAACTATACGACAAATAGCCTGAACAAAGTTATTTGTTTACAAAGCTCTTTCATTTATTCATGTGTTACGCAAGTTAAGTATATTCTTTCCTCAAAATATATATGAGTTTGGTATGTCTGGCATATGTGATGCAATTAGGTGTTTCTATATATTCTCTTTATTTGTCTTTGGTAATAACAGGAAAAGGAAAGAGAAACCAGTTCTAACAGCAACCTAATTTCAAAATGTCCTCGAGAATTGATTGGAAAAAACTCTGAGTACAACTTTCAAGCCTCTATTCAATTTTTCACAGTTACTCGAATTGCCAAAGAAACATATGTTGGTGTTCTTCCTAGTGGGGTGTATATATATATATATATATACTTTTAATCTAATTGTGTCGTTAGACAAAAGTAAAAGCCAAAAGGCAAAATAAAAATAGGTAAGAAGAGCCAAGAGGCAATAAGAAAAGAAAGAAAGAAGAGAGGCAAAAGAAAGAAGAGAGAAGAAAGAAGAGAAGAGAAAATCAGTTTTTCGTCCAGTTTCGTCAAGGCTGTGTTCGGAGGCTTGCAAGTTTCCCGATCGGGCTGAAACTTTGAGGAAAGCTTCGTGACTCAGTGGGTTTGAGATTCAAATGTTGGTTTCTCGTTAATCCTGGTTTTAGCGTGACTGTTCGCTGCAGGCGATTTCAGTTGTTCAGCTAGTTCTGTCTTCGGTGTTGGGAAAATCCGACGGTGAGTACTTCTCTGTTTGAGCTGAAATTTGGCAGAGTTGTTATTTACTAGTTCATCTTTCATTTGTACGGTTGGATCTTCATCTGGTGGTCGGAATCCTAATGAACTGAAGTCATTTGTGACTGCTTATTTCCGAGCTCTTGTATTGCTCTTGTATTGCTCTCTTGTTGAGTTTCTTGTGCTGGAGATTGCTCTTTTTCGAGCTTGAGTCTCTGGATCTGTTCTGTGGGAACAGGGAGGACGTGTTTGTAACTCATATTCATTTCATTTACTCCTCACATCGAGGAGGTTTTCCACGTAAAATAAGTGTGCGTCTCATTTACTTTCTGTTTTGATTACTATCTGCCATCGTCGAAGTATTTTTCTCGCAGGTTCACACAAGTGCGGGGAACTTTATTTCCGCTGCGCCGTTGTTGCGTTTTTTGTTTTCCCCAACAACATCGATGGAGGATTCATATGCCAATAGCCTTACAACAAGCAAAGAAAATGAAGATGGAAATGAAGGGAATATAAAATCAGAAGATGGAGAGACGCTTCCTACTTTTGTTAGTACAAGTAATGTTACTGAAGTTGAAGATGAGGAGAGTGGAGAGAACCATCATGTTTCTGAAGAGAATGATGAAAAAAGACCAAAAAGATGCGTTTCATATGATGGAAACCGGGAATCTTAGTAGCTAGGTAATGATTATGAAATTTACACATCTCAAACTCTTTTTTTTTCTCTATATTGGTTGTTTTATAAAACTTTTGTAAAAATAAATATTTAATTGGCTTTTACATCCTCGATATTCAGAAAGAAAATATCAATTCCTTTTCTTTCATTTTCAGTGATATATCAACATTTTCTAAATGTTTATGAAACAACATGTACATGAAATAGAGAACTAAAGGTTCTTTTCAAGAGTTGACAACTCCCAAGGGAGAGGGTGGAAATAAATTAAGGATTTAAATTCTCTCTAAGTACATAAACTTTGGACACAAAGTTTACTCATCAGAATCATTACAAAGGTTATATGGACATGGACAATTTATGTACGTGGTTAATCCTCAAAATTGAAAAACATAAATTATTAATGTCAAATTAATAAAGAAAAAATTAATTTGCCCCAACAAAAACTCCTTAGTAGAGCTTTATTTGTTGTAACTTTTTTCTAATTTCTTAAAAAATTTCTTATGAAAAAAAAACACATACTATCATATAACAAACAAGAAAATCAACTAATCATCTCCAAAAAAAAATTTAAAGAAAATATTTTGTTACAAAATTTGGTAATCTTTCAAGACCAGTTTTAGCAATTTTAGTGATGATGACATGGGGAATAGATTCCTGCGTAAAGCTAACCTGAAGATGATTCTGGGCAAAACCGCGATGGACATACTTCAAACTCACCATTCTCCTTATTTCCCTGAGGCAAGGAACTTTCTCCACAGTGTTGAAGAAAAACTCCTTTTTCGTTCCACAACGACTCTTGGCGAACATTTGACCAAAAATCTATCGCTTATTGAAAGACGGAACAAATTCTTGGGGATGAGCAATTTGAGCATGACTGGAGACATGTCTCTAAACACTAGCAACCGCTATGATGCAGTACTTGTGGTGGCTATACTGATAGTAACAGCTACATATCAGGCTGGTCTCAGTCCTCCCGGCGGATTTTGGCAGGATACTAAGGATGGTCATCACATCGCTGGGGAGATGACTATGGGCTTCTTCAATGTCGTACATTTTAACATCCTCAACGGGATTGCCTTCTTATTATCTCTATTTGTGATTATATTCCTCATAGTTGGACTCCCCATGTGGAAGTTAATCTATGGCTCAACGGAGGCNAACTCGTGATCAAATAGCGGATGTTATGACGAAACCGCTGAAGCTGGAAACGTTTCAGAGGATGAGAAGGTTACTTGGAGTTCAGGAGTTTCAGAGCAAGCTCTAATGTCGGGGACATTTAGCTTGGGGGAAGGAATGTTAGAGTTGATCAAAGTTGAATAAGTCTTCAAGGTTGAAGAAGTCTCCGAGTTTTTAGTAGCACGTCTGTTGGATAAGTATTAGTGGCCGAGTCGTAGACTCTTTGCTAATTTGTAGGAGTTATCAGTTTTATTTGTTTCCTGTAACAAGTCTCCTTATATATAAGGAGCAAGTCAGTTTTTCAACTTTATCAATCTAAAAGCTTTGATCGAATTCTCTGTTTTATCAATTTCAAGAATTGGTATCAGAGCTTTATCACAAAAGAGAGAGACCTAAAGTTTTCGAGAGAAGAGAGAAGAACGAGAAATTAAGATGGGAGATAGCAGTAGTGCAAGAGGTTTTGTTACTCCTGCTATTCCAAGGTTTGATGGTTACTACGATCATTGGGCTCGCTTGATGGAGAATTTCATTCGTTCGAAGGAGTATTGGGATCTCATAGAGAATGGGATCACTAGGTGTGAAGGAGTCACCCCTACAGCAGAGCAGCAAAAGGTGATTGATGAGCAAACGTTAAGAGATCTAAAGCTCAAGAATTTTCTGTATCAATCGATTGATAGAGAAATTCTAGACACGATTCTTAACACTGAGACGAGCAAGCAGATCTGGAAAAGCATGAAACAGAAATTTCAAGACTCAACTAAGGTGAAGAGAGCACAGATTCAGGCTTTGCGTAAGGAGTACGAAACGCTTCAGATGAAGGAGGGAGAAACCATTAATGGCTTCTTTGAAAAAACGCTTTCTATTGCAAAGAAGATGAGAGCTTACGGAGATACACTTAAAGAGAACACCATCTCAGAGAAGATTTTAAGATCTTTAACAATGAAGTTCAACTATGTAGTGTGTTCCATTGAAGAATCAAACAACTTGGATACACTGACATTAGATGAACTTCAGAGTAGTCTTTTGGTTCAAGAGCAACGTATGAAAGGAGATGCAGAAGAGGAGCAGGTGCTGGATTCGTATGAAAACAGAGGAAGAGGATCTGGGAGAGGAGGCTACAGAGGAGGACGAGGTAGAGGAAGAAGCAATCGAGCCACAGTAGAATGTTTTAAATGTCACAAGTTAGGACATTACCAATCAGAATGTCCTACTTGGGACAGCAAAGCAAACTATGCCGAGCTAGACGAGAAGGAAGAGCTCCTACTCATGGCGTTTGTTGAAGAAAATAGTTCACAAAGAGATCGCGTGTGGTTTTTAGATTCCGGCTGCTCAAACCACATGACTGGAGATAGAAGGTGGTTCACAGATCTGGACGAGAAAATGATGCATACGGTGAAATTGGGAAATAACACGAGGATGAGAGTACAAGGTCAAGGAAGCATCAAGCTGATCCTAAAAGAAAAAATTCACATTATTCCAAATGTGTACTATGTTCCAGAGCTTACTACAAGTCTCCTAAGCCTAGGACAACTGCAAGAGAGGAAGCTGAAGCTGGCAATTTTAATAAAAGATGGGAGCTGCAAAGTTTATCATGATGAGTGGGGATTAATCATACAAACAATGATGACAGCAAACCGAATGTTTGTTGTGCTAGCTGAATCATCATCGGAGTCATGCCTGCAAGTAGTCGAAAGTGATTCAAACCTATGGCACAAACGCTTTGGCCACCTGAATCACCAGAGCCTACAAATATTATCAAAGAAGAAAATGGTGGTGGGACTTCCAGAGATCGAGAAAAGTGAAGGACTATGCGAGGTGTGTACCAAAGGAAAGCAACACAGAGAGACGTTTCCAAAGCATGCAAACTGGAGAGCCACAGAGAAGTTGCAGCTGATACACACGGACCTATGTGGTCCAATCACACCCAATACCTCAGGAGAAAAAAGGTACATTCTCACCTTCACTGATGACTTCAGCAGGAAGACTTGGGTCTATCTTCTCAAAACAAAGGACGAAGCCTTTTCATTCTTTAAAAGTTTCAAAGTGCTGGTGGAGAATGAAACAAGGATGAAGATAGGGGGACTGAGAAGTGATCGTGGGGGAGAGTTTACCTCCAAAAAGTTCAATGAGTTCTGTACAATCCATGGAATCAGAAGACAAGTCACGGCTGCTTTCACTCCACAACAGAACGGTGTGGCCAAGCGGAAAAACAGAACCATCATGAACATGGTAAGGTGTCTGCTTATGGAGAAGGGAATGCCTAAACGTTTTTGGGGAGAAGCAGTCTGCTGGACAAATCATATCTTAAACCGATGTCCCACTTCAGCAGTGAAAGAGATGACCCCACAAGAATGCTGGACCGGAGATAAGCCTAATATTGAGCACCTAAAAGTGTTCGGCTGTGTGGGTTTTGCTCACGTTCCAAGTCAAAAACGGGAGAAGCTGGATGAAAGAGGGCAAAAATGCGTTTTTCTTGGAATAAGTGAAGGTTCTAAGGCTTACAAGATGTACAATCCTACAACAAATCAAGTCATCGTTAGTAGGGATGTTATGTTTGATGAGGAACAAAACTGGGATTGGGGAAGAAGTCATGATGAAGAAGTAAGTGACTTGCAGATCCTTGATGAGGAAGCAAAACCAGCAGAGGGAGCTGATAACAATATAGAAGCGCCAACAAACAACCCGGAGATAAGTACAGCCACTGAGGAACCGAGTGAGCAGGGAGATCAACAAACAGCTCATACAAGACAAAGAGCTCCACCGAGTTATTTGCAAGACTATGTGACTGGAGACGAAGTTGATGAAGAAGAAGAGCTGCAGCATTTTAATCTGTACGCTGCACAAGATGATCCATTCACCTATTGGGAAGCTGCTGGAGAAAGAAAATGGAGAGAAGCAATGGAGGCAGAACTTGAATCAATAGAGAAAAATGACACATGGGAGTTGGTTGATCTACCTGAAGGTGTGAAAAAGATTGGTGTTAAGTGGGTTTACAAGACTAAGATTAACGAAAAAGGTGAAGTTAATAAATTCAAGGCTAGGCTGGTGGCAAAGGGATACTCGCAAGTACACGGAGTTGATTACGGTGAAGTTTTTGCACCAGTAGCACGGTGGGATACTATCCGGATGTTGTTGGCTGAGGCAGCAAAAAGAGGGTGGAGTGTGTATCAACTTGACGTCAAGAGTGCTTTCCTTCATGGGGTTTTAAAGGAAACCGTGTTTGTAGAACAGCCAGAAGGGTACGTAAAGAGGGGAGAAGAGCACAAGGTGTATAAACTGAAGAAGGCACTCTATGGGCTTAAACAAGCTCCTAGGGCTTGGTACAGCAGGCTAGAAGAATACTTTGGGAAGGAAGGTTTCAGCAAGTGTGAATACGAGCACACTCTGTTCGTAAAGAGTGAAGCAGGAGGAAGAACGCTCATTGTAAGCGTATACGTCGATGATCTGATTTTCACGGGTAATGATTTAAGTATGTGTGAAGACTTCAAAGCCTCAATGAAGCGAGAATTCGAGATGACGGATCTGGGAAAGATGTGTTACTTTCTAGGAGTGGAAGTGGAGCAAAGTGAGAAAGGTATCTTTCTGTGTCAAAAGAAATATGCTGCAGAAATGATTGCTCGTTTTGGGATGGATGAGTGCAACCCGGTTAACAATCCTATAGTTCCTGGAACAAAGCTATCTAAAGACATGGAAGGAGAAGACGCAGATGCTTCGCTGTACAAGCAGCTAATCGGGAGTCTAATGTATCTCACAGCCACAAGACCGGACATCATGTTTGAAGTCTGTTTCTTGAGCAGATTTATGATCCAACCAAAGGAGGCACATCTTCTTGCTGTCAAGCGGGTTCTAAGGTACATCAAAGGGACTTTGAAGATGGGTTTACTATACAAGGATGATAGGGAAGGCAGTCTTAAAGCGTACACAGACAGTGACTTTGCTGGCGATATAGATAGTGGTAAGAGTACATCTGGATATGTTTTTCTTATGAGTGATGCAGCAGTTGCTTGGAGCTCAAAGAAACAACCAGTGGTTACTTTATCCACGACAGAAGCAGAGTATGTGGCAGCCTCTGTATGTGCAACGCAGTGTTTATGGATGAAGAAGATACTCAACAGTATTAAGCAAGCTGAGGAGAAGTGTATGACGATCCTTTGTGACAACAGTTCTTCAATCAAACTATCAAAGAATCCAGTTTTCCACGGAAGAACAAAGCACATCAAGGTCAGATTCCATTTTCTTCGTGATTTGGTAAAAGATGAAGAAGTGAGTCTGGTCCATTGTGGAACTCGTGATCAAATAGCGGATGTTATGACGAAACCGCTGAAGCTGGAAACGTTTCAGAGGATGAGAAGGTTACTTGGAGTTCAGGAGTTTCAGAGCAAGCTCTAATGTCGGGGANAGACCCTTTTGATGAGGATCTTTGCACCATGGTCAGTTAATCTGTGCTTAATTAATTATCTATCTGTGGTCACGAATCCAGCAATGTCAAGCTTCATGATTATTCTTAATATATTGTCTCCATCAGTGGCGGACCTAGTAAGTAAAAGGGTGTGTCACATGACCCACCCATAATTTTGATATAACTAGTTTTGTATATAAATATAGTGGAAAGTCAACAGCACAGTTGATAAATTTGCTTTATTGAACCTCCTCACCAGGGTTCAAATCCTGCTTTTGACATATTTGATTTTTTTTTTTTTGATATTCTGACCTAAGTTAAAATAATTTCTGGGACCGCCACTGGTCTCCATTGTTCTCTTCTTCATCTCTGGCATAAAAAAAAATATGTTTGTTGTATTAGAACAAAACATGACAGCTCGTAGAAAGTTATACTTAAGTGTCTTAGTGATATATGATGATCTAGACAAATAAAAAGCTAGGCTATTAATTGTAAATTGAAAAATCTATGCGTTTACAATAAAGGTAGAAGAATCTTGCATTCTTGGACCTCGTGGTACGAATATTTCTTCCTCATGTGTCTATTTTTCCGTAGTGTTCTATTGTTTAATGGGGGGAGACAAGGAAATAAATTTTGCAGCAATATACAACTATAATTAATATATGTATGAGACATGACAGAAGAGATATAAATAAACAAAAGAGTTTATTCACCAAATTATAGAGATTAGAGAGGCATGGTATATAAATCATATATATATATATATATATAAGAGCAATACCAGAATGTTTCACGTCTTTTGAGTTATTTATTTTGTGATCGTTTATTTCATAAATATGAAATAATGCATACATAGAGAAAATGCATAGTCATAGGCAGATTGTTTAAATGTAGTCTTCCTAAACAAAAATTTATCGACTTATATTATTGTCGGGATTTTTGATTGTTTAAATGTAGTCTTTGAATGATTCTATAGTTGAAGCTGAGGTACCCTCTATGGCTCTATGACTATGCATTTTCTCAAAACATCTTATTCAATTTAAATTTCAGTTTTTTTGTGTTATTCCTTTTTCTTTATAAACTGATAACATTCACTTTTCATGGAATTTAATTTCTCGGTTAAAAGGGGAAAGACAAAAAAAAACATATTTTTTTAGGTAAAAAAATTTGATAATTTATAAGATCAAACTCAATATTGTTTTTATTTAGTCAGTTTAATTGTTTAGCATGTTACTTATTTTGTTGCATACGTTATTTTTGCATGTTAAATATTTCTAAAATAATATTTTGACACGTTATTTATTTTTGCTAATAACTTAATTAACAGTTTTTAGTATTTACTTTCGAAATCTAAGAAACACATATAAACTTTTGCAAAAAAAAAACTATATGATACATTATAGTGTTGACTTTTATCGTTCTTATCATGTTGGATTTTAAATACATGTTTTCCCATGCACGTTGACCAAACAAAAACACATGTTTTGTATTTACAATTATTTTGAAGTTTTATTAAATTTCATTTTTATATTTTATCATTCGACATCAAATTATGAAATATTTTAAAGTCTAATTTTTTAAATAGTGATATTTTCGAATAAATTAATCTATGAAAACAATAAAAGGGTTCTAAGATCAACACCAATGGTCATCTTTAGGTATCTTAAATAAGGTTTTTAATAATAAAATTGAATAAACAAATGATTTGGGAGTCTTATTTTTTAGAACAATGTCTAAAATATGTTTAAGACACTCAACATGAATTCTCTATTGGGCTTGATCTAACATCCTGAAGGCTTCATTTTATAATTGTTTTTTGTTCAGGTAACAAATAAAGGAATTGTGTATTAGGGTCATCATTCTTCGGATTCATACTAGATAGAGCTAGTAAAATAAATATGAAACTTTTTTTTTTTGACCAATTTTTATCGCACCCTATAAATATGAAACTTTTATTGGTAAACCCTAGTTCCATTCTTCTGTTTTCGATACTGATCATTCTTAGGGTTACTTTTTTAAACTGCCATATTATTAGGGTTTAACTTGTAACTTGCGGGAATGAATTTGCGTAATTCTGATGGCTTCCGATTCAACGTCTCTTGAAAGAGGGTCTACACTTCTTAGTCAAACGCCATATTTGTTGATATCGGAAGTCTTTAGAGAAGTTTCCTTGAGGTGTGTGGAGGTTGGATTCTCATGCCATTAGAGTGGGAAATGATGGATTCAAGCTGCTGATTTGCTTAGGAAAGAACTTACCACAACAAGAGGTTTGGAGAATTATTAGGAGCATACTTTGTGATTAAGAATATTTAGTTTCCCAATTGTCTCTGTCTATGTAAGTTTTTTCATCCAAGATTGTCCATCTTGGTTTCATTTCATCGACCCGATCTAATTAAAAGTGATCTAAAGTCTAGCTCGGACTATTTCTTTTTCTTTTTCCTATGTAAAACACTTGATATGCTATCACCAAAAGTCATCTAATCAGGGATAAAAAAAAAAAAAAAAAAAAGCTAAGAAAGAGCTCTCTCTTACTTATTTCCCAAGCTGAATTTATTTCTGGAACTATATAATTATCAAGCATCACTGCTACTACGTCCCATGGAAAAGAAAGTGAAAATCCGTATGGTTTATTTATTCTGTGTTGCTGAAAAGTGTAAGATTTCAACTAAATATTCAATTATTCGTGTAGTAAAAAAAGAAGTAGATGGAGCTCAGGTTGGTTTGTTTCACAACTATATATATATATATGGGTCAATTCACAAATCACAACTGTTTTTATTTAAATCGAGAATGTTGGTAAATTATGCAAAGTCTCGCCTTCGTGGTTATGTCTAATATTGGTCTTTAATGCAAAGTTTAGCCAAAGTCGAGATTGGAAAGATCGGAAAAAGCTGGTTAGGAATCAAAATAACAAAAAGGATGGAAAAAGGAAGACAAATGAAGATTCAAAGTAAGCAAAAAAACAATATACCTTTTTAAAAAAAAGAAGAAGGGTTCGGAAAAGTAGTAATTTAAAAAAAAATAGAAATCTTAATATAACAACAATTTAAAATATTAGTTATAATTCCACGCGCGGATATATTCATTATGATCTACAAATCCCATAACATATAGTATATCCCTAGCAATGTATAGTGTATAGTTTACAGTCAACTTCAAACATGCATGTACCACATATACAAATTAAAAATTTACTGAATAGTGTAAATTAGAATATATCTTTAAACATATCATCGACATAGCGCGGATAATTACCTAAAATATTGTTAAACACAGATTTTGCTTAAAAACATGTGTTGAATTATGAATATGGAAATTTTCATGTATTGAATATAAAAAATAAAATTTGTAAATATTTTTGTACTGTAATAAGTTTTTTTAATGAAAAATCATTATGATATAACCTCAAAATATAAACTATATCAATTTTACAAAATTAATTTTATTTGATAAAAATACTCCGCGGCATAGCGCGGGTGATCACCTAGTGTTTAGTATAATGAATGTAACTCATTATGTCCTCGACTTTTAGGTTAAGAATCTGAAACAGAAATGTAATAGTCAAGGAACATAGATCCAGAGATTTCAAAAAGCAGCTAAAGAAGCTTCTGAATTAGCTACAACGCAATCTTACCACCTCAAGTATCAGAGAGTGACGCTTTCGAATCAATTAACCCTCAAGCTGAAGCTTATTTGAATAAAAAACAAAACAACGGAAACATCTCTACTTACAACCTCGATACTTGATCAACAAGAAAATCTCCTTCCGGAAACACACAAGTTCAAAAGATTGATGAACAAGTATCATCTAACTCAAGTATAGCCGAGACATCGAATTCACCGCAGTATTAGTAATGAGCGTAACTCACATCCAAAAGTTAGCTTAAGAGTGGAGGATTGCCACATACTTATATAATTATTATATTTTTAATAAAATTATCTTAAAGGGTGTTTATTCGTTTATATATTTTAGGATTTACAAATCCTTCTATATTTACCAATTTTTAAATTTAATACGGATTTTAATTAGTATTTGTAAATTCAAAGGTTTTCTCTCGAATTTGAGTTTGTGTATTTTTAACATGAATATCTTTTCAAATACACGAAAATCCACAAATCAAATCCATAAAATTGAATAACACGTGATTTAAATTAGTATTTATAAATCATGCAACCAATAACATATGATTTGAAATTGTATTTTAAAATTATAGAACCACTAACTATGAATTTGTTTTTGATTTTCAAATCCATTAAAATACGCAAAATCAATAACCCACTTTCTTGGATAATTTTACCTAATCATCGTTTCTCGATTAAACCTCACAACTTTAATAGAACGAAGATCAGAAGAAATAGAATGAAAGATTAAGAAAGTAAAGAAGACAAGCAAGTTAACGAATTCAGATCCTTAACTGGATCCCTACGTCTTGCCGGAGAAACTCCCCAGAGTCAATTAGCTTCTTTAGCTCAATCACGAGCTCCTACATATGAATCTCTCTCTCTTTCTTGATCTCTCTTTTACAACGATTCCTCTCTCTCTATCTGTTACAACTCAAATGTTCTAGCGATTAAGGATAATAGAGATCTAAAGCTTATTGACAAGCAGACGTACACGAGTACAACCACACGTGTAGG
>JAHZTW010000001.1:449653774-449673151 GCA_020283515.1 Alliaria petiolata | reverse complement strand
CCTTTTGCTTCCATCTCTTCTAGCAAACTCAACGCACCTAAAGTCGCGTTTTTTCTACACATTCCATTCATCAGCGACGTGTAAGCCACAACATCTGGCTCATAGCCCGATTCAACCATGGTTTGCATATACTTCCTAGCTTCCTCAACTCTCCCGCATTTCGACAATCCGAATATCAGAGTATTGTACGTAACACGATCCGGCTCAACACCTTTTTCCTTCATTTGCTTATAAACACCAATCGCCTCGCTCCCTTTGCTCAATGTGCAAAAACCTTTCATGATGGTGTTATAGGCGAAACAATCCAGCTTAATCCCGGCATGACCTAAGGCACTAACTAATCTCATTGCCTCCCTCAAGTTCTTAGAGTTACAGACATTATCAATCAAGATTGTGTAGCTGACGAGGTCTGGCTTCACCTTACAGGATTTCTTCATCTCATCGATGAATTCATAAACAACACTCAAAGATCCAGACTTGCACAGATGCTTCAGAAGAAAGTTGTAAGTACATGAGTCTGGAGGCGTGTGCTTCATCGAGAGCTCCTTCATCAAATCCATGGCTTCACTGACCCGACCCGATTCGCAGAGAGACCGGACGGAGATATCGGTTGTTGCCTGATTAGGCTCAACACCATTGTTCACCATGAGGTTGAGGACTTGATGGGCATTCGAGAGAGACGAATCGGGAGCTCTGCAAGCGTGGGAGAGCAAGATATGGAAAGTAGAATGCTCCGGTGAGAAACCAGGCTGAGATTTCCGGATGTGCTGAAACAATCTCACCGTGTCGTCGACGGCGGCGATCGAGGCGTAGGATTGGAGAACGGAGTTGTGGAATCTGAGATCGAGAGGGATCCTCGAAGTGGCGGCGATCGAATTGAAGAGGGATTTGGCATCAGATAGATCCGGGGTCTTGAAAGGGTTCCTCAGGTGGGGCTCCCGAGTGTTCTCGGAAGGTTTCGCAGATTCTCTCCCGGCGATTCCGTTGCGAAAATCCCGCGGCGGCGCTGGAGGAGGCGCCGTGGGTTTCTTGACCAGTTGCGTCGACGTCATAGAGCGAAACGACGACGGAATTTTCCCCATTTCTCTCTTTCACGTTTTCCTTCGATCCCCGGAAGGTTTTAGGGTTCTTCTTGCAGGGGTTTTGCGTCTCTCTCTCAAATGGGAGAGAAGACGAACTACTGCGTATTTCAGCATTGGGCCTATTGGGCTTTTACAATATCGGCCCAAAGTTGGTGTGTTCGATTAACGAACCCATTTCTTTCCCTCAAAGTTGGTGACAAATGTCATCACCTGCTTTATTGAAATTATGGAGAGATTTATTTTGAATCCTATATAGTAACTAGAGAAAAAAATTAGTATAAATTTTGAGCAAAAAAATTGTAAAAAACAAGCAAAAATATTATAAATGCCATCTCTCTAGAAACAAATATAAATTTTGAGATCTCTCCCTCTCTCTTCTCTATTGTCTTTCTCACCTCTCTCTCTCTCTCTCTCTCTCTCTTCTCTATTGTCTTTCTCACTTCTCTCTCTCTCTCTCTCTCTCTCTCTCTCTCTCTCTCAAATGGTCGAGCGAATGTGGGAAATGATGAGAGAAATGAAGGCATTAGTAGCAATGGTGATTGTTCAAATAGGTTACGCAAGCCAAGATATTATTTTCAAACTTGTGGTCGAAGATGGTGTGAACGTCAGAGTTGTGGTGGCATATCGTCTCATCTTCGCCACCATTTTCATGTTTCTCGTTGCATTCATCTTTCAAAGGTTTGTTTACAAATATATGTATGTATAATACATGCATTCATCTTTCAAAGGTTTGTGTGTTCTATAGCTCAGCGAGAAGCTTCATAATTAAAAATAATAGATATTGTTTTGTTGTTGCTCCATTTCAACAACTAGGAACAAGAGGCCAGAGTTTACATGGAGACTGCTGATACTGTCATTTCTCTCGGGGTTAGTCGGGTGAGTAACGTATATCAACTTTTTCATATTTATAAATTATAACTAATGTCTAAATGTGAAAACGTTTTTGTTGGAAGATAAATCTCGTGTATAAGGTAGATCAACAAATCAAATCGTATTTCGGAAATAACAATATGTCTCTCTAACATTTTATGAACTTGGAACATTACAGCACGGCAGTACCGAATCTTCTATTTGCCGAGGCACTGGCTCGGTCAACAGCTACGATTATATCAACTGCGTACATTCTAGTCCCGTTCGTAACATTCGTCTTGGCTACTATACTTAGGTAATTCTTATAAAAAATGTTGGTTTACAAGAACTAAACTAGACGAAAAGTATGTATTCTTTGATTTTACTTTTATATTTTCAAAAAAAGTTTTATTAATGTATTAATTGCTAGAATTAAGGTAACTTTGACTAAGACTTGGCATATATTGAAATTTTTTGACGATTTGATTTTCTTCAAAATTTCCAAGTATTGTGTGTATAAGTTTGATGGCAGGGTGCATGAATGTGAGTCATGAGTGTGAAGATGATGATAATTTAGGGTGTATTCTTGTTCTTAAGTTATTATTAGCATTTAATTAGTCAAACTTCTTATGAGTTATAATGACATTCGTTTATTTTCTATTATACATTGAGTCAACCATTTACTAGGTTAACTTTTATGAGAACTTTTTAGTGAAAGTTTGATGGCAGTGTGCATGAATGTGAGTATTGTGTATATAAGTTTGATGGCAGTGTGCATGAATGTGAGCCATGAGTGTGAAGATGATGATAGTTTAGGGTGTATTCTTGTTCTTAAGTTAATATATTAGCATTTAATTAGTCAAACTCCTTATGAGTTATAATGACATTCGTTTTTTCTATACATTGAGTCAACCATTTACTAGGTTAACTTCTATGAGAACCTTTTAGTGAAAGTTTGCTTTATTCTGGTAATTAAAATTTACTTTGAACAAAATAAAGTAAAATTAAAGAATACAGTTACAAATAAAAAAATCATATAATTAATTAAATTCTGGAAAAACAGGTTGTGCACGTATTGACTTTTCCAATAGTAATGGGGGGCCTAATGGCTATTGACAAAATCCATTGAAATTCGTATTTTACTGGTCAAACTTCATTGAATTAACTAGTCAAACTTTTATATTCCTTCTATTTCATAATAGTTGATGTTTTATAAATTTGTTTTTCTCATAATTATATGATGTTTTAATTTTTTAATGTAAAATTTATTATTTTCTATGTTTTATAATTATTTGTATTCAGCAATTTGTTTTATTATTAGTTGAACTGTGTTTATATATAATAAATATTTTTATTTAAAATAAATAAAAAGTTAATTTTTTTTTAATCTGTGTGCAAAAATCTTAAACATATATCATCTATTTTGAAACGGGATAGAAAAAGGTTTAAGTTTATATATCACTTTTTCAAAATAGTTGATGTTTAAGATTTTTGCACACAGATTAAAAAAAACTTTTAATTTTTTATTTTTCTAAATAAAAATATCATTATTTAATATTTATCTGAACACAATTCAACCAATAATAAAATAAATTGTAGAATACAAATAGTCATAAAACATAAAAAAAAATTAATAAATTTTGCATTGAAAGTTGAAAACATCATATAATTTGAAACAACAAATTTTCTCTAAAACATCAAATATTTTGAAACGGATAAACTGATAAAACATGTATTTTTAAAAAAATATTTATGTGTTTTTTTCTATATATCTCACAGAATGGAAAGTGTACAGCTTAGATCGAACTATGGAAAGGCTAAGGTGATTGGGACGCTACTCGGCGTTTGTGGAGCTTTTCTCTTTGTATTGTACAAAGGGAAAGAGATCCATCTCTGGTCGACTCACATTCATCTGGGAGGTCGACCACATAATGATACTGCTCACAATATTTCTTTGATCGGAGGGTTTCTTGTTCTAGGAAGTATGATCTCTTACTCTCTATGGATTCTCTTGCAGGCAAGTTTTCATTTATTTGTTTGTTCTCTATGTATATATAACTAGATAATGCGAATATATATTTTTTTTAATTATTCAATAGGTTAGAATTGGTCAAGGACTTGGAGGACCTTACTGGAACACGGCTCTGATGAACCTGATGGGAAGCTTGGTGACTTTTCTTGTGGCTATTTGTTGGAAACCAAATTTAAAAGAATGGAGATTAGGATGGGATATTACGTTGCTTGCCCGTATCTTTTCGGTAAACCAACCAAACTAACGATTAAATTTAATTTTCCCAATCTCTTTTTTTTTTCTATATTCTTTTTGGTTTAATTAATGTGGCTTGTAGGGAATTGTGATTTCCGGGATGGCATTCGCAGTCATTGTGTGGTGCGTGGAGTCTAATGGACCAGTGTTTGTGTCTATGTTTAGTCCTGTGAGACTTGTGGTTGTTGCCATTGTCGCATCACTTATTTTACAAGAACCAATTCATTCCGGGAGGTACAAGTTTTATCTACTTCTTGTGTATTGATCATTTCTTAAGATATATATAGATTAATTACATGTAAAACAAACTCTGAGTTCTGTTACTTGGCAACATTTACAGCATTATAGGTACAACCATTATCGTGGTAGGATTGTACCTCGTCTTATGGGCTAAGAAGAAAGAAATGAAGAATCCGTCTGATCCTATAGAAACAAACATGGCAGGTCGTAATACTGTCTGATGCCAAAAGCAACTATGAACTATCATTCTGATCGACGTGAGAATTTAGGCGCCAAAGGCAACATTTAAAACAATTTCATTTGGGGGTATTTAAGATTTTTTTTTCTTCATTTTTAGTCTTTTAGACAATGATTCTACTTGGATATTTTTTCAAGTTAATCAAACTAGAACAGATTAGTGAAAAAAAAAAGTTATGGAGAATTATGTATCTATGTAATAAAATAAATAAATAGATATTCTTACCTATAATTTATTTAAGATTATAGAATATTCACGATTGAAAAAAAGGACGAAGACTAAAATTTTGAGACCAAATATAGAGATAATTAACCCTAGACAGATTTGTGAGTAACAGTGAGATTGTGACTGGAGGGTAGAGACAGAGATATAACCTATCACGTAAAAGTTAAACTAATTTGATTATCTTAAACTAGTTTAAATTTTAATTGGCTTGATTTATATTTCAATGACGATTGTGTGGCCTAAATTAAGCAAATCTAGAATTTACTGATGCAAGTGATTCGGCAAGATTTAAGATTTTGAAAACCTTATTAAGGAAAAAAAAAGATCTTTGCACCATTATCATTTTGTTTGATTTAATTTATCTCTGTGATCACAAACCAGGCAACGTCAATTATTCCATGTTATCTTGTCTCCATTTATGTTGTCTCTTCTTCATTGCTTGCATACAAACGTATATATGATGATCTACTCAAAGAAAAAAAAAACTAGAGGCTACTATTGTAGATTCAAGAATCTCTATATGGGTTTACTATAAGATCGTAGGACGGTAGGAGAATCTTGATTTTGTCGACCTCGTGGTACGTACATTCCTTCCTCCCACTCTATACTCTATAGTACGTAAGTGAGGTAATGGAGAAAGAAAACGTAGAAGTACATTGGGCCCGTTGGGGGCTTTCTTAATAATCGGCCCAAATTCAGTGCGCATAAGGTTTCTCTGCCTAAGCACATACTTTTCTTTACTTTCTGTACACGTTTGTGCGAAAAAATCCCTAAAAGCAACAATGAACAATCTTTGGAGGCTAATGTGGCAAATGTTCTCTAAATAACTCAACAATCTTATCTGTTTTCCCATTAAACCCATACAAGGCATTGTATCATAGTTGTAATTTGCAGACCAAATCAAGAAAGATTAAAGAAAGGTTTTGTAAGGAAGAAGAACATATTTGTCTTGAATCTGAACACGAAAGATGTTCACCTCAAAATCAATATTCTGTTTCAACATTCTCATTTCATAAGAATTTTTCGATTCTTTAATTACAAATTAAGGACTACAAGTTTTGTTGATTCGATATTTACCCAATCCATCACAAGAAAACCAAAACGTCGGAATTTTTTTTATAGATGACTAAAAACAAAATGAGAAGTTCTAAGACAAACGTTCTCAAAGGTTCATAAGACTCAAAGCTAAATAAATTCTCTTATGATTAAAATTTACACAACAAAAATAAAATCAAGCAAAAGTAAAACAGAGCCATTTCTTGACCGCTGGTTTATCACCGTCTTGTTTCCTCTGAGAAGTCGTCTTCGTCGTACTCCTTCCCGTCTTTTTATCTTCACCGGCTTTGCTGAATATCACCGTGAATCCATCCGCCGTCGCCGGATCATTCACATCCCATTCCCCAAATTTCGGCAATGGCCTTCCTGCGTCGTTCGATGCCATTTTCAATCAAGAAAGTAACAATCTTTAATCTCTGATAGAGACGAAAAAAAAAAAAAAAAATCTTTTTCTTCTTCTTCTTCTCTTCTTCAATGGTTTGATGATTTTGTTTTAGAGGGTCTGACCCACGATGCAGATTTATAATGGAGGAAATTGATTGAGAAGAAGGAAGAAAAAGGAAAAATTACAGATAAGTAAAGATTGGCTTTTGAAATCTTCCCTACGAATTGGACTCGTTTCACACACGCAAGAATATTCTATTGGCTTCTTTCTTTCTTTTAATGTCTTAAAAATCTTTGTGAGGTACAAAAACGTTGGCCTTACCGCGTAAGAAAGCTAATTATAGCAAATCTAATATCCATGGCTGATCTGTTTTCTTCATTTTCACGCGGTCTCTGATCTTTGTTTCCTTATATATATACATTAGCCAGTCACACCATAGCTTATGAAAGTATGAAGCTTTTATTATGTTTCTTTAATGGCAATCACAAGCTTCCCATTTCATTTGCTCTCTTCCTCAGCAGATACTTCTGTACTTTCCCTGTCGAGGTTTTAGGCAAGTCCCCGAAAACAATAGTCTTTGGAGCCATGTAATGAGGCAAATGATCTCTACAGAACTCGATAATCTCCTCCTGTTTAACACCATCAAACCCATCTTTCATCTTCACAAACCCACAAGGAGTCTGTCCCCAATGATCATCCGGTCTTGCCACAACCGCGGCTTCAAGAACCGCTTCGTGGCTACACAAAACCCGCTCGACCTCCACCGTGCTTATGTTCTCTCCTCCTGAGATAATCACATCTTTTAACCGGTCTTTTATCTCAATGTACCCGTCCTGATGCCTCACAGCGAGATCTCCGCTATGGAACCAACCTCCCTCGAAGGCTTTTCGAGTTGCATCCAAGTCCTTGAAGTATCCACTCATCACTGTGTTTCCTCTGAACATAACCTCACCCATTGTTTCACCATCATCAGGTACAGTCTCCATTGTAACCGGATCTTTCACCTCAAGACCATCTAGACCCAAATGCTGCACTCCTTGTCTAGCCTTACGCTTAGCTCTCTCCTCCAAAGAAAGAGAATCCCATTCAGGTTTCCACACGCAGTGTGTCCCTGGACCGTATGTCTCTGTCAAACCGTAAAGATGAGACACATTGAATCCTAATCTTTCCATCTTAGCCAGGATCTGTGGCTGAGGCGGCGACCCACCGGTCATAACCTCGACCTTATGAGGAAGCGGTTTACGTTCTGTCACGGGTGAGTTCACAATCATGTTCAGCACCGTTGGGGCTCCTCCCATGTGTGTCACATTGTGCATTGCAATGTTCTTAAAGATTAGCTTAGGAGAGACTTTCCTAAGACAGATGTTCGTACCGCCTTGTGCTGCTACTCCCCAAATGAGACACCATCCGTTACAATGAAACATTGGTACTGTCCACAGATAAACAGGAGAGACATACATCTGGTGAAGAAAAACCGTAGCGAGAGTGTTGAGGTAAGCTCCTCTGTGGCTATACACTACGCCTTTAGGTCTCGAGGTTGTCCCTGAAGTGTAGTTTATACTGATTGGATCCCATTCGTTTCTCGGTTTGATCACCTCGAATTCGCTGTCTCCGGATCTAAGCAGAGTTTCGTAATCGTAATCAAAAGAGTAGCTTGAAGATGATCTATCATCTTCATCTTCATCATCTTCATTAGACTGAGAGATCAAGACAAGAGTTGGAGATTTTCTTGTTCTGCCTGATTTAGCAAGAAGATCAAGAGCTCCATGAGCAATCTCAAGTAAGTTGCGATCGACGAAGAGGATTTTGGCCTCGGAGTGTTCGAGCAAAACTGATAATGTGGAAGTATCGAGTCGGGTATTGAGCGGACAGAGTATCAATCCGGCCATTGGAACAGCGAAATGAAGCTCTTGCATTGCTGGAACATTCGGCGCCAAAACTGCAACCTAAAGGTCCCTCATTTATCACAAAAACCTAACCTAATCGGAGCGAATCTAATCAAGAAATTGAACTAAATTTAGAGACTTTACCACGTCGCCGGGAGAGATTCCGAGGTGGGTAAGAGCAGAGGCGAGACGGAGACAACGTTGATAAGTTTGGAACCAAGTGTGCTTGACGGAACCAAACACAACAGAGGTTTGGTCTCTGTAAACCTTGGCGGATCGCTCCAAGAACGTGATTGGGGATAAAGGGCAGAAATTTGCTGGGGATCGGATCAGACCCACCATCGATCTCCATGATTCCGGCTCGGAATCGTCGGAAAATCCGGCGGTCGTTGAGAAGGAAGAATAATGGGTCAAGAACGGTCTCTGAGAACGTGGGGTGAGGATTTTGAATGCCCTTTTGGTTAATAAGAATCTCATGGTTTTAACAATCTGAATTGCGTTTGTTCGACTTCTTGAATTGAAACTTTGATCCTGTTAAAACTGATCAGGACAGGTCTGATCTGATTCTCCGGGAAGGCACGTGATCTGTTAAACTGATTGGTCCGAATTGATTAATGATAATGATGATATAATCATGCCTCGTGGTTAACGTTATTAACTGTGTGTGATATAAACTGACATGAAAAATGCAAAAAAAAATCTTGGAACTATATATTTTTTTATACAACACGAGTCTCGTCCTAAACCACACAATTCGATAGACGTTTGTTCATCGCCATACAGTCCGACAAATCCGGACCAACTAATCATTTTTCGAGTATAGACTTTCTTGTTGATATTTGCAAATTTGGGTTAATCTATTAGGTTTACGAGTGTGTTTTTCGTCGATGGATTACATTGTCATCTAATTTCAGTATCTCAATTGACGAAAGAAATCAATTGTATCTTTCGGATTACTAAAAGACTATGTATTGTTAAGAAACCACATCGCGAAGATGCTAATTGGAGCGGATGAAGAAGGAATCACATCGCGAAGATGCTGATTGGAACGGATGAAAAGCATAACAAATTTTACTTGTTTAAGAGAATGGAAAGAATATCGACAGTCCAGAGATTGGATTTAAAGACTATCGATATGTGGATGAAGAGCATAACAAATTTTAATGGATTTAAAGAATGTATTGTTAAGGAACCACACCACAAAGATGCTGATTGAAACAGATGAAAAGCATAACAAATTTTACTTGTTTAATAGAATGGAAAGAATAGTGGCAGTACGAAGATTGAATTTTTCGAGTTTTAAGAGCCAAGCGAATACTTGCAAAGTACTCATCGTAGTTTGGTCCACGCAATGGTAGTTTTAAAATCAGAACAGGGACGGACCCACATGAAGGGAAAGGAGGTCACTTGACCGACCTTAAATATGATATATTAAAAATTTAAGCTGAAATGATGGAAAAATTGTGGCTCAGTTGATTCATATTAGAATTTTTGTTATATTTTGTACCATTAATATAATTAAAAAATATTTAAATTAGTTTATGATCCATGTAAAAAAATTTTCTAGGACCGCCACTGAATTAGAGTATCAAAATTATCATCAGAGGTTAAATCGTATGGTGATATTATGCGACGTGTGGTTTCAACACCTTTTTAAGATTTTGTAGCTTTGAAAGCTCGTTGAAAACTACAAATCTCATGATGTAAAATAAAATTAATGAATATTTGATCAACCAAACCAAAAAAATTATACCGAAAAAGGTGTGGTAAAAAACAAAAAAAAACAAGACATAAATTTGATTTGGTGAACAAAATTTCCAACTTATATGAAAACTGAAAAGAGTATTTTGGTGAACTGAATGCGAAAAGTTCATATCTTTTTCCAAAACGACTCGCCGCCACTAGACCATGACAAATTTGGCTAGGTCTGAGTATAATTTTCTAAGTACAATTTGGCGACAAGAGGCATTTATATAAATGATTAATAAACAATAAACAAGTTGGCACCATTTGTGGGTCTACGGTCTACCTTGTACAATATTCATATTCCCCTCCTCGAGGAATACGATTAAGATTCAACTAAAATATTATATTTAAACTATTCGATCCCCTCTTGATTAAAAAACAATTGTATCTCTTTAAGAGACCCTAATCAGTAATCACATTACGAACTTGGACTCAATTACGGTCGCAACCAGATAAGGCCAAAGGAAAAAAAAAAAAAAAAAAAAAGGAATAAACGATATGATATCGTAGAACCATTCAAAGCGGTGGACACTGGACACAACACAAAGACTTGGATCAAACGGAGAAACGAAATAACAACGACCATCAGGAGAGAATCAGAGTGAATGAGAGAGGACCCGCTTTAGAAAAGATAAAAAAGGGTTCTCTCAGTTTCTCATCATCATCATATCATATCTCCATTAAAGCAGCCTCCTTTACCCTTTCTCTGTCTCTTCTGTCCAATCAAAAAGAGTTGTCCCGGGAATTGTGTTCTCCGGAGATGAACGGCGACGAGCTTCCCTTTGAGAGGGGTTTCGAGGTTTACTCCAAGGGAACGCACACGTCGGAGTTTGACCCGATTTTGCTGGATTCTGGTTCCGATCCTATTTGGGATGCTATTAGAGAAGAAGCTAAGCTTGAGGTTTCCTCTCAATTCTAACACTTTATGTGCATCATCGATTCTCATTCAGACCAAAAGAAAAGTGGGTCTCAATTTGGGATGCTATAAGAAGAGTAACTGTGTCCACTAGGGTTTAGAAATAAGTGGGTCTTGTTTGTCTCGTTGAAAGTTTTGATTTTTAATCCAACCAAACATAGGTACTCGAATGTTCAATCCCTTCACTGATCATCATCACATCTTCACTGATCATCATCATCACATAATGGACTTCTTTTATACTCTAGTAAACCAAATGTTTAGATTCTCTTGATGTTTAATTTAGTGGTTGGCCTGGTGGAGCGAGTGTTAGATTTATAAAATTGCTACTTCTGGTTGTGAATGGTGAATCTTACTTACTTCGGTGAATCTTGCTGTGGTTAACAGGCAGAGAAGGAGCCTATTTTGAGTAGCTTCTTGTATGCGGGCATCTTGGCACATGAATGTTTAGAGCAAGCTTTAGGGTTCGTTCTGGCCAACCGTCTCCAAAACCCAACCTTGTTGGCAACTCAACTCTTGGATATATTTAATGGTGTTATGATGCATGACAAAGGTATTCAGAGTTCGATTCGCCATGATATTCAGGTAAAACGCTCATCTAATACATGGGGAAAGACATGATCTTTGTTTGTTTTGAGGCTGTATTTCTCATGCGCCTCAATGATTGATTGCAGGCATTCAAAGACCGGGATCCTGCTTGTCTGTCGTATAGTTCTGCCATTTTACATCTGAAGGTAATTCTTTTACTGAATCTCTAGAGCCAAAACATCTCTCACATGGAGTAAGTGACTGCTAAGCGTTTTGTTCTACAGGGATATCATGCGTTGCAAGCATACAGGGTTGCGCATAAACTGTGGAACCAAGGGCGGAAACTATTAGCTCTTGCATTGCAAAGCCGGATAAGCGAGGTAGTTTCCGCCATCGTTCTTTTGGTTACTGAATTTAGAGTATTGAGTTGCATTTTCCAGCCCAATGTCTGATCTGTGATGTGGGTTTCTCTCAGGTTTTTGGAATCGACATACATCCAGGTAAAGTTTAAGCCTTTATGTATTATCTCTGCAACTAGGAAGAAAATGGAGGAACTTTCTCAATTTCCCATCTCTGGTGCTTTAGTTGATGAGGTGAATTGATTGCTGGTTATACAAATTGCCTCTTCTTTTTGGTAGCTGCAAAAATTGGCGAGGGTATATTGTTGGATCATGGAACTGGAGTGGTCATAGGTGAGACTGCTGTGATAGGCAACCGTGTCTCGATCCAGCATGTAAGCATCTCTCTCCAAACCATTGCCCTGAAGTTCAATGCCAAGTTCATAAACTTTTCATGTTTTTGTAAGGCAAGTTGGAATTTCACTGTCACAGGGTGTGACTTTAGGAGGAACCGGGAAGGAAACCGGTGACCGTCACCCGAAAATAGGCGAAGGCGCATTGCTCGGGGCCTGTGTGACTATACTCGGAAACATAAGTATTGGTGCTGGGGCAATGGTAGCTGCAGGTTCACTTGTGTTAAAGGACGTTCCGTCGCATAGGTAAAAAAAGAGAAAAATGCATCTGAAAAATCTTCATGAATTGGATCTGTTTGAAAATCTCTGAATCTGTATGTTTAGTAACAATGAACATCCTTTTTGGGGGGTTTTGAAGTGTGGTGGCTGGAAATCCAGCGAAACTGATCAGGGTCATCGATGAGCAAGACCCGTCTTTGGCAATGAAACACGGTGAGTTTGCAGATTCTTGTATTCTTCTGGCTCTGTGTTTCTGTCTCGATCGGGTTTAGAAGTGGCTTGTGTTCTGAATGAATATGCAGATGCTACTAAAGAGTTCTTTCGACATGTAGCTGATGGTTACAAAGCGGCAATATCTAACGGTAACTTAAGACTAGACACTCACAATGAAACTCTGTGACATGAAGAGACTGAAATAAATAAACAGTGTTTGAACCTGAATTTGCTCTTTTGCGCTTTCTTATAAAACAGGACCATCGGTTTCATCAGGAGATACAGAGAAAGGCACACACTAACTCCACAACATGAGATCCTTGTATGCATTTGCTTATCATCATAAGCTAATCTCAGCATTTTTTTTGCAATAAGTTGTTGTTTAAAGATTTTGATCTCTGGATGGAAGTTTTTTCAGCTCATCTGCTTCAGTCTCAAATGAACGAGACTGACATAAAAGTGTAAATGATTATTGCTCGAACACGAAATCTAGCATCGCTAAAGAGTTTTATTACTGAAAATTTCCACAGACAATTGGAATTCAAGTACAGGAAAATGAAAACAAAAACTCAAATCATAAGCATTCAAAGCTTATAAATCACTCAAACAAGCAAGATGAAGGAAGAATCAAGCATGCCTTGCCTGGAAATCTTTCATGAAAGCAACAAGCTTTTCGACGCCAGCCAAAGGCATTGCATTGTAAATAGAAGCTCTCATCCCTCCCACTGATCTATGCCCCTTGAGCTGCACCATCTTCTCCTTAGCAGCTTCCTTGATAAACTCTGCTTCAAGCTCCGGTTTCTCCAACGTGAAAGGAACATTCATCAAAGACCTCACGGACTTCTCAACGGGGCACCTGAAAAACCCTCTGCTCTCATCAATGGCGTTGTAAAGCAGCTCAGCTTTCCTCTGGT
Organism: Alliaria petiolata; assembly: GCA_020283515.1. Classification (NCBI taxonomy): domain Eukaryota; kingdom Viridiplantae; phylum Streptophyta; class Magnoliopsida; order Brassicales; family Brassicaceae; genus Alliaria; species Alliaria petiolata. The sequence goes on along the minus strand of JAHZTW010000001.1, from coordinate 449,659,637 downwards.
TCTTCTTCTCCACTTCCTTCAAACCACCTTGCTCCAGCAAGTCGTCGAACACGAGGCCACACATGTAAATACCGAAACACGGAGGCGTGTTGTACAGCGAGCTGTTCTCGTCGTGGATCTTGTAATCAAGCATCACCGGAGTGATGTCACGGGCGTTTCCGATCAAATCTTTTCTGATGATCACAATGGTGACACCGGAAGGACCAACGTTCTTCTGCGCACCGGCGTAAATCACACCGAACTTCGACACATCCACTGGCTTCGAGCAGAAATTGGAAGACATATCAGCGATTAGAACACCATTAGGGTTTTTAGGAACCGGGTAATCTTTGAATTCGACTCCATGGATGGTCTCATTGGCGCATATATGCAAATACTTGGCGTGCGGGTTCTGCTCCAACGCATCAAAGGACGGGACTTTGGTGTATTTCTCCGATTTGCCTGACCAAATCACTTTGGGATTGCAATATTTCTGAGCTTCCTTGAACGCTTTGTCTCCCCAAGATCCGGTAACAACGTAATCGACGGGATCGTCGGATTTGCAGAGGTTAAGCGGCAGAGCGGCGAATTGGGTGGTGGCGCCGCCTTGTAGGAACAAAACGGAATATTCCGGAGGGATCTCGAGGAGCTGACGGAGATCCGATTCGGCTTTCTGGATAATCGAGAGAAACTCTTTCCCACGGTGGCTCATCTCCATGACGCTCATACCAGATCCACGCCAGTTATAAAGCTCCGACTGGGCTTTAAGGAGGACATTCTCCGGTAAAGCGGCTGGACCCGCCGCGAAATTGAAGACTCGCGGCTCGGATCCGACGGTGGTGGATCTGGCGCCGTCTTGAACCTGCGTCGTCGCGGAGGAGCATCTGATCGAGACGGATTTGGTTCTGGCGGTGAGGTTGACGGTGCATGGTTTGGTGAGGTGAAGAAGGGATTGGGAAATGGAGCTGGGTTTGAAAGATGGGATCTGGGTTTGGTTACCGACAAGGAAAGAGTTCGTTGACGCCGCCATAATCGTTGATTTCTGAGGAATCTCGAAACTTTTTTTTTTTTTGTTTCCAAAAAGATGTGAAGCAGTGTAATGTAATGAGAAAAGTATAGTGACGGCTTAAAAAAACAAATCAAATATCTGAAAATAGTGAAGTATGAACTGTGAACTGTGAAGAGAGTTGGTGGAAGAACGATGCCGTTTTTGGTTTGGTAGGTTGCTTAAATTTGTTGTAAATAAAGAGAACAAGAAAGAAACAAGAGAAGAGATAGAATAAATTAGCCTTGAAAATTTCGAGAAATGGGACGGAAATTTACGGGTACGGGACGAGAACGGGAAATTCGGGAATTGAATAACAATTCTCAAAAAAGAATCCATAAAAACAAGACGGGAACGGGATGAGTTCGGAAAATTCCCTTACGTAAATTTTTTTCCCAAACGAGTAATTATTTTTGATAATTCGGAAAAAATTCGGGAAATTTCAGGAAAATTCGGGAAATTTCGAGAAATTTTGAAAAAAATCGAGAAAATTTGGGAAGTTCGGGTATTTTCGTTCCTTTCCCGTACCCGTTTGAAAAATATAAATGGTCCCGAATGGGAATTTTTTTGAACGGGAACGGGAACGGGACGGGAAATTCGAAACGGGTACGGAAGGGAACCGGGTACCCGTCCCGAAATTTGCAGGGCTAGAATAAATTGGTGTTTGTATTATTCCAATGACGGATCTTTTATATAGGGACTATAAGAGAGAGTTTTACTTGGAGACAAAGTAAAATCTAGGATAGAAGTAAATCTAAAACATTATAGAACATAGACTTACGGGCTTATAATAGACATCATATAATAATTTATAACACTCTTCCTTGATGTTCATTATATAAAAATATTTTCTAAAACGCGTATGATGCTGCCTCGTTAAAAAGCTTACCAGGAAACTCAAAGGGAAAAACCATAGCTAAGGGAAAAAGAGTGCAGCGCACATTAACTCCCCTTCATGAGTACATCACTTGAGATCTTTGAGATTACTAAATCCAATATGATGAAATAACTTCTTAAAAGTAACGCCTTGGTAAATCTGTCTGTCGAATCTTCACTTGAATGAATTTGTAGAATTTTTACATCGCCATTCTTCTGCAGTGCATAAGTCTTGCTAATGATTCGTCTTGATCATTCTCTTTTCTTCACTCGATCTCATTAAAATATGATAAATACTTTGGAAGGGTGATAAACTTTCATTTTTACATTTCTCTTTAGAAGGGTGATAAACTTTCATTTTTACATTTCTCTTTAGATGCATATCATTTGCGTGTTCTTTGTTGCCTCGTTAAAAGTTAAAACCTTTCATGAAAAAATCCAGTGGGATAAAAACTATATAAGGAAAAAGAGTATAACCACGCACATCATTATATTTCTTCCCTTGAAATCATATTCTTCAAGAGATGCATTCCAATCATATATCATCTTTTGAGAATTGTTATAAGCATAAGCTTAATGAATAAAATCGTATGATTATCTTGTAATCTCTTAGATTACTGGACTTCTTGTCTATAACAACATAAAAGTTAATTTCTTTACTATATTTGGACTTCAAGCCAAATTTCTATTTACATACAATTTTCTAAACTTGTATTGTATATACTTCTACATAACATTTTATTCATGATCTTCTTTATTGTTTTAGCTTTCTTTCTTTTCATACTAAATCACATCTTTCAATACAATACATTACTTAACTAGCAGCATTTTAAATATGGTACTTCGAGACCAAATATATGTGAGCATTCATTATGTAAAATCCTGCAAGGATCTTTTGACTTTGAGATAATATTTCTTTCTCTAAATGTTTCAATTTGGAATACTTGAAGACAATGTTGTCTTTTCAAAATCTTTCAACTTATATAAACTCTTCAAGAGTTTTGATTATATTCAAATCTAGGATTCCATTTAGGGGTGGGCGTTCGGATTATTCGGATACAATCGGGTCGGATCTTTCGGGTATAGGGTCTTCGGGTATAGAGGGGTGGGATCCATTCGGATATTTATAATTTTTGGGTCGGGTACGGGTCGGGTACGGGTCGGTTCTAATCGGGTTCGGATCGGTTCCGGGTATCTGAATCACTCAATATTTATTTAAATATTTTTTACAAAAACTCAAATATTTTATGTATTTCAGTTATTTGGTTGAATTTTGCCAAAAAAAAATTATTTTAACAATTATAACTAAAGATTTTTCGATATTTTGATTATTTTAGTCTAAAATTATCTAATATATTTGATTTCTAATTATAATTTTAAATATTTTAGTTATTCGAGTTTAACTATAAATAATATTTTTAGGTATATAATTTTATTTCGGGTATTTCGGATACCCATTCGATTCTCGGTTCGGTCCAGGTTCGGATCCGTTTTTTCGGGTATAGAAGTGTAGGACCCATTTGGATTATTACATTAGTTCTGGTTCGGTTCGGTTCTTCGGATCCGGTTAAAATGCACAGGCCCATTAATCCATAATCTTTTGATAAATACACATGAGTATATTGGTTAACCTTATAATATTCACTTATACCCCATGAAACATATATGTCTTAACTCGATCGAATATCTCAAGTTCCCGGAATATAATTTTGACTTCATCAATCCTTCGGAGAGTGTATCATTTTGACATCTTTAATCCTTCGGAGATTGTATCCTTAATGGATTATATCCTTGGGGGATTTTCACTATAAATATCATTTTCCAGTGGATCGAATAAGTCAAGTTCTTCTCTTATTGCCAAAATGATAAGGAACTTGAAAGTATTTGCATCCATTACATGAGAGTATGTCTCTTCATAATCAATTTCATATTCATCATTCTTTCATATAAATCTCATTTATCTCCCACTGGTTTTACACTCTTAGGTGTATGGACAACTGGTCCAAATACTATCTCTTTCCAAGAGATTTTAACTTTATGACTATTGCTTCTTTATAATTTGGCCAATCATTTCTTTGTGTACACTTTGCAATAGATTTCGTGATCCTCTTTCTCATTCATCATATCAACTGCTACATTGCATGCAAAAATATTATCGACGTAAATCTGCTTTTTCGGTTCCATTTTAATCTACACATGACATAACTTGTTGAGATCGATCTTTTCATTATCATAGGTACCTGAATTTCTTTCTTGTCATGTTTAATGTCTCTTCTCGAGATCATTCAAAAGTCTTTGTTTCCTCGATCTGACCATTGTCAAATTATGCTCCTTTTTATTTCCGAGGATTCTTTTATTTGGAATAAGTCTATCACGCTTCATGCGTTCTTTAGACTCACTAGCAGCTTGATATTGTCCTTCTGAGACATTAATTTTTATTGGAGCATTTATAGCTGGTATATGTGACTTGTCACTTTATTTTTGTCTGTAAATACGTCTGGCAATACTAAGCTTTGTAAATGAATTATCTTTTGCACTTTCAATTCACTTTTTTTAATCTGAGGATCAATGATAATTCATTCCAACTTATTTTCTTTTCCAGCTCTTTATTTTTCCTCCTAATGTTGGAAAATAAAGTTGAACATATCCATCATGGATAACTCTATATAATTATCAATGCAGATTCATATCCAGCATATTTTCAGCCTTATTTGAGGATCCATCTTATACCGCTGTGGTGGAGCAATATGGATGTATACTGCACATCCAAATATTTTAGATGGACAATATTTGGTTTCTGACTCGAAACCAATTTTGATGGGGAAAACTTTTAATTACTCGTTGCCTTTCTGCGAATTAATGCTACTGCTTAAGATGTTCAACATTTATCCTTACAAACATGCTTTTATCATCAAAGGCTTAAGATGTGAATTCAACAACCATCTTGTTAGATCCTGATATATCATGGTTTTTACCCGTTTTTGGACCATGATATAAGTCTTTTTATAGAGTCTTTTGGTATTTTTAGAGTCCTATTAGAGTCTTTGCAGGTTGAACTACGTTTGGAGCATAATTGGAGATTTTGGATCATTCTGGAGCATTGTGTAAGAAGCTGCAAAGTGATGAAGTCAGAGAGCCAGATTTTGGAATGAGTGTCGATCGACACCAATCGTGGATTCCTAAAACCGCCTGATTTTACAAGTCTTGAAGAAAAAAGGAAATTTGCCCAGAAGATTTCCTTATTTACAAAAGTGCTCCAGCTCGTGTTTTAGCCTATAAATATAGTTTTTCAGCCATTGTTTAGGCTACACATTATTTTAGAGAGAGATTTTTAAAGAGCTTTTGGGGAGAAAAATCCTATACTCTGTTTAGATTGATTTTGAACCCCTTTATTTATTCTATTGATTTCTTTCATGCTTTCTATTCAAATAATGATTTCTGTTTCATTAATCATGTCTGAGTAGTTTGCTAGTTAGGTTTAGGGTTTTTCAAAGGTGATTGATGAATTGTTAGGTCGAATTAAATTGTTAGGATAAAATCATTAGAGTTCTTCATCTGGATTTGTGTTTAATGCTTATTCTAGCTTCATGACCTAGAATCTGATATTAGGTTAATTAATAGATGCGAGAGTATTATTGATTGCCTGAACTAATGTTAGATGAGCAAAATACCTATTCGCAAAGAGATTTGGTTTAGGGTTTTGTGAACAATCGAACCTGAACTTTAATGCTTGTCTGAATTGTTAGGATTTGCAAAGAGATTTGGAATTCTAGGGTTTAGACATAGATAATCTTCGCAGCGAGAGTTGGTTGATTTTACATTAGTGATTCGAGTTCGAGAACATATCTTAATAATTCCTAACATTCTGTCTAGACCTGCAATTTAGATCACCTGAGAATTTCCCTGAACCTAGCGTTTCGTCTCCTGAATCTAAATCGTTTAATTGCTTTCTGTCTTTTAATT
>JAHZTW010000001.1:449618881-449648299 GCA_020283515.1 Alliaria petiolata | reverse complement strand
CGTTTCGTCTCCTGAACTTACATCGTTTACTTGCTTTCTGTCTTTTACATTTTATCTTTCTTCTTAGCTTAATTCGAAATTAGAAATTCGTTGTGTGACTATCCCTTCCCTGTGGATTCGATCCCTAAATACTACAGTGATCTCTTAATTTGAGAGAGTAGCTCTAGGGTAAATTTGAGCATATCAGATCCACATCTAGTTTGGCTAATGGTAATCATATTATCATATTTGCCTTGTAAGTAAGCATTAAATGAAACATCATTAGGCATAATCTTCAGGTTCTTTAATTAATGTCTACATTAATTACTTTTCGCATCATTCTTGAACTGTTATGGTCTAACCGACTCATTCCAAACAATGATATAAATTAAACTTCTGGTTTAACATTTATCTTCATTATACTAATCTTTTTGTAGTAAAACCTAGTAGAGAATACATATAGTTTCTCCAAAATACTTTTACTGCCTTGGTTAATAATCATGATTTGAAGGTATTCAACTTTTCATTCCTTATTGTCTCAATTTCATTAACATTGAAATCACTTAAAGTTACTTTATAAATGATTTATCAAGATCATTTTGACTGTGAACATAATCTACTAGATGTTCCACATACTATGGATTGTGGGATTCTTTGATTTTACTTTATCAATGATTCATCAAGATCATCTTAAGTGTGAACATAATCTTCTAGATGTTCTACTTACTATTGATTGTTGGATTCATCGATTCTCCCCCTCGAGATGATGACACTTCATGTTCATCTATCTCGAATTGAATCATAATCTAGAATCAATAACATATCCAACTTGGATCATGTATTCTATCTTTGATTCTTGTAACTTTTGAGACAAATTTCAAATTATATGCAAAGGCAAATAAATATGCTCTTCCAGAGCTTTAAATAATCTTTATATTCTCAGAGATATTGTACTAAATTATTTTATCTTCATATATGAGATATATATTTCCTTTGTTATTATCTTTATTTTCTCACTTCTGATGATAATTTGAGTTCTTGAAAGAAACTTTTTGACCTTGACCTTGACCTTAACCATATATATATTCATATTCATATCACGTTTATGACCACATCTACAATCACTTACTCGGCCAATGTTATTGGCATGGTTCTTTTCTTTCTCAATATAGTATATCAAATTCACTTCAGGGAATGGTTCATAACCAATTACACGTGATTCATGACTTTTCATTAATAATAGCCAAAATGATTCTAAAACTTCTTTTAATGGTACTGTGTCTGCAAGACAACATTATTTTTCTAAGGAGTAAAATATGTCTTCTAGCATCTCTTCATCATTGTTATTCTCTTCACATAATCTTTAACATTACTAAAAATTATTTACGAATTTTAAGTCTTGTAATCTTAGATGCTATGACTCATAATGAGCTTTAAGATTATTTATAGACTTCAAGTCTTGTAATCTTAGATGCAAATACTTTTCTTTAGATTTCTGTAAAGAACTTGTAGATCTGTTACAATCAAATACAAAATATTCATATAGATGATGGTAGTAAAATAAATATTATCAAACTACATATGTATAAGCAAAAGCATAATCAAAACAACTAATATAAATGACATATACCATCTTTATTCTCCATTCAGGTAACAATTTAAGTTTTAAAAGAAGTTCAAAGAGATAAGATACAAATAATTTCAAAATATTTTTCAAATATCTTTATATTATTGTGTCTGCAAGATAATAATATTTGCGTGATGTATTCTAGCATCTTTGTATCAGTGATATTATCTTCACGTAATATCAAATTGCAATTAAATATAACTAAGTTATATTCACTTATAGACTTCAAGTCATGTGGTCTTAGATGCAATCATTCATAATAAGTTAGGTCATATCACATTCTGGTGATAATGCATTTTCTTTAGATTGATGTATGATTTAAGATGTGATGACATATAAGTATAATAATAAAAGTATGATCAACACATAATATAATCAAAGATAATAAGATCATATAAACTAACTCAATCAATCATCGTCATTCATTAGTTTATTTCTATCATGTCATTAAACTAGGTTCTCAATAAATCAACTCACCAAAAGAGATCAGTTGATAAACATGTGCAAATTTCGTGATAAAGAGAACAAACAAGCATGATGCAATAGTTCTGGGCAAAATCCGGGTTTATGTCATGATGTGCAAAATTCGGATTAAACAGTACTGAAGACAGAAATCAGTGTATGTTTAAAACAGAAATTCAAGTCTAAATTGTTCAGTGCGAAATTCGGATCATAATCATGTCTGTGCAAAATTCGGGTTTAACAAAAACCAATGCAGGCATAAACACAGAAATTCAAGTTTAAACTGGTTAGTGCAACGGATTATAATTATGTCTGTGCAAAACTCGGGTTTATCAAAAACCAATGCAGGTATAAACACAAAAATTCAAGTCTAAATTGTTTAGTGCAAAAATCGGATTATAATCATGTGCAAAACTCAGTTTAACAATTCAAGTCTAAACTGTTTAGTGCAAAATTCGGATTATAATTATGTCTGTGCAAAACTCGGGTTTTACAAAAACCTATGTATGTATAAACACATAAATTCAAGTCTAAATTGTTTAATGCAAAATTCAGATTATAATCATGTTTGTGCAAAACTCGTTTGAAACAATATTAAAGACAGAAGCGAGTGCAGGTCTAAAAACTGAAATCCAAATCTAAAGAAAGACATGATAAATACATCCGTACAAAGTTCGGATTAAACAATTCTCTTAGTTCAGACGGCTAGGTTTTCGTGCTGGTAACGTGTTGTGAACAAGAGAAGAAATCAGAGAATAGATAGAAGGAATTGATGTTGTTGTATTATTTCAATGAATAAGAGGTCCTTTATATAGGAGTACAAGATGGGATTTTATTTGGTGACAAAGTAAAATCTAGCTTACAAGTAAATCTAGACACTTCTAGAAGATGGGCCTTATAATGGGCATCCATCTATTATTCATAACAAATAGAACATTTTAGGATGTTTTTTTTTATTTTGGACTAAAAGTTTTCAAATTTAAATAGCAGGAGAAATAAAAGTATTACATGCCCAGCCCAGACCATAGTTAAGTTTGGGTCTAACCCAATAATGCACAACACTAAAATAAATTAACATGAAGCCCACATCTAGGAATCAAATTGAACCAAAATTGTGTGTTCGAAGCGAACAGAAGAAATTGAAGCGAGAGTTTGAACATGAGACAGAGCTAACCCTTTCAATTTGAGTCACAATATGCGGTTCCCACCTTGTTTAACCCTTTGCGGGGCGGGTGCGGATCTAGTAAATTCCAATCTGCAAAAAAACGGTTTTTGCGAGGCGGAGAATTAAAAAATGTGGGGCGGTGCAGGTATATAAATTTTATCCGGCGGGTTCGCGGGTACCCGCTAATTTTATTAAAAAAATTAATTTTTAATATTTATATTTTTTTTACAACATTTTTTAATATTTATTTAGTAAATATTATTAATATTTTGAAATATTATGTTATATATAAAATTAATTAACAATTTCTTTTAGTTTTTTAAAAATATTTATGTATTTTTGTTTTATTATATTGATTTTTTCTTATTAAATACCTTTTTAAAAAAAAAAAATATATATATATATATATACACTTTATTTTGTTATTTTTTAAAAATATTTGTGCGTTACCCGCGGGTATCCGCAACTTCTAGCGGGGCCGGTGCGTATCGAATATTTTATCATCGGAAATTTTGCGTAGCGGATTGAAACGGATCAAAAAAATTATAACCTATTGTGAGGCGGATCTAGCGGGGCGGGTTTGATCCGCTTGACAGGCCTAGACAGAGCGATAGTATTAAGAACAATAATATCTAGAGATTTTAGAGATGCATGTCGATGATCTTAGTAGGATTAACCTTCATCATCATGTGTTAAGCAATGGGTCACTAGAAAACCTGAATTGTCTGCCCGTGCGTCGGAGATTCTCCATTTTGGAATGTTCTTATTGATTATTCTATGAATAATTAACTTTTAACCTATGAATACGACGATGAGAAAGTATACTTAGGGATAAAGTAGAACTTGGAAAACAAGTAAAATCTAAGATACTAATAATTATAATTTTGTATTTAAAAATGTTTTTTTATAATGAGCTTTCAATTTTTTCTATAACAAACAATAAATAGAACTGACATTGATTATTGGTGATTTGGTTTTCGTCCGGGTTACTATAAAAACTTGGTTCAATTTTTGGTTGATGAATTTTGGTTCAGTTTTGTTTTATTTCTCACCCTTACACGAAATTATTTTTTATTTTTCATCAATTGGACCATAACGGACGACCATCCCAATAGTCCATCCAATTAAACTTTATTTGCTACGCATGAGAGATTATATAGATATATTAAAGAACGAATCAACAGTCCGTAATGGCTAGATTCAACAATTGGGTTCTTACGCCTCGAAGTATGCTTTCTCTCTCCTTCACGCGGAACTGGATGTGATCTTAGAGCATAACAATGGAGAGGCGTGCGCCTCTTCCCTTTTTTTAAAAAAAAAAAAAAAAAATTAATAACGTGGCAGCGAGAATCGACTCTCAGGGCAGAGACGGAAGAATCGGTTCTGTCCACGTCACGACGCGATTCGTCGGTTTTTTTTTTTTTTTTTCCAGAAAATCAAATTTTTTTTAAAAAAATATTTTTTTTTAATAATAAAAAATTGTTTAAAAACTTTTTAACAGTCTCTCTGATACTGATGCCTTTATAGACAATGTGGGAAATAGAGTGGTACATGTGAGCTTTACGCCGGATCTATTTTAATATGTGTTAAAAATTCTAAACATCGATCTTTTAAAAACAGAGGAAATATTTTGCTAATCTCCATGACAAAAAGGCTTTTATTATTAAAATTTTAGTTGGTATGGTAATATCACGTTTATTTATGTTATTTTCATAACACGGTCAAATCTATTATATGAAACCGGAAGAGAATTTTCATGGAATTGCCATATTGTCACTCAAGAATATGACACTTGTCAAACACTTTTGTGTTGCTTCGATCTCTAATACTTTCGTTTAATACAAGCATCCGCAAAGAATTTGACTATTTCTCCTCCATTTTGACAAATAGTTGGTTCCTTTTGTCCTTTTGAGAAATTTCTTTCAATATAAACCCGAAAGAAACCATTCGCAAAACACATACATGTGAATGCTATCAATGCGGTTTTGTGATAAGGAAGCCATAATTACTAATACTATGAGACATCCTTTTAAAGTATTTGCATTTCAACTAATGAACCTATTTAGGATTCATATTTTCATCAACTGAATTCAAAATATATAATATGTAATAACTAATAATATACTTGCCAAAATATGTTTGTTAAATTTTCCACAGTTGTCATTCTCAAAACCCTGCCTGCTGATCTGATCTATCACTAAACCACCAGAAACTGCATCCAATCTGCAAAAAAAAAATATATATAAATTCATTAAATTGTTAAGACACATTACCTAAATAATACAAACAGGGGAAAATGATGACTATAAATATTATATTTAAAACGAAAATATTTCAATTAATTTCTAACTATTACATCCTAGATAATTTGTCACGATTTATAGAAAATCACAATTTACATGGATTTACCTATTGATTTTAGTTGATTTTTAGATGGACATTAATATTTTGTAAGCAATCTATTTAATTTATAATTTATACTCCCTCCGTTTTTATTTAAGTGTAGTTCTATACTTGTTTTTTTGTTTACAAATAATTATCGTTTTTGGATTTCAATGCAGTTTTATGACAAATTTTCCAGTTATAACCCTACTTTTTAAACTTATTAATTGATCATATCAAATAAAATAGTGTATTAGTTAAAAGGTAAAACAGAAAAATTAGTTATTTTCTTAATATGTGTGAAACAACTTAAAACGACAATTAAAAAAAAACAGAGGGAGTATTAGTTAATGTATAAGTATAATTATGGTAATTTCATATATTAACCATGTTTTTGAATTATAATCATATAGAATACTTGATAACAGAAATCCAATTTAAACCAACTCATTAAAAAAAAAAATTAACAAACTGAAATTTAAATGTATTTGGAAATTGAAATATATTTAATAAAAAGGTCTTTTATAGTTTTAAGAATATCCCAAATTGGTAAATATGATAAAATGGCATTCATGAGTTTAACATATATATGTTGTATCGAGATTACATGTCGGTTTATTAACCAAAAAAGAGAGATCTACATGTCGATTACTAGGGGACGTATTTTGGTCTACACCGTAAACTTTGCATGTTAGCTGTAGAATCTAAAATTTTAGTTAGCGATTTGGCTCAACACCCCACTTACAATCATTACAAGCTGAAAAAAATGTGTTGGCTCATGATCAAAGACTCAAGAAGAAGATTGCACAATAACAAATGTTGGTCACAAATAGATAATTATATTATATATAATAAAGATCAGACAAGCATCTTATGTCTAAATCTTTTAAGGAACAAAGATGCAAATTTTCAAAACTAATAAAAAACCAACAACATATTAACATTAAAGGAAAAAGGAAAAAAAAAATCGAAACATTATTAGCTTAAGAAAGAGAAAACCGGTAAAACGGTTAAACTTCAAGGACCATGCTTAAACGATAGAAGGATCTAATCACACATGTGATTCTGATTTTTTTCATGTGATTAGTGCCTGAAGATTATATGCTTCCACAAGTGTTGGTATTATGATTCATGTTCATAGTGTTGTTGAAGCTCTGGTTCCTTTTCATTGGATCCTCTTCATTTACGCGGTAATTGTTATGATCAGAGCTCACTACAACAGATCCACCAATTGATTGGTTTATCAAAGGATTACCAACCAATTCACTGGATCTAACATCAAAATAATCTTGTCGAAAGGATACATCAGAGAAATTTAAGGCCTCTATTGGTGGAAAACTTCGAATTGGAAGCACATTTGTAACCATATCAGCATGCATCTCAGGCAAAGAACAGAAATGGTTTCCAACACCAACAACAGCAGAAGAAGACCCACCAAAAGATCCAACAAACTCGTTGGTTTCTTGAAAATGTAAGAAAGGTTGGTGATGATTAACTTGTTGGATCTCAACAGAAACCATCTGAGAAACAGAAGGTTGATCCATCTTTGGACGCTTGGATTTGCGGGAACTTCCACCAATCGGTATGTTTCTTAAAGCCCCACCATGAGTCCAATATCTACGACATTTCTTGCAAAAATAGCGTGGCTGAGACACACTATAGTTGTTATAGTAACAGAACTTTATGTTTTCTGAGTCACACCTTGGACACACTCGCGGTGGAGGTTTCTCTTCACTCACTTGATTGTCTCCCCTCACGAAAATATTCGAGTTGTCCATTTCTCTCAAGAGCTACTTGGTTTTCTTGTTGTTATTGTTATTATGATCTTTGGTGTTCTGGTGTGTCTTCTTATATAGGTTTTTGAGGCATTGAAATTGAAGAAATATACGTTTCGGATTTTATAAGAGTGAGATTATGAGCACAACGTGTCAAAGATTGTGTATTAATAAAATCTGAAGATCTATTTACACACCATAAATCTTAGGCTAACTTTAGTCAAAAACTATGGCTCTCTTACTCTTAAGTCTTAACTCTTGTCTGTATATGATAAATGGAGAATCAAGAAGGTATGTTTAAATGTCAAGTCATATTAACATAAACAAAATCTAGAGACATTGAGTATAATTTATCATAATCATTTTTGTAAGTATTAAATAAACTATATGAATATATAAATTAACTAAAAACTACTCCCTCTGTTTTATAATAGTTAATGTTTTAGGATTGTTCACACAAATTAAGATACATTCATAAATCTGTTTTTTTTTTGTAATAACACCTCCATAAATCACCTTTTAAGGGATTTAACAAATTTTCCTCCATAGTAGTATGATAGATCTTGAAAAGTTTTTAAATTGAAAAGAATGAACTCAAAACTCTATATTTGCAATCTTTTATCATTGTGGTCGAATAAAACATATCTGCAATAGTTGTGTTTCATTGTTCAATAGAAGAGTAACTGAAGTCAAACAATGATTGCTGAGAAAAGTTGAAAGTGACTAAGAAAAAGGAATCAAAAGCAAACTTCAGAAAAATTGAACTTTTTCTTTTCTTTTCTTTTTTGTGTTATGTGTGTGCTTCAGATGAAACGAGGAACGATGTCAATAGAGTCTGTACAAACTAATTATTGTGTTTTGGCTTAAGGATGATGAGACTCAGTAGACACAAGGAAGTGTGCAGCTTCACACTTTGCTATGTACCCAAATTTGAATGTGCTGTACTTCCTATACACTCCTGTCAACTTCCCCGTCGCTGCCCTCTGATGAAGATTCACCATCTTCCTTGCACATTCCCTGCAAAACCCGCAATAACAATTTGTTAAGCATTTGTTTATGGATGAAAAATGATAGTCTTTGGTAAAAAAATATTGGTCTTTTCTCAATACCCTTTTGTGTTTATGGATTGAAATGGTAAAAAAGATCAGTTTCTCTCAATACCCTTTTGTGTGTTTTTGAATGAAAAGGATCAGTCTTTTGAATTGAGATGAAGAGAGACTTACATGAGCTGATCTTCAGAGTAATGACAGTGGAATTCACATGTGCTGTTCCATTGCCTGAAACCATCAAGTGTACATTGAGCAGTGTAAACAGCTGTGGCAGCTAGTAATGAAGGTGGGAACCGAAGCATCTCATACTCCACAAGGGCTAGCTCGATCAAGAACGATGCCAAGATCTCACACTGTTTTTGTTTCAGCTTCAAAGTTAGTTACTTTCCAATTCAAATCTCAAGTTAAAACGATTCATGAGGTCTATATAATTGGTTTTAACTTACCTTCTTCTCTGCTTGAGCAGCCTTGAGGTAGCTTTTCAAGAAAGGGTATTGTGTAGGCAACGAGACATTGAACTGCAGAGTGCTCAACATTATTTTCTCCTGCAGAGAGAATGGAACCATTTCATTATTGTCTAAACATAAATGAGACAAGATTGGATTCTTCTATGTAATGAACCAGCCTTTACCATCTCTAGAACATCATTCCTCGTATAAGCTTTGTCTGAAATGAGTACTAAATCCTCGACGACAGGAACCGAAACCTCTTCGTACTTGCAAGCTAAGAGCAAAGCCACTAACCCTACAAGCTGAAGCTTCTTTCTCATAACAGCTTTCTTGGACAAGAATCTATCTATCAGATTCACTGTGAGAAACAGTGTCTCGTTCGTCAGATCAAACTTGTCATGTACCTGCAATTTTACTCAAGTTTCTTTAGCCTCTATCGAATTACACAGTACCGTTCTATTAGAGTGAATGTCGAATTTCGATATATATACCTCGATTAGCCAATCGATTAGTATTGCTCTCATCTTCTCGTTTAAGTCGATTTGTTGCATCATATAATCTACTGGAACACAGCTAAAACTCTGCAATTTCACAACAAGGATCGTCTTAAACAAGCTCTCAAGCCTCTTGTTCCTTCAGAGACGGATAAAAGCAAAACTAATGTTACCTCCATTTTTCGGTAGAACGCGTAGAGATCTTGGACATATTCAACAGCTGCAAGTGAGTTCTTCGCATCTGAGACATCTATATCCAAGATTGGTTCTTCCAATGTTACATCCTCCATCTCAACTTCCTCCTGTCCAATCAAAATGTTATTTAAAACATTGATCTATAGATTGAATTCAGCATTAAGCAGTTCTTTATTATGTTTACCATTCGATCAGCTTCGGTGATGCTTGTGTATGGCTTCTCCAGCGACATTGGCATCGGATGGTCCAATGTAACTTCTTCTTCATCCTCCACATCATTGACGAAATCGTTTGCACTTGGAACTGATGACTTCAGCTTCTTCGTCTCCTCTGCACACGACGGCTCTTCAACTCGAGATCTGCAAGATCAAAACAATCTCAATATCTCTTCTTTCAAATCAAATCAATAGAAATTAAAAAGACTCAAACTTTATATATATACCTTGTAATTGAGGGTCGCGGAGAATAAAGCTTCTTCTTTTGACATCCTTCTTCTTGCCTACTGATTCAAAATTATCCAAAAACCCATAAGCACAATCAAATCGATAAACAAAACAATCAAAGACAACTGACTTGTGAGAGATTGAATTTACTTTGATAAGCTTCCTCTCTTGTTGACAACACAAGGATAACCTCTTGCACCAGCCAGATTCTGGTTAATCACACCCAAAACTCTTCTCTTCTCCCTCTTCATCTCTTGTCCGAATTTTCTGCTTCTCGTTTCATCTAAACACAAACACATTCGTCAGAATTCTCCATTGTTAAGACCTTGATATTTTCATATATCACGCGAGACAAACTCAAAACTACCTTGAAGAATCGTCGTTGCAACGATTTTGTTCTCCGAGGAATTAACCATTTTTGATTGTTTTGATTATTCCAAGAGAAAAAACAAAAAACCCAAAGACACTAGAAGAAGAGCATTAAGCGAAGAGAATCTTAGTCTGATACAGTCGATTCTGGAGAAGGGGATGAAATAAGAAAGTGACAATGAATGAGAAAGATAGAAAAGGTTTTATTTTTAATTTTTAATTTTTGTTTTTTTAAAAAGAACGGCTAGGATCAGAATATGACCGTTGGATTCATGACGGAAACGATTTACTACCAAGTCTGTGTATAATAAGAGACTTAACGGTAACTTTGGTTCAAGGCATGTGGTGGCTTCGTCTCTTCTTATTTCAAATTTTAATTATTCTTTTTTTTTTTTTCGTGCATTCGACTTTTTCAGACAGAATTGTGCGCTCCATAGGCGCGGCTCTAACAAACTTTTGATTATATGATTATTTTAAAATTAAGTATTATTATTATTAATAAGAGATTACTGCAAAAAAAACCTCAAACTAAATTTTTTTTTGCAAAATCAACCTTCACCTTAAAAAAATGCAAGTCAATCTATCGACCTCCAAAGTCACCCGCTATATAACCCTCATGTATATTGATGACGTGGCATATTAAACGTCCGTGAGAAAACACACAAAAATAAAAACGCATCATTTCAGTTGTATTAAAACAACATGATGTTTGCAAAAGTATGGATGTTTATCACTTAAAAACGACAATCCATCAGCTCTTCTCTCTCTTTCTTCTCCATCAGTAGCTGATCTACCATTCGCCATACCGCCATCTCCATTGTTCTGATTTTGAGTTACCCATTGCCAAAGCTTTTCAGATTCTATTTTATGGATCTAATGATTTGTATTTTTGATTTTTAGTGTCGAGAAAATTGAATACCATAGAGAAGATTGAAAAAAAAAAAACTTTCTGCACAAAGAAGAGACAAAAAAGTGACCAAATCTATGCCAGATTCTCTATCCCACAAGAACATTAGATCAGGCGTGAGGAGAGGAAGGAGGAATGAGAGAGAGAAAATGATAACTTTAATTCATCCTCTTGATTTTTTTTCTCTCATCTCTTTAATATTTCTCCGAAGGTTTCTTCGGCTGGCCAAAATAACGAACACCCAGAATCCATTCTATATCTTCTGTTAACCGCCGGTGAACAGGAAAGAAATTACAAATCTCATATATGTTTCATCATGGATGGATTATGTTTGAAGAACCCTAATTTGATATGCTTTCCCAATTCTCAAATTGATTTATGCCAAAATATTTTTATTGGCTATTGCCGAGAGTAAATTTAACTCTATTAACCAATATGATCTTTGAAATTTTGTATGATCCGGTTTTCTCCAACGTGAAATAATCACTGACTTTAGATCAAAGATAGGTGTTTGAAATTTTGTATAATCTTGTAATCTCTATTGAAGAAGCGAAGGAGAGAGTGAGAGGAGAGAGAGGAGAAGATGAAAACTTTTTTTAATCATAATAAAAATATTTAAAATGGCATGGAGTTTGTACGGCATTTTAAGCTCCGTCATTGATATAACGACAAGTTCACGGAGGGGTTATATAGCGGGTGATTTTGGAGGTCGATAGATTGACTTGCATTTTCTTAAGGTGAGGGTTAATTTTGCAAAAAATATTTAGTTTGAGGGTTTTTTTGCAGTAATCCCTATTAATAATTAATAATCTCTTAGGTTATTTAATATCCGTATTTACAGAGCTAATCATGCTCTCACTCAGTTTAATTTCAGAGAAAATTTTATTACTAGGAGACAAAGACCAGATTCCGTACCGAGAATTATGCTGGCCCGTGAGAGTTCTTTCCATTGTAAGTGATTTGTTGTTGAATATTTTAATATTCCATTTAGTATCCTAAATTAATTTCAAAAAGCATATTTGTTCTAATTTTCTTTTACTACACATCTATTGAAACCTCAACTTTTTCATAGTTCTAACAAAGGAATGTTGAGCCGGGAACTAAACAATGTTTAATGTTGATGAAATTCCAGAACTCGAGTCAAAGCAAAATAAATTAGTGTAAAAATTTGTGTAAATCTGCATTCAATAAGGTCACTATGTTGGAAAAGAAGATTAGTAATTATAGTACTTGTTGGAAAATTTGTAAATCATGTAATGACGAGAAATTAGTAATTAACAGCACCAAAGAATTAATTATTTTACCATAAGCATAGTAATTAGGAATAGTCAATGTTTACGAAAATCTAGGCATAAACGGGCAATGCCAGGGAATGAAGCCGTGAACATGGGGGGAGCCTCTGTCTTCTTGGTCAAATTAATTAATTAAAATTTCACTAAAGTGCTTAAAAACTAATTAAAAAGGTATTGTTTCCGTAAACCAAAAGCATAAAATTAAAGATCAAGAGGGACCATGTCATCCCATTATTGATCGTCCGTAAGAATATCATAGTTTGTTTTGTTCAAACGAAATGGACCAAACTAGCTGAATTGATCATTCGGATTTAGTCCACTGTTTAAGATGGTTTTTTCTTCTTCTAGTGATCATATATCTCTTTTTGATTTTGTGTTAAGATGTGTTTATGTATGTATATTGGTTAAGTTTAGGGTAATTTTAATTAGCATTAGATTTACTAATGTTCTACCATTGTTATCATCATTATTTTATAAGTAACTTTTAATCTAGATAAACCGAACCGAATGATCAGAACCATTCTATCTGAAAAGAAAAAAAAAGATTTTAGTTTTAGTTCTACAAATATAATGCAAAAATGCTTTTTCTTAGAAAAGTTTTGTTTGGATCAAACCAACGTATATGATTAAAACTCAAACATGAAACTGTACCATATCGATCTATAGTATGTTGATTTCGTAAAGTACTTAAAAAGGCATTGTTTTCATAAACCAAAGGCGTGAAACTAAAGATAAAGTACTTTAAAAGGCATTGTTTAGTAAACAAATTTATTTATTGAAAACGCATAAATTTAGATAGGAAAATAAAAAGGTATAAAATTAATAATTTGGTTAGCGAGAAATAGTGAAAAGCAAAACACAAAAACAATTTATTAAATACATAAATGAGGATCCACATTGATATATAAACTTTGAAGAGGAGTGACGGAGAAAAGTGTAAGCCACATACGACCAGCTTTGCCGGCACCACTAACTCTCTTAACATTTATTGTGTAATTAATTATGAGAATGATATAATTATTTGTTCGTACCACATATTTTGTTTGATGCAAAATATGCTAAAACAAAATAGACACAGGTTAAAAAAATTTATTTTTTTTTTTTTTTTTTTTTCTTTTCTTTTTTTTTTTTTTATTTTTTTATTTTTTTCCTTTTTAAATAAAAAATTAAAAATATTGATGAATGCAACTTAATTTCTGATTTTTAAATTTGTTTTTCGTATATTGCGTATGAGTTAGAATGTGAAAAGTCTACAGTTAATATTTTATATAGTATTTATCTTCGTGATAGATTCTCGTTTTGACCACACATTTTGTAGTGGTGTCTGACTATGTTACCGTATATTCTGGCAGGATTTCGACTGCGTCTCCACAGAGCACCTATTGGAGCGACATAGTTAAGAAACACAAAGTTTCGGAACTCTTCTCGGGCTGTTAAGTGGATATGGAATATATCTGAAACTATAGAAAAAAAAAACCAACTGACATGTGTTGATGACATGTCAAAAAAATAGATTATTACATTATCTCCTTGTATAATCGGTGGAAATCTCAAGATATCATTGTAACCGCGCAAGTCAAATATCCTGCAATTTACTACAGTGGCCTCTGGATGTGGTGATGTGGTCAAAATAGCATAGATTTGAGGGAGTTTCGTCCTCATGGTGAATAGGAATGCAATCTTGACAAACATACTCCTTCAGCATGTGAGGTTTGAGCATGCTGAGTATTACAAAACCTTGTTTCGGGATGAGGTCTTCTAGGACAATACTAAACTGCACACCTCTCATCCGAATACTGTGTTAGAAAAGCTGCGGGTGGAATATTATTTTTTGTGCGATGTTGGTATAAAGATTCGGTGAAATAATAGAATTCTTTCTTTACGTTATTTTTTGAAATTAACTTGAAGTTTCTTTCTTTACATTATTTTTTAAAAAACTAATATGATATTTTTTTCAAATATATATAAAAACTATATAATATTTAGCTTTTTAAAATAAAAAGACTAATTTTTTATTAATAACTTTTAATATAGATAAACCGAACCGATTGATCAGAACCGTTTTATCTGAAGAAAGAAAAAACGAATTTAGTTTTAGTTCTACAAATATAATGCAAATGCGTTTTCTTCGAAAAGTTTTTTTTGGACCAAACCAACGTATATGATTAAAACTCAAACATGAAACTGTACCATGTCGATCTATAGTATGTTGATTTCGTAAAGTACTTAAAAAGGTATTGTTTTCATAGACCAAAGGCATGAAAGTAAAGATAAAGAGGGGACCTTGTCATGCCATTACTGATCGTACGTAAAAATCTCATAATTTGTTTTGTTTGAAAGAAATAGACAAAATTAGCTCAATAGCCTGAATTGATCGTTCGGATTTAGTGTGTGGTTATTATAATTTTTTTTTTTTTTCTAAATATGGCTAGTATGTTGATAAACTAAAAAATAGGAAGTGGTTTGATAAAACATTTATTCATGAGCATCGTCTAAATCTTGAGAAGTAGTAGCACGACAGTATTCGAGAGGAGAAAGAAAAAAACAATATGAGACTTTTATAATTAATGTAGCTTATCTCTCCACTATGCATATTAATAAAAGATTTTTTTTAGTCTACTCTATTTTTAAAATAAATATATCGAGGCAGCATATTATAACTCTTTTATCTCTTTATCAGCTTCTCCTCCTCTTTCTATTTTCTTCTGTTTATAAATACAATGAAGACTACTGGCTGACGTGCGATACCTTTCGCTGAAACCATTTCTTTTCACCATCGTTTTATTGCTATCACTCGTCTCCTCTTCCAATTTGCTGAAACATGTCGGACAAAGAGCTCGAGTCCAGCGACGTCGGAGATTCCAAGACCTATCCTCAAGAGGCCAGTACCATCACTAAGAACGGTTACATCGTCATCAAGGGCCGTCCTTGCAAAGTTTGATTTTCTTTCTCGTGCTTGTCTCCGTTATTGTTATGATGCATTCTCTTACAATAATATCCATCAGAAGTGGTTTAAAGTAATAAATAATCGACAATATCAATTGGTTTTGAGTTGGAAAGTCAATGAAAACTTAATATCATTCGTTTTTAAACTAATTAAAACATTATTTGTTGGTTTATAGGTGGTTGAGGTTTCATCAACTTCTGAGACTAATGAGCACGGTCGTCACGCCAACTTTCACTTTGTTGCCGTTGATATTTTCACTTCTGAGAAGCACGAAGACACTGTTCCCACTTCCCACAATTGTGATGTGCGTCATGTTCTACTACTCATCAAAGTGGATATAAAAAAACAAAAAGACTCATAAATTGTTTTTCTTTTTGTAGGTTCCACGAGTGAATCAAACTGACTACCCGTTGCTTGATATCTCGGAAGATGACTTTGTATGATCTCATTTTCACTTTATTGTTCATTACTTCATCTTTGTTTTGCCTATCCGAGGAGGAGACTATTACGGGTCCGAAGAGATTATGGACTTAGACCCGAAAAAATATTTGAGGTTTTTTTCTTGATTACATATATACTAGGTCATCGTACTTACAGAAAATGGTACCACTAAGGATGATCTCAAGCTCCCAACAGAAGAACCTCTGCTTACACAAGTTACTTTTCTTGTCTTTTCATGCATATACAATTTTTTTTTTTTTTTTTTAGAATCTATACTCTTTTGTGATATTGGTTGGTTATCCACTCTTGATGATTGTTTGGTACGTGGACTGTGGGGTAAATGCAGCTCAAGGCTGGATTTGAGGAGGACAAAGATATCGTCGTCTTTGTGATATCAGCCATGGGAGAGGAGAAGATTTTTGCCTTGGAGGAAGTTGGTACAAAGGGTGCATTATCAGCTTGAAGGAGTCTAAATGAGAACTTCAACATATATACTTTCTATTTTTTTTTGAAGCGAAGACTCTTATTTCAATCATGTTCTAATCTTGTTTTCGTCACTATTTATTTCGTCATCATTTTTTTTTTTTTTTTTGATATTGTTAAATCATATATATATATTTTCTCTTGCAAAAATAGCTACAACCACATTTACTAACGCATAAATCATATATTCTCTTTATAAACCTCAGTATATTCGTCCACCAACATACTATGCACATCACTGATCAATCTTTTGAAGTGTGAATTATGGAATTGACTACTTCTTCTTAAAAGGAATGAACAATATCTTTATGAATTGGAGGAGATATATTATTTGGTTATTTTGAATAGCACTTTCCAGAACAACTTCATTTTGTTCTGCGTTATATATTTCACTAACTCCAGAAAAACTTCATTTCTCAGTAGAATCATTTTACTTATCATGACCACCAAAAGGACAATCTTTGCTTCCATAAAATAATTAAAATAAAGAGACTGAAGCATTTTTCGAACAATGGATTGATTTTGTTTAATCATATCCGCTGATCACTTCTTTACTGTTTGGTAATGAAAACTACTTATTTCACCAACGGGACAAAATAGTTTCTTAAGAAAACTAATTCAAAGTGTATTCCAAACAATCACCATAATGATTAAAAAAAGAACAGGAGTAGATACCACCTTAGAATTATGGAACAATACTTCAAGATGGAGATTTAATTTATAAGTTTTTCGTTTGGAAATGTTTTTTTGAATTAAATGAATAGTTTGATGGTTGTTCTTTCAAGGGTTTTCAATGAAAAAGTTAATCCCAAATTCATAGAACCATGTAGAAGCACACAGCCCATTATTTCAATTTCACATGTCAATGGCCGTGAAGTGTGGAGAAGCTCTGCCTTATTATTATTCTCTCAATTCCACTTAAAAAAAAAAAAAAAAAAAAAATGGCACAGCCTGCGACTCTTTGGTCAAATTCCAATTCTTGTCTAGTAGTATTATTTATTCTTCTGTTCATAAATTGACTCTTGTTATCGCTATTATTTGAAATATGGAAACTCATGGAGACAAGTTTGGTGAAAATCAATGATAAAGTTATATGACTCAATGACTCATATCACCAAGTTGCATATAAAATTGTATCTTAGAACATTTTCGATAATATAATTGTATCGTGGGTCGTCGTTTATTTGGAAATATGGCGCTAACTATTTAACTTTTGTTCACATTTATCTAATTTGCGTATGTCATAATACTCAGGACAAAACTTTCTCTCTATCGGTGACCAAATCAAAACAAGAAGAAACAAATTGGTTCAAGTTATTACATGGTACCGTACATGTAAAAAATGTGGACTGAGACTGCTACTGAAGGGTCCAGAAGGTCTCCACCTTGGCTTTAAGCCCCCAGATAATCGTAGGGGAACAGTTTCACTTGAAGAGACTTGAGAGTTTTCTTGGTCTCTTTGTCTTCTCTGATGATAACGAGTCGCTCTCCTCTTTGCTAGACGCTTGCTGACTTGGTTTCACAAGAACTTTTAGAAGATCGCTCATAGATTTGTCGGAAACGAATCCCTGTTTTGCATCTTGAATCTCCTTCACATCCATGTCGTCGCGTTTCACTTTCTGTGTCTCCTTCAAACTTTTCTTCGAATTCTTTTTCTTAGGCAGATCAGAGACTGGTGGTTTAGTGCCACGCTTGTTATTCTTTGGGACTACAGTCTCATGCTCATTCTTTGCTGGACCAGAGAGACTTTCCACAGTCTCTTGCTCGTCTGATTTTGACCTCTTTGAAGTCTTTTGCTTTGGAGCCTCCGGGTCTATTGCTTCTTTGCGACTTCGCTTAGGTTTTTGCACTACAGACGGATCTTGACTTCGCTTAGGTTTTTGCACTACAGACGGATCTTGACTTCGCTTAGGTTTTTGCACTACAGACTGATCTTGACTCTTTGCTTGACCAGAGAAGGTTGAGTCTTCTTCACACACCTCAGTCTCTTGATCATTCTTGTCCTCACCGTCTTCTCTCATCCTCTTCAAAATCCTTTGGTGAGCCTTAAAAACAGATGATGCCTTTAATCCATGGACTGGAGCTTGACCGTTGTCATCCTCCTCTGATGGTTTAGAAATGACCAACTCAGGAACAATTTGATTTCTGGCGCTCTGTTTCTTCTCGACTGAATTTGGCTGTTCGATGATGGTGTCCAGAATGATTTTGCCAAGAACAAATCCTATTTCGCATGGAACTCCCTTCGCAAGTGAGATATAGTCAATAGATGATCCCTCTTTTTTGCTTTCATATGATTCCACATCACTCAATCTCCCAAACCAATCTGCTACATCTTTCCCCTTTTTCTTCGGTATAAACACCTGAGAACAAACAAAGATCAGCAAATTGCAACGAAACATTAGTATCAAGGTTACTTTGTGTACAAGAACAAACAAAGATCAGCTAATTTAAACCGAGTATATATGTCTTAACACAGTGAAACTAATCGTGGTAAAATGCACTTTGTACTTACCAGACCAGAGCATTTGAAATCTGGGTAGAGGTATAGGGCTTCGTGGAGAGCCTCCATTTCAGTCAGAACATATCGAGTATCTCTTAATAGAGATGTGAATTCTGAAACTGCTTCTGCAAGATCTTCATCCGATATCTTTCTCGAAGATTTAGTTACCTCAGGGGAGTATCCGGGTACTGAGTCTTCATGTTCTCTAGCAAAATTGACAGCTCTGCTCCAGTCTCTATGGTATAGCAGGGAGGCGAAAGCGCGGAGTACAATAGCCTCCTGAGGGCTACGCACTAGCGCAGTGTGAAACGCCAACACTGCAATCCTGTTCAGAACAAATCAGGAGATTCAGGACATTAACCAGAGCTTATTGAAGAGAAGATTCATATTCCCATTGAAATAAAGAAACAACGCACCATAGTCTAGAGTCAGCAGGTTGATCGCAAGAAACCAATTTATCCATATTGGAGAATAATCTCTGAACACAAACGATAACCCCAACTCAGAAAACGTCAAAAACGGATCATTGGAAAAACGCTCCTCGCATAAAGAAATCACGTACCACTAGCATTAAGGAACTTGGTAGAGATGTTTTACTAGCTTGATCCAAGTAAGCTGCCTAAAATACAAATTCATCTAAGTAAAAAGTCAACATATACAAGATTGACGAGTGAGCAAATGACATACCTGAAATGGAAGCAAAACGTGAAGTAGTTTGAACTTCAAGAGAAGAAGGATGGAAGGCGCAGCAGCTCCATACGCAAGCATATAATTCA
The DNA here is from genome assembly GCA_020283515.1 of Alliaria petiolata. Lineage (NCBI taxonomy): Eukaryota > Viridiplantae > Streptophyta > Magnoliopsida > Brassicales > Brassicaceae > Alliaria > Alliaria petiolata. The sequence goes on along the minus strand of JAHZTW010000001.1, from coordinate 449,628,564 downwards.
TCTCCAAGATTATTCTAAACTGAACAAAGAAAAAGCATGATTGTAATAGCTAATAACATGAACATCTTATTTAAAAAATTAAGGCGGTGATGCTGAAGCATATCCAAAGTCAAGCAGTCAAACAAATACCGGGCCCAAATTTGCGATGGAAGATATAAATTCAGGTATCGCAGTCTCAATATCCTTTGAAAGGGATAGACCTAATCGAGCTGCAATTCTTAACCCCCTGAGAATTCTAGCTGTAAATCGGAGAAAACCATGACATATTGGTTAGACACAACAACAAAGTACCTTGTTCAGATACAAGTCCGTGATGAGAATAAAAAAGGCATACCGCAATCTTCACTGAAAGACAAATGAGCAGGGACAAGTGAACGTAGCTGCATTTCGAGTATGTAAACAATGGTTAATACCATAAATGATTACAACAGATAAGTTTGAAAAGAGTACGCAAAGTTAGCCACCTTCAGATCCTTCAAGTCTTCCATTCCATTGTTGTAGTCATAAACTTTAAACTCAAAGGGATCATAGAACAAACTGCAGGTAGATTTAATACCACAAGTAAGTTGGGTGCCGATGATGCAGCCAAACATGCTACAAAGGCAAATGTTTCAGAAACTAGACCTGTTAATTGTGAAATCCCGTTGCAGGCTATTCCTCCAGCGATTACAGTCTTTTACATCCCAACCAGAATACATTTTGGAGAGGCTGATATTCTTGTTTGCCTCCGTAACATCAGACTTCCCCAAATCATTTTCATGCTCACTGTCACTTTGTGCCACGGTATCAAAACTGGACACCTATAAAGAGAAGTGTCAAGGAACACACAAAAAGAGAAATGCCAAAAGCATAATGGGGAACCTAAACAGAAGAAAAAAGCACAATTCTAAAATTAGGCAAAACCTACGTAAACTGACCTCAATTATCGAACCTCCCATCCACACATGACAAATAGGAAACCGTTTCCCAATAACCTGAGCACGATGAAAAAGCTTCCGGATCTATATAATAAACACCAGAATTAAGCAATAATCAAAACATAATGTCCTGAACAAGGTAACACTATCAGAGGATCAAGCCATAAGAACCTGCTTAAGATTCGCTGTAGTGATCACATCATAGTCTTTTGGCGCTCTATGGAGTAACAAATCCCTCACACATCCACCCACAAGGTATGCATCGAAACCTAAGACAAGAAAACAAATACTTCAGCTTCCTTCTTACCCTTTCTACACCAATAATGCTAACAATTAACCCAAAACATACAGAAGACAAACCTTGACGTCTGAGAAGTCTCAAGACATTCATAGAAGATTCCGGAACCATTGAATTTCTAATTCCAGCATCACTAGCTCGTACCTTCTTCCACTTCGATGTATCAACTGTCAAAAATCAATCCATAAAGGAACAAGCTTTAACTTTAGAACATGTTACAGTCCGAACCAGCTTCAGTAAAAAAACACAAACAGTACCTGAATTATTTATGTCTTCATCAATAACTGAACGAATGCTAGAACATTTCTCCATGGCTCCCTCAGCAAGCGTGCAATTACTCCTTTTCAACTACATACCAGAAGAAACCCCGCAGATGAAGTGTTCGAGCAATTGCCGCAGAGAGATTAACAAAACCATAACGAGAGAGTCTGCAGAGGAGAAATTGACCTACCTTGGAGTAAATGACGGCTAGGGTTTGATAAACGTTTCCTCTGCGCTTAATGAAACCCGCCATTGCAAAGACTCGAAATCATGGCTCTTTAAGCAACAAGCAGAACCATCTTCCTGTTCAGTGGCAGAGTCGCGAATTTTTAGGTTTCAATTGCAAGCGACCGACCTTACGTTTACTTCTAACCTATACCGAACCAGAGTTCACGTCCGGTACGGTTCACGTACAACCCCGGTTATTTGGGTTTTTTTAAATCACTAGACCGGAATATTATTTTTTCAATCAAGGCTAAACCATTAACGATGTTTTCAATTTGGTCGCTTCGCTTCCTCTACATTAGCCACTGTAACAAGAATAATGCAAACAACCTTACTACAACACACAAATTAACATTTTTGTCAGGCAACATAGTCTTTGGTTAAGGTTATTTGATTCAAAACGATTTGGTTGTGTTGCTTTGGTGTAATGTCCAAGCTCTTGATCTCCATGGGGGAGAAAAACCATGTAACACCTCTGAAATTTAAAAGCCATAGAGTTTCAGATTCTGTAAAACTACCATACGGTGTGCTTGGAGCAGATGACTGCAACGATGCAATATCTGGTGCAGATCCATCAAGCTCACAAGCAAAGAAAGTATCAAAAGGTATTCTAAAGACCTGAAGCAAATGGTTGGATCTTGATGACGAGGCCTTAATATCGCATAGTGATGATGTCTTTAGGATTGGCCTTTTCTGGTTTACGGTTCAAAGGAAAAATCTCAAAACGAGCACTTATTCGTGTGTAAAATACATTGCCTGTTCTATGTAATCCCAAGTTTCCTTTTATAGTATACCACAAAAACAAAAAGTCAGAAGAAAAGATCTGGACAATCACAATTGTTTCTTCTTCTTCTCCAAGTATGAATGGCTTCTCTGGAAGTTCAATATAGCCCAGACCAAATGCCTCAAGCCAATCTCAGGCCACAGAGCATCCGGAGAGAAGAGCTGAGAATTACCTGTTTGCCACAGAAGAAAGTTGCTCAGCCTCGTCTCTCCTGAACTCCGGATTACTATATCAGGATCCGGAGCCACGCTCATCTGCATATTCTCCTCAATATCCACCAACTGTATCCTCTCTATATCCCTATCTGTAGTATCCTCATTCGAGTGTTCGACATCACCTGACTTGTTCACACAAGATCTCTTGACAGCTTGTACGATCTCATCTGTCGAGTTATAGGCAACGCAGACAAGAAGCACTACCCGGCTATTCATAGCCGTGGCCTTCATGACTTCTTCTGCAGCAGCTCTCACTTGGTCGCTTAGAAGCGCCAAGTTACCGATGAAATACACCCGTATCCCGTATTGATGCACGATACTCTCTTCCTCGAGCAAAGACTTGATCTTTTCCAGCATCAAATCCATCAGTGACTTGACCTCTTCGGGGCGTCTCCTGAAATTATCTATGCTGAACGCGTATATGGTTACATACTTGATACCAAGCTCGTAGCAGTATTGTAGCATCGACATAAGCGAAGAGAACCCGGCTTTGTGACCAGACCCGTCTTCTAGACCGCGCTTCTTTGCATACCTCCTGTTTCCATCCATGATAAAGGCGAGATGAATGGGCAAAGGACCCGCAGATATGACCCGGAACAAACACCTTCTTGAAAACCCGCATATCTGCTCGAGCACTTGACTAATTCCACCGCCCATACGTCTTATTTGAACCATTTCGGATTCCCCCTTCCAATATCCTCTGCTACCTTCAAAGGAAAAGGATGCGAGACATTCAAAATGGCTTATCAATGAAAGGGGAAAACAAGATATAGCAACAGCACGTAATGAAAAAATTAGTTCTACACACACCGTAACAGTACTAACTAGTTAACATTTATCATCGTAAACGATCCGTATGTAAACAAAGCAGCAAAGAATGATGCCAAACCAAGGTGCTTGCTATTGGAACAACTAAATTTAAAAGCTTCCCCCTTTTTTTTGTCAACAACTATTCCTCAAACAGAGAAATCTAAAAACCTCACTTGGAACATAATCAAGTTAGTGTTTTTGAAACGAGGGATGATACAACAAGATACGAATAAGAGATGAGCTCTAGTGTAAAACTCACCAACTACACATTATCTGAAAATTACCATAATCAAGCATGAACTCAATACAGTAAATTGCAAGTTAAGCTACACAAAAGAAGATAGCGCATAGCCCTGTTTTGATCTACAATCCAAAATTCGCGGAGAATAATTAAACAATAATCCTTCAAGAAAAAATCCAAACAAACTACCAACTTCTAAATTCCCTTTCTAAGAATCTCAAACTTACGATGAATCCCTGGGTTTAGTGGAAAACACACACAGAAACAAAAAATCCAAAAATCAAATCAATTCGCGGAGAAATATCTCTCGAGCATAAACACCGATCTAAACAACGTAAGAAGTTACGGACTTACCGGCGACGGACAGTAAGACACGAATCAACGTCGAAGAAGAAGACCCCAAAGGGTTTGATTATTCTTCTTCAGTCGGGGTGGCTGCCTTACGGAATACCGGTGACTCGGTCAATTTAGGTTCGGTTTATAAAATCTGCTTTAACCGAGTAAAAACCGAAATAATTTGTCTTGATCGAATTTCAATTCAAATACGGGTTCAAAATATTTGATAATATTTTTTTCGTCAGGTTGATATATTAATATATTTATCATATAAAATTGAAGATATTTAACATTTGATTTTTATGTTATTCGATAATATATTTTAAAAATTATGATGTATTATAATTTTTGTGATATTAAAATTATAAAAATTATATATTTTTTATATAAACTATCGTTTAAAATATGAGGACAAAATTATGTTTTCAGCTCGGTCAAGAGTAAATCAATTTAATGCTTTAAAATATTTGATTTAACATAGTTTTTTGGTCAGGTTGATATATCATATATTAATATATTTATCATATAAAATTGAAGATAATTTAACATTTGATTTTGGGGATTTTATGTTCTACAATTTAATTCCTTAAACTTTTGATATTCGTTAATGTATTTTTTTAATTATGATTTATTATAATTTTGTGATATTTAAGTTATAAAATTTAATTATTTTTTATATAAAACTATCCTTATAAGGACACAAAAATCTGATGACAAAAAAAAAAAAAAGGACACAAAAATCTCAGGCCCTAACTTTAGGTATACGTGTCATTTGGACGGTCAAGATTCGAAGAGCCACAATCCATTGTTCCGCCCGTTGTTCTCTGCCACCTACGTGTCAATATTATTTCGATCCCTTTCTATAAAATCCCGCCACAGTGCGAATTTCAATCTGCTTTTATTTTCAAATCTAAAATAATTATTATTATTTTATAGCGCATCAAAACCCAAACACTTGAAAAGAAAAAAAAACCCTCACAGAATCAAAATTAGCTCACAACACTCGTCAAACAAACAAACAAACAAAAAACCCTAAGGTGAACAAACTCGCTCCTACCGTTTCGCCAAAACTCAGTCCGAGTCACCCGATTCTCTAACGATTCTTCGTCTTTTTGTACTCTGTTCGCAGAACTCGGAGATGAAAGGTGGTCAATCAAAATCTGAAGCGACGAGCACTGATCAGAGGTTTGTTCTCCGAACTCTTCGTTTTCTCTGCATCTGAGATCCAGATTTTTTTTTTTTTTTTTTTTTGCATCTTCAATTTGAACTTCTCCATCTGATTTATCTCCGATTTCTCAAGACTGAAAACCAGAGGAAGAAAGCCTGGGAAGAAAACGACGAAGGACCCAAACAAGCCTAAGAGACCTCCAAGTGCTTTCTTCGTTTTCCTGTAAAAATCTCAGAATCTCTCCTCGATTCGCAAATTCCTCACTGCTTTGATTTTTGTCGAATTTTTCACTGATTTTGATTTTCGATCCAAGGGATGATTTCCGACGGGAGTTTAACCTGGCGAACCCTAATAACAAGTCCGTCGCTACTGTAAGTATTCCGAATTTCTGGAAATTTTGTTGTTCACACATCTCAGATCTGTAATCTGAATCCGAGTTTGGCTGAACTTAATTATCAGGTTGGTAAGGCTGCAGGAGCTAAATGGAAGTCTATGAGTGAGGAAGTGAGTACCGGCCATTGATATGCTTAATTGATTGTTTCATCTTTGTGGATCTATACACTCAAGAAAAATTCTGATTTTCTGAATCTATAATACTACAGGATAAAGCGCCTTACGCCTCCAAGGCAGAGAGCAGAAAGAGTGAATATGTCAAGAGTATGCAACAGTACAACATGAAATTGGTATGAAAACTCTCATTTGATTGATTTAGCTTTCACTTTCTAGATTGTGTGTGTGTGTTCTTATGGTCTTGCTGTATTCTTCTCTATGAATATTGTTTTAGGCTAGTAAAACCAATAGAGGTGAAGACGATGAGTCCAAGTCTGAAGTGGACGAAGCAGTAGGAAGCGAAGAGGTTTTTTGATTGAGATTTTAATAACTCTAATTGTTTTTGATTGATGCTGATATGTTTTTTTTTTTTTACATGTATGTGACATTGGGACTCTCTTTGATTTTGCAGGAGGAAGAAGATGATGATTAAAAGCTTCTAGTTGTTGTTGCCATTGACTGACTCAGATTTGAGGATGGAACTAGCAATTTGTGTATGTTTAGATATGACCAAAAAAACTAAAAACTGGTTATGCCTTTTGTGTTTGTGACATTGAGACCTCATTTGCTACTTCTGTTGTGTTTTTAGGTCAGTTTTAGGGATAATATCACTTGAATGCTATATTTCCCCCATTTCCTTCTGTTTAATTTGAGGCTTCATTTCTTCTACTTATGGTATTGATTGTTGACTTCTGTTTGTACCTTTTTTGAGTTTATTGTCTCTGATTTTGTCAACTTGTGCTCTCTCTCTCTCTCTGATATATTGTTGTTGTTTGACTCTTGGTGTGGCTTTTTCCAAAGGAATGTTTTTGCGACAGAATCTTATTGCTGGGATGGGTCTTATATACAATCTGTCTGTTTGTTGTCGTTATGTTGGAGTCTATTTATGAAATGGAAGCATTCATGGTTGTTGTTCCTTTGTGTTAATTCATTGCTTGTTAGGGTTAGTTTCATAAAACTTTGAAGAAATTTATTACGTTACTTGCAAATGGGTATTTTGGAATTTTCCATCAGATCTCTTAAAATTTATAAAAACTGAAACTGGACACAACCAGTTGGTTCTTCGGTTTGTGTTTTAGTTTAGAAGAAACTTAAAATTTATAAATATTTATAAAAACAAGATTAAGAGCTGCTTGTCCTACTTATAAATTTATAAAAAAAATTATAAAACAAGATTAGAAGAAACTTTTTGAGTTGTGGAGTTTGGTTTCAAGACAATGTTCTTTTTTTTGCGAGAAGGTGACCAGTTCTTTGCCTCTAGATGGTTGAGGCTGGGTTCGAGAGTGTTCGGTCTTATTTGACGTTTTCTCCTCTTGGGAGGTTCAAAGTCTTGCCTTTGTGCCTGTGTTTTCTTGTGTGTTTTGGTGCTTTGAAGAAGTTGTGTTTGGAGTAGCTACGGTCTCTGTTATCGCTTCAAGCATGCGCTTGTTTCTGCCGGTGCTTTTGATTTTGAGATCGAGCTTGATTCTTGTCTCGGGTTGGGTTTCCCTCGAGTCTCATATAGTTAACAGTTGACAAAAAGGTGGCAGACCGATAAATTTATAACAATTTTCTGTTCGATTTTGTTTTAAACATTTTGGTTTGGTTTGATTTTTCACTCGTATTGAACTACATCATTCAGAAGCTCCTTAGCCGTGAAAGACCTAAACCTTGACCTAAAAATCAAATGGTTACTAATGGGTTTTGACTTTTGAGCATTCTTAAGAAGATTAACGCTCTGTTGCTGCCTGTCTCGTCGAGTTTTTCATTGTCAGGCTTCCTCCCTTCGTGGCAAGCCGTAAAAGACTGTTGTAATCATTTGACTTCGGGCCCGAGAATATGGTTGAACATGTTTTGGATCATTGTCATTAATATTTGGGCTGTATTATAAGTAATAGACCATTACTATGGTTATCAGGCTTACTCATGTATTTTGGTGTGCCTTTACTAGTCTATATAGGCCTATTTAGATATTCTATTTGGGACCAATCTATAAAGGAACAAATGATTTAAAGTAAAGTACTATTCCATTTTTTGTGATAATGATTAAAGAAGCCGCGAGGAGAGGAAGGATTCGATTGCATTTGCATGTGATTCTGATGCGACTTTTAGAAACCGATGTGAATGTGATCAAAAGACAAAAAATGATTAAGCTTGGTCCCATAGACATATGTGGATGTGTAAGTCTAAGTTTAGTGCTTTTTTGTGTTGTAAAATTTATTATATAATGGAGTTTTATGCTCGTCTAGTCTAAATCAGTGTTTTTGGATCTTTCATATTACTTACATTATGCAAGTAAAACGTACTAATTCTTAAAATATTAATTCAACATATGAGTTTCACAAGAGTTGTTAGGCACGTACAACAAATGAGAATCAAATTGAGATTTTAGTTGCGCAAAATAGTTAGGAGAGTCGTTGCATAGTCTTAATATAGGGTTTTAATGTAGAGTTTCAATTCGTATAATGTACAGATGTAACTATAATAAAAAAATAAAATGAAAAAAGATGTGAGGAAATAAAAGAAGTAATAATGGAGGAGAGTCGAGGGAGGATACGAAGCACATGACGATCCATCATTAATACATATATATTAATAAATAAATATAAAAATAACAAAGCGTGTTTTGAGTCATAACTTTACAACTAAAAACCCCACAATGCCACCATCACCATCACCATGAGTTGTATTGTATTGTATTCTTATCGAATCCCACCTTTTTATTTCTTTGTAATACATGAATTAATAATATTGTATTAGCTTTGATGAGCCTACAATAATGTTGTGTTAGGTCGTTTACGTTGTGAATTAGATTTTTTTTTTTTTTTGTTGTGTTGTGGAATTTATGTTACTGCAATCAATTTTGAGTCTTCTTAAAAAAAAAACAAATTATACATGAGTTTTGATTTCCCGATCCAATTGTTTTGTATTATTATGGGTGTGTACGTGTAGGAAAACAAAATTCCAAACAATTATATTATGGGAGAACAAAATGTAAAATTTATCATTAGAAACAAATCTAAAGATTATTTTATTAGTATATTAGGGGAAGGTCTGTGCATTGCGCGAATGTGTGATATATAGTTTATGTTAATTTTTTATATTTTTTACAGAAATTTTAGTATATGTTTATTGTTAAATGTTCGTTTATAATTTATGAATTGCATGTATTATTTTTTAGCGATTGTTAGTTTTTAAAAAAAATATATATATAAACACAAATAATTTTTTTTATTCATTGTAAGCATAGAAAATATTATATTATTGTTCTTTGGGAATAAGAACATGTTGTTTTGTAGTAGAACCAATCTGAAATACATTCATAGTGAAATTTGTGGGCGCAAAATAAAGTATTGATATTTCTTGGCTCTTGTAGGTTGTCAAGATACATAGCACAGTCGCCATCTTCTTCTTGTATAGATTGTGTTTGTGCTTCCTCTAGATCTCCAATTACCAAATCAACATCTAGTCTTCTTGATGCATTTGAGTTGATATCTTCTATTTCGAAGAATACTTACAGACATTATGTGCTATGTGGTTGAACTGATAGTATAGATGTATGAATAAATGTTTGTAAGCTGTTGGTTAATGTACATGATGTTGTGTCGTCTATGTCATGATACGTGAGGTAGGTGTTAATCACATCTTTGAAGCTTGAGTTATTTGCTTGTAGTATTTGGCTGGTAGTGAAAGGGATTGTGTAGTTGATGTTGTATTCTTGACGAAGTGGACGTGCGATTTGGAGATGGAGTTTGTTTTCGTTTGATGGGGTTATAGAAATTCTCCGGTAATATAATGCATATAATATATTATCCATTGGATTTTGAGTAGTAACAAAAATTAGATTTGTGAATAGATTGGTGAAGTGTTCTTGCTATTTATAGATAGATTTTTTTTTTT
>JAHZTW010000001.1:449563749-449574146 GCA_020283515.1 Alliaria petiolata | reverse complement strand
GACTTCGCTTAGGTTTTTGCACTACAGACGGATCTTGACTTCGCTTAGGTTTTTGCACTACAGACGGATCTTGACTTCGCTTAGGTTTTTGCACTACAGACGGATCTTGACTTCGCTTAGGTTTTTGCACTACAGACGGATCTTGACTTCGCTTAGGTTTTTGCACTACAGACGGATCTTGACTTCGCTTAGGTTTTTGCACTACAGACGGATCTTGACTTCGCTTAGGTTTTTGCACTACAGACGGATCTTGACTTCGCTTAGGTTTTTGCACTACAGACGGATCTTGACTTCGCTTAGGTTTTTGCACTACAGACGGATCTTGACTTCGCTTAGGTTTTTGCACTACAGACGGATCTTGACTTCGCTTAGGTTTTTGCACTACAGACGGATCTTGACTTCGCTTAGGTTTTTGCACTACAGACGGATCTTGACTTCGCTTAGGTTTTTGCACTACAGACGGATCTTGACTTCGCTTAGGTTTTTGCACTACAGACGGATCTTGACTTCGCTTAGGTTTTTGCACTACAGACGGATCTTGACTTCGCTTAGGTTTTTGCACTACAGACGGATCTTGACTTCGCTTAGGTTTTTGCACTACAGACGGATCTTGACTTCGCTTAGGTTTTTGCACTACAGACGGATCTTGACTTCGCTTAGGTTTTTGCACTACAGACGGATCTTGACTTCGCTTAGGTTTTTGCACTACAGACGGATCTTGACTTCGCTTAGGTTTTTGCACTACAGACGGATCTTGACTTCGCTTAGGTTTTTGCACTACAGACGGATCTTGACTTCGCTTAGGTTTTTGCACTACAGACGGATCTTGACTTCGCTTAGGTTTTTGCACTACAGACGGATCTTGACTTCGCTTAGGTTTTTGCACTACAGACGGATCTTGACTTCGCTTAGGTTTTTGCACTACAGACGGATCTTGACTTCGCTTAGGTTTTTGCACTACAGACGGATCTTGACTTCGCTTAGGTTTTTGCACTACAGACGGATCTTGACTTCGCTTAGGTTTTTGCACTACAGACGGATCTTGACTTCGCTTAGGTTTTTGCACTACAGACGGATCTTGACTTCGCTTAGGTTTTTGCACTACAGACGGATCTTGACTTCGCTTAGGTTTTTGCACTACAGACGGATCTTGACTTCGCTTAGGTTTTTGCACTACAGACGGATCTTGACTTCGCTTAGGTTTTTGCACTACAGACGGATCTTGACTTCGCTTAGGTTTTTGCACTACAGACGGATCTTGACTTCGCTTAGGTTTTTGCACTACAGACGGATCTTGACTTCGCTTAGGTTTTTGCACTACAGACGGATCTTGACTTCGCTTAGGTTTTTGCACTACAGACGGATCTTGACTTCGCTTAGGTTTTTGCACTACAGACTGATCTTGACTTCGCTTAAGTTTTTGCACTACAGACTGATCTTGACTTCGCTTAGGTTTTTGCACTACAGACTGATCTTGACTCTTTGCTTGACCAGAGAAGGTTGAGTCTTCTTCACACACCTCAGTCTCTTGATCATTCTTGTCCTCACCGTCTTCTCTCATCCTCTTCAAAATCCTTTGGTGAGCCTTAAAAACAGATGATGCCTTTAATCCATGGACTGGAGCTTGACCGTTGTCATCCTCCTCTGATGGTTTAGAAATGACCAACTCAGGAACAATTTGATTTCTGGCGCTCTGTTTCTTCTCGACTGAATTTGGCTGTTCGATGATGGTGTCCAGAATGATTTTGCCAAGAACAAATCCTATTTCGCATGGAACTCCCTTCGCAAGTGAGATATAGTCAATAGATGATCCCTCTTTTTTGCTTTCATATGATTCCACATCACTCAATCTCCCAAACCAATCTGCTACATCTTTCCCCTTTTTCTTCGGTATAAACACCTGAGAACAAACAAAGATCAGCAAATTGCAACGAAACATTAGTATCAAGGTTACTTTGTGTACAAGAACAAACAAAGATCAGCTAATTTAAACCGAGTATATATGTCTTAACACAGTGAAACTAATCGTGGTAAAATGCACTTTGTACTTACCAGACCAGAGCATTTGAAATCTGGGTAGAGGTATAGGGCTTCGTGGAGAGCCTCCATTTCAGTCAGAACATATCGAGTATCTCTTAATAGAGATGTGAATTCTGAAACTGCTTCTGCAAGATCTTCATCCGATATCTTTCTCGAAGATTTAGTTACCTCAGGGGAGTATCCGGGTACTGAGTCTTCATGTTCTCTAGCAAAATTGACAGCTCTGCTCCAGTCTCTATGGTATAGCAGGGAGGCGAAAGCGCGGAGTACAATAGCCTCCTGAGGGTTACGCACTAGCGCAGTGTGAAACGCCAACACTGCAATCCTGTTCAGAACAAATCAGGAGATTCAGGACATTAACCAGAGCTTATTGAAGAGAAGATTCATATTCCCATTTAAATAAAGAAACAACGCACCATAGTCTAGAGTCAGCAGGTTGATCGCAAGAAACCAATTTATCCATATTGGAGAATAATCTCTGAACACAAACGATAATCCCAACTCAGAAAACGTCAAAAACGGATCATTGGAAAAACGCTCCTCGCATAAAGAAATCACGTACCACTAGCATTAAGGAACTTGGTAGAGATGTTTTACTAGCTTGATCCAAGTAAGCTGCCTAAAATACAAATTCATCTAAGTAAAAAGTCAACATATACAAGATTGACGAGTGAGCAAATGACATACCTGAAATGGAAGCAAAACGTGAAGTAGTTTGAACTTCAAGAGAAGAAGGATGGAAGGCGCAGCAGCTCCATACGCAAGCATATAATTCATCTCCAAGATTATTCTAAACTGAACAAAGAAAAAGCATGATTGTAATAGCTAATAACATGAACATCTTATTTAAAAAATTAAGGCGGTGATGCTGAAGCATATCCAAAGTCAAGCAGTCAAACAAATACCGGGCCCAAATTTGCGATGGAAGATATAAATTCAGGTATCGCAGTCTCAATATCCTTTGAAAGGGATAGACCTAATCGAGCTGCAATTCTTAACCCCCTGAGAATTCTAGCTGTAAATCGGAGAAAACCATGACATATTGGTTAGACACAACAACAAAGTACCTTGTTCAGATACAAGTCCGTGATGAGAATAAAAAAGGCATACCGCAATCTTCACTGAAAGACAAATGAGCAGGGACAAGTGAACGTAGCTGCATTTCGAGTATGTAAACAATGGTTAATACCATAAATGATTACAACAGATAAGTTTGAAAAGAGTACGCAAAGTTAGCCACCTTCAGATCCTTCAAGTCTTCCATTCCATTGTTGTAGTCATAAACTTTAAACTCAAAGGGATCATAGAACAAACTGCAGGTAGATTTAATACCACAAGTAAGTTGGGTGCCGATGATGCAGCCAAACATGCTACAAAGGCAAATGTTTCAGAAACTAGACCTGTTAATTGTGAAATCCCGTTGCAGGCTATTCCTCCAGCGATTACAGTCTTTTACATCCCAACCAGAATACATTTTGGAGAGGCTGATATTCTTGTTTGCCTCCGTAACATCAGACTTCCCCAAATCATTTTCATGCTCACTGTCACTTTGTGCCACGGTATCAAAACTGGACACCTATAAAGAGAAGTGTCAAGGAACACACAAAAAGAGAAATGCCAAAAGCATAATGGGGAACCTAAACAGAAGAAAAAAGCACAATTCTAAAATTAGGCAAAACCTACGTAAACTGACCTCAATTATCGAACCTCCCATCCACACATGACAAATAGGAAACCGTTTCCCAATAACCTGAGCACGATGAAAAAGCTTCCGGATCTATATAATAAACACCAGAATTAAGCAATAATCAAAACATAATGTCCTGAACAAGGTAACACTATCAGAGGATCAAGCCATAAGAACCTGCTTAAGATTCGCTGTAGTGATCACATCATAGTCTTTTGGCGCTCTATGGAGTAACAAATCCCTCACACATCCACCCACAAGGTATGCATCGAAACCTAAGACAAGAAAACAAATACTTCAGCTTCCTTCTTACCCTTTCTACACCAATAATGCTAACAATTAACCCAAAACATACAGAAGACAAACCTTGACGTCTGAGAAGTCTCAAGACATTCATAGAAGATTCCGGAACCATTGAATTTCTAATTCCAGCATCACTAGCTCGTAGCTTCTTCCACTTCGATGTATCAACTGTCAAAAATCAATCCATAAAGGAACAAGCTTTAACTTTAGAACATGTTACAGTCCGAACCAGCTTCAGTAAAAAAACACAAACAGTACCTGAATTATTTATGTCTTCATCAATAACTGAACGAATGCTAGAACATTTCTCCATGGCTCCCTCAGCAAGCGTGCAATTACTCCTTTTCAACTACATACCAGAAGAAACCCCGCAGATGAAGTGTTCGAGCAATTGCCGCAGAGAGATTAACAAAACCATAACGAGAGAGTCTGCAGAGGAGAAATTGACCTACCTTGGAGTAAATGACGGCTAGGGTTTGATAAACGTTTCCTCTGCGCTTAATGAAACCCGCCATTGCAAAGACTCGAAATCATGGCTCTTTAAGCAACAAGCAGAACCATCTTCCTGTTCAGTGGCAGAGTCGCGAATTTTTAGGTTTCAATTGCAAGCGACCGACCTTACGTTTACTTCTAACCTATACCGAACCAGAGTTCACGTCCGGTACGGTTCACGTACAACCCCGGTTATTTGGGTTTTTTTAAATCACTAGACCGGAATATTATTTTTTCAATCAAGGCTAAACCATTAACGATGTTTTCAATTTGGTCGCTTCGCTTCCTCTACATTAGCCACTGTAACAAGAATAATGCAAACAACCTTACTACAACACACAAATTAACATTTTTGTCAGGCAACATAGTCTTTGGTTAAGGTTATTTGATTCAAAACGATTTGGTTGTGTTGCTTTGGTGTAATGTCCAAGCTCTTGATCTCCATGGGGGAGAAAAACCATGTAACACCTCTGAAATTTAAAAGCCATAGAGTTTCAGATTCTGTAAAACTACCATACGGTGTGCTTGGAGCAGATGACTGCAACGATGCAATATCTGGTGCAGATCCATCAAGCTCACAAGCAAAGAAAGTATCAAAAGGTATTCTAAAGACCTGAAGCAAATGGTTGGATCTTGATGACGAGGCCTTAATATCGCATAGTGATGATGTCTTTAGGATTGGCCTTTTCTGGTTTACGGTTCAAAGGAAAAATCTCAAAACGAGCACTTATTCGTGTGTAAAATACATTGCCTGTTCTATGTAATCCCAAGTTTCCTTTTATAGTATACCACAAAAACAAAAAGTCAGAAGAAAAGATCTGGACAATCACAATTGTTTCTTCTTCTTCTCCAAGTATGAATGGCTTCTCTGGAAGTTCAATATAGCCCAGACCAAATGCCTCAAGCCAATCTCAGGCCACAGAGCATCCGGAGAGAAGAGCTGAGAATTACCTGTTTGCCACAGAAGAAAGTTGCTCAGCCTCGTCTCTCCTGAACTCCGGATTACTATATCAGGATCCGGAGCCACGCTCATCTGCATATTCTCCTCAATATCCACCAACTGTATCCTCTCTATATCCCTATCTGTAGTATCCTCATTCGAGTGTTCGACATCACCTGACTTGTTCACACAAGATCTCTTGACAGCTTGTACGATCTCATCTGTCGAGTTATAGGCAACGCAGACAAGAAGCACTACCCGGCTATTCATAGCCGTGGCCTTCATGACTTCTTCTGCAGCAGCTCTCACTTGGTCGCTTAGAAGCGCCAAGTTACCGATGAAATACACCCGTATCCCGTATTGATGCACGATACTCTCTTCCTCGAGCAAAGACTTGATCTTTTCCAGCATCAAATCCATCAGTGACTTGACCTCTTCGGGGCGTCTCCTGAAATTATCTATGCTGAACGCGTATATGGTTACATACTTGATACCAAGCTCGTAGCAGTATTGTAGCATCGACATAAGCGAAGAGAACCCGGCTTTGTGACCAGACCCGTCTTCTAGACCGCGCTTCTTTGCATACCTCCTGTTTCCATCCATGATAAAGGCGAGATGAATGGGCAAAGGACCCGCAGATATGACCCGGAACAAACACCTTCTTGAAAACCCGCATATCTGCTCGAGCACTTGACTAATTCCACCGCCCATACGTCTTATTTGAACCATTTCGGATTCCCCCTTCCAATATCCTCTGCTACCTTCAAAGGAAAAGGATGCGAGACATTCAAAATGGCTTATCAATGAAAGGGGAAAACAAGATATAGCAACAGCACGTAATGAAAAAATTAGTTCTACACACACCGTAACAGTACTAACTAGTTAACATTTATCATCGTAAACGATCCGTATGTAAACAAAGCAGCAAAGAATGATGCCAAACCAAGGTGCTTGCTATTGGAACAACTAAATTTAAAAGCTTCCCCCTTTTTTTTGTCAACAACTATTCCTCAAACAGAGAAATCTAAAAACCTCACTTGGAACATAATCAAGTTAGTGTTTTTGAAACGAGGGATGATACAACAAGATACGAATAAGAGATGAGCTCTAGTGTAAAACTCACCAACTACACATTATCTGAAAATTACCATAATCAAGCATGAACTCAATACAGTAAATTGCAAGTTAAGCTACACAAAAGAAGATAGCGCATAGCCCTGTTTTGATCTACAATCCAAAATTCGCGGAGAATAATTAAACAATAATCCTTCAAGAAAAAATCCAAACAAACTACCAACTTCTAAATTCCCTTTCTAAGAATCTCAAACTTACGATGAATCCCTGGGTTTAGTGGAAAACACACACAGAAACAAAAAATCCAAAAATCAAATCAATTCGCGGAGAAATATCTCTCGAGCATAAACACCGATCTAAACAACGTAAGAAGTTACGGACTTACCGGCGACGGACAGTAAGACACGAATCAACGTCGAAGAAGAAGACCCCAAAGGGTTTGATTATTCTTCTTCAGTCGGGGTGGCTGCCTTACGGAATACCGGTGACTCGGTCAATTTAGGTTCGGTTTATAAAATCTGCTTTAACCGAGTAAAAACCGAAATAATTTGTCTTGATCGAATTTCAATTCAAATACGGGTTCAAAATATTTGATAATATTTTTTTCGTCAGGTTGATATATTAATATATTTATCATATAAAATTGAAGATATTTAACATTTGATTTTTATGTTATTCGATAATATATTTTAAAAATTATGATGTATTATAATTTTTGTGATATTAAAATTATAAAAATTATATATTTTTTATATAAACTATCGTTTAAAATATGAGGACAAAATTATGTTTTCAGCTCGGTCAAGAGTAAATCAATTTAATGCTTTAAAATATTTGATTTAACATAGTTTTTTGGTCAGGTTGATATATCATATATTAATATATTTATCATATAAAATTGAAGATAATTTAACATTTGATTTTGGGGATTTTATGTTCTACAATTTAATTCCTTAAACTTTTGATATTCGTTAATGTATTTTTTTAATTATGATTTATTATAATTTTGTGATATTTAAGTTATAAAATTTAATTATTTTTTATATAAAACTATCCTTATAAGGACACAAAAATCTGATGACAAAAAAAAAAAAAAGGACACAAAAATCTCAGGCCCTAACTTTAGGTATACGTGTCATTTGGACGGTCAAGATTCGAAGAGCCACAATCCATTGTTCCGCCCGTTGTTCTCTGCCACCTACGTGTCAATATTATTTCGATCCCTTTCTATAAAATCCCGCCACAGTGCGAATTTCAATCTGCTTTTATTTTCAAATCTAAAATAATTATTATTATTTTATAGCGCATCAAAACCCAAACACTTGAAAAGAAAAAAAAACCCTCACAGAATCAAAATTAGCTCACAACACTCGTCAAACAAACAAACAAACAAAAAACCCTAAGGTGAACAAACTCGCTCCTACCGTTTCGCCAAAACTCAGTCCGAGTCACCCGATTCTCTAACGATTCTTCGTCTTTTTGTACTCTGTTCGCAGAACTCGGAGATGAAAGGTGGTCAATCAAAATCTGAAGCGACGAGCACTGATCAGAGGTTTGTTCTCCGAACTCTTCGTTTTCTCTGCATCTGAGATCCAGATTTTTTTTTTTTTTTTTTTTTCCTACAGATTTTCTACAGCTTTCCAGGAAAAAATTTCTTGTTTCTTCTTCGTTTTTTTCGTTTCGAAACTTTCCCGGTATTTATTGTTTCCTAACTTTTGCTTTTGCTTTTACTTCAAAGAAAGAAAGAAAGAAAGAATACGCCGAATTTTTTCGCTCCCATTAAAAGCTTTATTCATCATCATCATCAATTGTTTTCGTCCTTTAATTTCTTTCTCACACATTTATTACGATTACCCTCTGCAACACTACTAATCTTGTGCAGCCATTGATGGCCTATATATAGGCTTAGACTCAGAACAAAACCCCACTCGTGCCGGCGACGAAAATAGACTAATCCTTAAAAGAGGAAGTAAAAGCAGACCTCAAAAATCTCAAATTCATTTTCGCTGATATCGATTCGAGGTGAGTAAATCTAAAAAAACCCCATTATTATTCCATTCAAATCAAATTCAATGCCTTGTTTTTGATTTTCAATAAGAAAAAAAAATTAAAAAAATAATAATAGGAAGTCGTTCTCTGGGGTGAAAGAATAATAATGACTATATGCATCAGTTTGTTTGCCTTTGCTTTTGATATTGGAGTGATTGCTGCAATTTTTTTTTTTTGGTTTTTACTTTTGTATCGATTCCATTCATATCCGTAGCTTTCATCTCTCGACACGCTTTAAGATTGGTCCATCATCACACAAAACCCTAAAATAGAAACCAAACTCTTTTTCTTTTTACAAACACGTGACTGTGAAGATTCCATTTTGTTGTTAAACTTTGAATGTTTTCCTTTTCCAGTGATTCCAATAGTATATTTTTTTTCGGTCTTGAATGGTGATAAACACGGGGGGAAATCAGAACGCATTATTTGATTCTTTTGTCAATTTAGTATTATTGTTTTTGTTTTTGTTTTTTGTAGTCTCAAATTATCCAATTTTTAAAATGTCAGAATTTTCGGCTACTGCAAAAATATATTTTTTATTCTTCCAACTTTATGATGTGTTAGTTAGTTTGAGGTATGGGCATAGATTCTTGCTTCACACAAAAGAACTACTTAAACAAACAAAATTCACAAAAATTCTTTAAAGTAGAATAAAGAAGCATTTTTCTCTAATATGATCGTCTTTAAAATAGAGTATTACTTGTAAATAAATTACTAATACTACTATTTCAGGTTTAACTAACAGAACAAAATTAAAAGAATACAAATTTTAAATTATCTCTCACTGGGGTCCTATCCTCTGATCCCCAAGTTCTCTTTCTTTTCTGGTTCTAATATATTTTTCTTTTAAAAAAAGAAAAGTGTAACTTGTAGTAGTTTTTAATATCTTTCAACACTTTTGTCTCTATCAAGATCACTCCACTAATCATGAAGCTCCGAACCCGAATACTGTTTTTTTTTTCCAATTATTATTAACTAAATGGTTTTATCTCATGAAATATTTAGCATTGGCTCTTTATGAGTTAAAACTAAACCAAATCAACTTTATCAAGTCTCTTTTCTTTTGAGTAGTTGTTTTCTAACTAGAGAGAGAGAGAGAGAGATACGTCACTAACTTTTTGTCCTTTTGTGTTGTGTTTGCGTTAAGGAAAACGACAATTGGCATCCAAATTCGCTTTCCTATGTTCTAACTTCTACTAACTAATGTTTACAATTTTCTGTTACTATATTTTTTTGTAGGACCATTATTACATCGTTACCTATATTTCTTTATAGCTTTTTTTATTTTATTTTTAATATCAAATTAAAATGTGTACACTGATTACATAAGCTCTACCGTGTTATATGTCGGATTGTTGATCCCTTTTATTGTTTAGCTCTCTACTTTTCTTGTTTTCTAGTCTTTATATTCAATCGAGTAGTAGTAGTAGTAGTAGTAGTAGAGGTTTGGTTGTGATGATGTTATAAGTAGACTCTGTTTTATACGATTTTATAGGGCTGAAAAGGCAGAGAGAAACACAAAAAGAGGCAAAAGATGTTTACTTGCATAGCTTGTACGAAAGCAGACGGAGGTGAGGAAGTCGAAATCGGAGCGCGTGGAGGCACCACTCCCAATACTAAAGAAGCCGTCAAAAGCCTAACCACACAGGTCTCTCTCTCTCTCTCTCGAATCTCTTCTTTCTTTGTTGATCCTTCTGCTTTTATTTTTGTTTTTCACTTTATTTTGTTGCTTTATTTCCCTAATTGCCTTGCTAGTGAAACAAACATAGACACAGACCCCAATTAACGTATCTCACAGAAGATAAAAAAAAA
>JAHZTW010000001.1:449462622-449492709 GCA_020283515.1 Alliaria petiolata | reverse complement strand
ATTTTTTTATTTTTTTGACATCAGGTATTATTTTATTTTTTTGCTAAAAATGGTAGTATTATTTTATGACATAAGAGAAATGACGGTCTTGTTTCTTCAAAAGAAAAAAAGAAATGAAAAGAAATGACGGTCCAACTCCAATGTCCATGAGCTGTTCGATACATGGTTTCTAATGTTGAAGTTTTCGTTACAAATAGAAAAATGCAAAGTATTATTTTCCGTCATCTTTATTGCATTAGTTAATTAAATTATTAATTTAAAGTTAGTAGCGAAGAGACTGATTTCACAATCCAACCACCCTTCTGTACACGTTCCAACTTACAAAAGAGAATGATAAATTCTCATTCATTTTGTTTTTTTTAGCTTCAATAAAAATATACTATTAATGAAGGAATCTTTCAACTTCTCTGACGAATTTCCGATTTTCTAAGTTTACTTGTTTTAGAAGATATCTTCTTAAAACAACCTTCAATGTACAACTATATTCATAATATATATATATATATATATATATATATATATGAAAACGGTTCTGCCAAACTCAAAAAAAAAAAAAATTGTATAAAAAAAAGAAAATAGAAAACTAATTTCCAGTAACATTAATTTTTGATGATTATATTCTTTGTCATTCACACAATAATGAGAAATGATAAGATGTTTTTAAAAAAGAAAATAATGAGAATAATAATAATAACGGTTAACAGGAAACTCAATCAATAATCAACAATTATCAATTTGGAACATAACAATAATAATAATAATTATTAATTATTACTTAATTTGGAGCGGCTCACAGGAACCACGTACGTACCGAAGAAGAATACTCTGTTATTTTTCGAATCTCCACGTTTCTTCTCTCTCTCTCTCTCTCTTCTGCAAAATTCCGTTTTTCATTTTCTCTCTCTCTCTCTCATCAAAAGTGAGAAAGCGACCGGAGTTCCGTACTTTGGATTAGATGTGTTTCGTCTCGCTGTTTCGTCAGTTTCCTACTACTCACCATTAGTCCTCTCTCTCTCTCTCTCTCTCTGTCTGAATACGACTTTCTTCTGTTCCCCCCCAATTCTTCTTCTCTCTCTCTCTCTCTTTCTCTCATCGTCTCACAATCTCCATTTTCGAGGCCTGCTTCATTGATTCACGAGAGACAATAATTCATTGATTTTTTTTTTTACCTCTCTCGATCGATTCATTGCGTAAATGCTCGTCTCCTGATTCAATTCTGTTCCTGGTTTCAGAATCTGTCTCTTTATCCACAATTGGCTCTGTTCTGTTTTGTCTGCCTGATAAAAAGTTTTATCCTTTCACTCTCTCTCTCTTAAAAGACAAGTTCACTCTCTCTTGTCGGATTCTGGGTTTCCCTCCCTGATGATTCATCAGATCGGAAGTTTCCTCGCCGTTTGAAGTATTCAATTTTTCTCTCTCTCTCTCTTTTTTGAAATTTCCGTCACCGGAGATCCAATCGCCGGGAAAAAAATGGGAGGATTATTGCATCTCTTCGATTTCCATAACAACAGTTTCTCCCGGAAAGTTTTCTCTCATCACAAAAGCCGCGACGAAGGTGAAGCTCACTGATATTTACAGACAACAACAAAAATCAAATCTTGTTTCTGGGTTTCACAGTTAAATTCATCGGTCGTTCTTATTTTCTGCAGATCTGGAAGCTCCTCGGAATAGTTTCGAGCTTCAAGTCGACAACTTTCAGACATACCATAAAGAGAAAGATAAACCGGTAAATTAATAACGAACTAACTTTTGTTTTTTTTTTCATACTTTCTCTGAAATTGAAAAGTAAAATGAGTGTTTCTAAATTTCTCAACAGCAGAGTTATGGATTTGAAGAAGAGGAATGGTATGAGAGAAGCTGTTATCCAATTGAGGAATCAATGAAGAAGAAGATCATCGAGGAGCTCTCAAAACGTTCCAACGATAAACAGAATTCGCCTAGTCTTGTAGCTAAGCTGATGGGAATGGATGCACTTCCTCTGGAGTCTACTAAATCAACGGCTTGGATCAATCCTCGTCAGGCTACTAAAGTGGATCAGTCTCATGAGAAAGGAGGAGGAGGGAAAAGAAACAAAAAAGGGAGGTTATCAATGGAGACAGAGGAGGCTAATCCACCAATGCGTAGAGAACATCCTCAAGAGGAAGAGCTTCAAAGATTCAGAAGAGAGTTTGAAGCTTGGCAAGCTGATAAAAGGTTTAAAGATTGTTCGAGAATCGTCGAATCGGGCTGTGTGGCTCGGGAAGACGAGAAAGAGAGGCTTTTCACAAGAACAAGGAGCTTTGGTCGAGATTTTAACTTGAAGTCAGACAGGACAGCTCCTCCTACTAGGATTGTGGTTTTAAGACCAGGTATTCAGAGAGCGTATGATTACGAAGATTCTTTAACTACTTCTTCAGGGACGACCATGGAAGGAAGCAGAGGAAGCAGCATAGAAGAGTTTCTTGAGGAAGTGAAGGAGAGATTGAAAGGTGAGCTTCAAGGAAGAGCTCTCAAGAGAAGTTCTTCAGTGAGAGGAAGCGGGATCGAGACTCCTTTCAGCGAGAGACCTTTCCCGAGGTCTGAATCGATGAGATCATATGCCGCGAGCGAGGTTCAGTGCAATGCACCAGACTCTCCTCAAGAATTTATAAGTAGAGATACGAGAAGACTTTTGGCAGAGAGACTTAGGAATGTTTTGAGAAAAGAGATGAGTCCTTCAGATGATTCTGTGACCAAATGTAGTAGCAGTAGCCGTTTGCGACCTACTGTATCGGATGCAGAGAGCTTGCGGAAACAAACTGAGGAAATCGATGAAGAAGGCTCGAGAACAAACAGAAATGTTCCTAAGAAAGACTCTTCTTCATCACCAAGAAATCTCAAGAGATCACTATCTGCTCCTGTCTCAGGGACATCATTTGGTAAGCTTCTGTTAGAGGATCGGCATGTTTTGACAGGAGCGCAGATCATGAGAAAGCACGAGGCTGTAATAACAGAGCAAGAAGAAACAGAAGCAGAAACAGAACAAGTTGCTGTGGATCCAATCAGGAGGAAAGAAAGATTCAACCTCAGGAAGAAAGTTTCCAGCTTTAGATCAACTCTTAGAGGAAGAATCTTTGGTAAGAAGATACGTTCAATGATCGAATCAAACAGTTTCGAGGATGAATCAATCAAAGACTTTGTAACGGGTTCGAGGTTTAACAGCTTTTACGATCGAAATGTAAGAACTTTTTCGACTCTCTCTTCTATCACCAGTTTGAGGTTTCCTTAGAACCTAAACTAAGACGAGTTTTGTTTTGTTTTTTTTCTCAGGAGAATTCAACAGAAGTGCCTCCAAGCCCTGCATCAGTCTGCAGCAGCACACCAGAAGAGTTCTGGAGAAATGTCGATTATCTCAGCCAGATTTCGACACCTGATGTGACTGTAGCAGATGAGAACGGTATGCCTCAAGTCTTCAGAGACATCAGTTCCAATCTAAGTGGTAAGAAAACTTAAAAAAAGTTTTCTCTGTTTTCTTGAAATGTTCCACATACTCCTTGAAGTGTTTCTCATTCTTTGTTTCTGCTGATTCAGAGCTAAGAAGGCAGATAAATGAGCTTGACTCAGACATACAAGTGCTAACGCCTGTGGAAGAAGAAGCGGCTCGAGAGATTGAGACCATTGTTGATTTAGGAAATCCAGACAAAGTATTTGTTAGAGATCTTCTTGTGGCCTCTGGTTTGTATGAAGGGAGAACAGATAGATCATTGTCTAGATGCGATCCATTTGCAAAGATTATAAACAAGTCTGTTCTTGAAGAAACAAAAGAGAATCTCACGAAGAGAAGTAATCAGAATCAAGAAGACGAAGACATCGAAGAGAGTACTAGAAGTGAAGATAATCATAACATACTGTTTGATCTTCTGAACGAAGTACTTACGGTGGTGCTTGGACCATTGACAACAAAGTCAAGTTTCAAGAAGAAATTTATGAGCTCGTGTGTATCTGAATCAACGGCTATACGAGGTAAATATCTGTTGGAATCAGCTTGGAGGATCATGTCGGAGTATTTATATTCTCAGCCAGAGAGACCCTTTTGTTCACTGGATGGGATCATTGGTTGGGACTTGGAGAGGTGTCCATGGAGTGGTTTGATAGGTGAAGAAGTTAATGTGTTGGGGAGAGAAGTTGAAGGTATGATCATGGCGGATCTTGTTGATGAAGTTGTTAAGGATCTAAGAACGCAAATGGTCTAAGATAAGAGAGTTAAGATATTGAAGCAGAACTGATTGGTTTGGTTTGGTTAATGTGAATGGTTTTTGGGTGAGTTTCTGTAAATAGGGTTTTTTTTATGGGGTGATTTTCCTTGAAGAAACGAGTTTCCATGGTACCTGTAAATGTTTACTTGCAGTACAGGGAAGCTAGATTCTTGTGATTGCTACATAATTACTATTTTACTAATACTAAGATGAGTTTCTAAATTGTAATGGTGCACACTCATAAATGTGATTTGACAAACATTGGGATGACAGATGAGCATGAGCATATTGGGCCAGGTTCATTTGTTTAGATGTCATTGTTTAGAGGTTGGTTGTGTTGTATGTCCTGCCTGCCATGATGAATCAGACCACCATTGATGATTTTCACATCATCAACCATTTTGACCATTATCATTATGTTTCAAGGGTAGTCTATGATTTATGTTGGTTTTTAAGTGCATTTCCAACTCTCTTTCCATTGGTATGATATTGTTAATTTTGGGCATAGACGCAAAATCTACACAGATTTAGTTTTGAGCTTCTTTCCAACACATCTTATACTAATTACTAATTGGAGTTGTATTTAAATTATATATCACACCATCTTTGTCTAAACTTCCTATGCGAGACTTGGAGTGGTATTCCAACAATTTTTTTCTTTAATTAAAGATCACACAAACTTTTGACCTCACACCTCTAACAAAACTTGGCATCCATCTTGTACCACTGTAATCACCAACAAAACTTTTCAAATAACCTTATGTATAGTTAGAAAGATTTCGACACAAGACACTAGCACCCCTTAATCGTGAGATTGCCTTGAACGCTCCTCATGCAATGCAACTCTCACCCACTTCTCTAAATCCATCATTTTTGAACCTAGCTATGATATCATGTGTTGGAGTTTTTAGACTCATACTCAATTATCTAACTAGTATGATATTGTCCGTTTTGCCTAAAGGCAAAACCGACAAAAATTTGTTTTTAGATTCATTTCCAAAAAAATCTCATATTAATTGAAGTTATACTTAACTTAAATATTAGATCATCTTTGTCTAAATTTCTAATGTGTGACTTGGATTGATATCCCAACAGTCTATTTGTTTATAAAATCGATTACCTTGAATTTTTATTGGTCATTACGGATGATGGTACTCAAATTGTCACAGAAATGTAGATTTCGTAACAATAATTTTGCTATAATAACATTCAATATACCACTAAGTTCTTGAAGCTTTCTTTGGCAAATGGGAACTAGTAAGCTATAATATTCAGGAGGTGGAGGAGGGTAAACAAGATTTTGATCATAATTGAGATCCACTTCGATGACCAAGGAACATGAAAACATATTTTCCTTTAACCAAAAAAAAAAACACAATGTGAAACATCCTAGCCAAAACCCATGACTAATTGGCCCAACATCATTGAATTTGTTTGGTGAAAACCAAAAAAAAGAAAAAAAAAAGAGCAAGTTTAGCCGTTGTTCCCACGGTGGGAATCCCACCCAATTACCATTAAATCACCACTACTAGATTGACCGAATGTGAATCTATACTCCACATTTACATAGTTCATCTATAAATATCATTATCAAAACCTAACTTTAATACATAATAAATTATAAATCTAATGGGACATAGTTCATTTACTCTGAAGATAAAAATGCAATCCCCAAAAATCGATTTTCCTTTTCTTTAAAATGACAGCCTTATCGCATCTGATAGCATAGCAGATTATGCCTAATTAATCCACATATTTTTAATTCTATACGTCTACATTTTTAATTGTTTAAAATAAATAACACCGATTTCCTAAATATTATTTGTAAAGTAATTTTTGTAAAACACTACATTGTTACTACAGCTATTCACATGCAATTTGTTTTTGACATTGTTTGCAAAAAAATATGACATGACTTTTTAAAAAAAAACTGATTTCTGAATTTTCAATTTTTCATTTAAACTATTTTCCTACAAAATCTCAAAACATATTTGATTTTCTTAACTAGTTAAAACTAATTACTAGAAAATCGATAAACATACACATATTCCACAAATTTAACATGAACATAGACTTAAATATTATAAAACCACAAATTTAAATATACAATTATAATTAATTACTAGTAAATATTTGCAAATAAATACATTTTCCCTCAATATTTTTTAATATGTAAAGAATAAAGTACATAATATAGAACTAAATTTTGTGAGAAAAATAAAATGTCGTACACAATTAAACTATAATTAAGAATTAATATTAATTAAAAACCCAAAATTAAAATCTATATTTACTAATTGGACATTTGGACAGTGGACTAATATAAAATCTCCTAAAAAATACTTTACCAAAACTATTTTTGAATTGGAATAATTATTATAAGTTATTTTAGGAAAATTATATACTTTTCGTCCACATATAAATACGGAAAAATAATTATTTTAGAAAAATAATTATTTAAGTGGTTAACACATAAATACAAAAGCTTTTTATATTAGAGATTTCTACATAAATAAAAGATTTTGTTGACATTATTTCACAACAAAAATTTTTAACTAAAAATTAATTAGTACTATAGCCAAAACTTGTAAAAAACCCTAGATTACAACATCTTCTCCTATGAATATTACGTATAACATCATATTAACCGTATTCAATATTTAATCCAAAAATCGTTTATCCTAAGAAGTAAGTATTGTTTTTTATATTCAAATATAACAATTTTTGTAAATATTTATTTTAAATCGGTTAAGCCGAATACCGGAAATAAATCAAAACCGGAATTTTACTTTTAAATAAAACTATATTTATTTAAAGCGCGGGAAATCATCTAGTTTAAGAAGAAAAAAGTTATAACCAAATTAAAACTAAGATTAAAATTTAAATGTTTCTGAATTCTAGTTATTGAATGAAACTTGAAAGCCTCTGTGATACTAGTATGTGGCTCCGTTTAAAAAGAAAGAGAGTTATGACGGCCGTTATTATAGTTGGACGGGATGTAATAAAACGGAGAAAACTCTGGTTAATTTTCTTCTGTTTCACTTTTGTCATGGAGAGAGGTAAAATGTAAAAGAAAACGGAAGAAAATTAGACCCAAAAAAATAAAATTAAGAGGTAATTAAAATTGATTCGTAGGGTTTACATATAAAAACGAAAATGGATCAGAGAGATTGTGAGCAAAACATCTCCTTCTCTATCTTCCCCATTTCTCTCCTTCTGAAAACCCTAATTTCTTTCCCTCATCTCTAACCTCTGTGTTGTCTCTCTGTTTGTTCGAGGGAACAGAGATGGTAAGTTAACTTCAAATCGGCGTGAATTCACCCTTGGTGTAACAGGTACTCAGAAAAGCTTGTTCATCTGGCACTCTCATATTTGATTCCTGTACTCTGAATGTTGAGCAATGATCTTTGATCAATATACCTTATAATTGAGAAATTCTGCTTTTGATTTGAATTTTTTTTCTGGATTTTTGGCTGTTTCATGTGTTCTTATGATAATTCGATTGATCAAACTAATGATGATTTGGCTGGGGATGTTTATTTTGATCATAAAGTTTTTGAGGATTTTGCTGGATTGCAAGATGTTTCTTTGTTCTCGAGATTTGATTGTTTACGGATCGATTCACCATTCTGATTTCGTTTGGTTTTCGATCGAGCTGAGATATTTCAATCCATGTTTTGAATTCCGATCCTGATTTACACGATCTGATTTGGTATTAATCCGCGATATTGTTCGTCTGATTTTGGGTTTTAGCTGAATCGGGAAGAGATTTGGCTGAAAATGGCGACAAATGCTTGCGATGTGAACCAGCTCGATTCCGATTCGCTCCTGCCTCCGCGGAAGCGATTACTCGCCGGATTCAAGAAACAGAACTCGAAAACCGGCAACGATGGGTCTTCACCGAGCCCTCCTCTTCCTTGTTTCGCTTCTTCCTCCTCTACTTCGTATTCAAATGGCTCCTCCTCTGCTTCAACCGACGTGCAGACTCATCTCGACAATCTGCTGAATGATGACCAGAGCCGGTCTCCGGAGGAGCTAGCTCAGGCGTCGAAAGCGACCGCGGCTTTAGCGGTCAAGGCTGCGAAGGCGGCGAGAGCCGCTGCTAATGAGAAGGCCATCATTGCTTCAAAGGCAGTAGCCGCAGCCAAGAGTGCTTTGGAACTGTTCGCTTCTTTTCCGGCTGAGACGGCGAAGGAGAGGTCTCCGAGGAAGAACAAGCTGAAGAAACATGTCCCGGTTCAGCTCCTGTATTCGAAAGACGAGGATTTAGCGCGGAGGCTGAACCGGGCTATAAACAATTCCCCTAGAGTCTTGACTGGTCACAGGAACAAGAAGCAAAAGAGTTTGGTTACATATGAGAACAGTGCAGTGGCTAGTACTATGTACGATGGGCATGATGTTGCAGGTGTTGTGGATTCGGACAGCGACGAAGTAGACGGAAGCAGAGTAAACGGGAAGCTGCTCTTATGCGATAGCGATAGCGCCCTGAAGGAGAAAACAGGGGAAGAGAGTAGCTCGTTGGGGAAGAGAAGAGGAAGAGTGAAGCTGAAGAAGTTACCTTTGAGCATGTGTGCCTCTAAGGATCAAGAGAATGGGATCATCATCACCAAATCTCCATTAGCGGAAAGGAAGAATGTTGGCGTCAGTAACCCGCTGGGTCAGCCTGAAGGTTCTAATGGTGGTGTGGCTCAGGTTAGATCATAGCAAGGAGTATCATGGAAGTGTTTTAGGATCTAAAGTCACAGGAGTGAGTGAAGCAGAACAAAAGTTACCTAAAAGAGGTAAGAGGGTGCAGCAGATTCAGCAGCATTGCCATATTCAGTAGAATCCGAATGTTGTCTTCTTTTTTACTTGTTTTGCTTTTTTGGGTAATATGTCTGAATTTATGTTACTTGTATATTTTGCAATAATATTATCTAGATACATAGATTTTATATATATGTTGTTGGTTGTTGAAATCATTTGTAAGTGTTGTTGAACAAGGGTCTAGTTATTGGGATTTGTGTAGATGAGAATCGAATTTTTAATAAAGTCTTTTTGTTGTTTGTTATTTTTCTTTTGTTTTAAGACATTTTTCCCCAGTTCTTTAGGAATCTTTTATCTTGTAAAAATAAAAAACTTATGGTCTTTCCTTGTTTTTTTACGATAATGTTATTTTTAATTAAGAAATAATATACATCTCCCCAAAAAATAAAACTAAACAAACAAATTATTTGGCACTTTTCTGATACATCTGGATGGTAAAAAAAAAAAAAAAAAACGAATATAACTTCTTTTTTTTTTTTAACATTTTAAATTTTGGATTATGGATACAACTTGGTCACGTGCAGATCCACGTGCTGATGCATAACTTGAGGTGATGTAAAATGACAAAAAAAAATGCAAATCTGTAAAGACAAAGCTAGCCACAAAAATGATCTGTCACGTTCACATGTGGTACTGGCGTGAAGCGGTGATGTGAGGTGAAACTCATCTTGCCATGTAGCTTGTTTAGCTAATCACTATTATAATAATAAGTATAATTTATCATACGATAAATGTAAATAAGGACAAAAATTTTATATCCGCAGAAGAAGAAAATACTGATAATAAGAAAGGCGAGAAAGAGGAAAACTTTACTATTAATTTTCTGATATTAAAGATTGAGATGTGTTTACAAATGAACGAAATCGTTCGTTTATATAGAGATAAAAAAGAAAAATTTATTGTGCATAGTGATGGTGGGCTTCACAATAATTTACACGTTTTATGCTTAGCCTCTTTCTATGACTTTGTAACCCGTTTTTCTTGACTTTCGTAACACTCCACCTTGGAGACCAGTGTCACTATCGGCTTTTGTCTAACGTTTTTGTTGCCTCGTTAAAAACCTTTCTAGGAAAACCCAGTGGAAAAAACCATAGTTAGGTAAAAAGAGTACAACCACGCAAGCTCCCCCTCGAATGAACATGGTGTCATCTTATAGGTCTTGTTGGCGATACATTCCAATGTTATGAACATGTTTTCTGAACATAGTGGTGGGTAATGATTTTGTGAAGAGGTCGGCTGCATTGTCACAAGATCAAACATATCTTACTTCAATTTCCTTATTCTTCTCGAGCTCTTAAGTGTATGAGAAGAACTTCGGAGGGATATGTTTAGTTCTATCACTTTTGATATATCCTTCCTTCGTTTGGGCAACACATGCAGCATTGTCTTCATACAATATAGTTGGCTCTGTATTTACGTGAATCCCACTACTTGATCGGATGTGTTGGCTTATTGACCGTAACCATACACATTCTCTACTCGCTTCATGGAGTGCGATGATCTTAGCATGATTCGAAGAAGTGGCCACAAGTGTCTGTTTCTGTGAACGCCAAGATATAGCAGTGCCTCCGATTGTGAAAATGTATCCTGTTTGAAATCGGACTTTATGTGGATCTGATAAATATTATGCATCTGTAAAACCAACCATTTGACCGAATTTTTAGGATAAAATAAACCTAAATAATTAGTCCCTTGAAGGTAACGAAAGACATGTTTAATTCCATTCCAATGTCTTCGTGTGGGGGACGAACTGAATCTTGCCAGGAGATTAAAACAAATGATATATCAGGCCGCGTACAATTTGAAAGATACATAAGGGCTCCAATTGCACTTAGATATGGTACTTCAGGACCAAGTATCTCTTCATTTTCCTCATGTGGTCGAATGGATCATTTTCAACTTTAAGTGATCTAACGACCATAGGAGTACTTAGAGGAGTTGCCTTATCCATGTTAAAGCGTTTTAACACTCTTTGGGTATATGTAGATTGGTGCACAAATATACCATTTTGAGAATGTTCAATTTGTAGGCCAAGACAATACTTTGTCTCTCCGAGATCTTTCATCTCAAATTCTCCTTTTAGATAATTTGATGCCTTTTGTATTTTCCCTTGAGTTGCGATAATATTTAGATCATCAACATATACCGTGATTATTACAAATCTGAATGTTGTTTTTTTGATGAAAACACATGGGCATATAGGATTGTTCACATATCCTTCTTTCGTTAAATGCTCATTAAGATGATTGTACCACATACGTCCAGATTGCTTTAGCCCATATAATGATCTTTGCAATTTTATTGCACATAACTCTTTGGGTTTAGAACTTAATGCTGCTGGCATCTTAAATCCATCAGGGATTCTCATATATATATCACTATCTAATGATCCATATAAATATGCCGTAACGACATCCATAAGACGCATTTCTAGATTTTCATCAGCTGTTAGAGTCATCAGGAATCTAAACGTGATTGCGTCCATAACAGGAGAATATGTTTCCTCATAATCTATTCCAGATCTTTGAGAAAAACTTTGGGCAACAAGGCGAGCTTTGTATCTCATAATCTCATTTTTCTCATTTCGTTTTCGAACGAAAACCCATTTGTATCTAACCGGTCTCACATCTACAGGTGTGAGCACTATAGGTCCGAATACATCTCGTTTATTAAGCGAATCAAGTTCAACTTGTATAGCATCCTTCCACTTTAACCAGTCATGCCACTTTTGGCATTCATACATGGACTTAGGTTCTGGATCTTCGTTTTTCTCAATTATTTCCTTAGAAACAAGGTATGAGAAAACGTCATCAACATCATCCATTTCAATTCGATTCCAAATCTTTCCATTGTGGATGTAATTAATAGAGATCTCATGATTTGCTTCAGGTTCATGATGCTATACATTGTCATTATTTTCATGTCTCGTTTCCTCCAAAATATTTTCGGCTATTTTGGGTATGCTTTGCATTTCAGCTTGCTCTTGTTTTCTGGAATTTTTATTCTTAAAACCGATTGGCCTACCGCGCTTCAAGTGTGTTCTAGACTCACGTGTATTATCTGCTTTTCCACGTTCTTGTGGTATTTCAATTCGAGCAGGAGCATTTGCAGCCGGTATATGAGATTTAGTTACCGTTTTCGTATCTGCAATCGCATCTGGTAGCTGATTTGCTATACTCTGCAAAAGCATAATTCGTCGAACTTCTAGTTCAGACTGTTTAGTGGGAGGATCAAGGTGTAATAATATTGGTACACTCCATTTTATATCATTTCCCATTTCTTTATTTTCTCCTCCTAGAACAGGGAATACATTTTCATCAAAATGACAATCGACAAACCTTGCCGTAAAGACGTCGGCAGTCTGCGGTTCTAGGTATCGTATAATTGAAGGAGAATCACAACCAATATATATTCCAAACCTTCTTTGTGGTCCCATCTTTGTGCGTTGTGGTGGTGCTACATGCACATATACCACACAACCAAAAATTCTTAGATGAGATATATTGGGCTCCCGGCCAAATGCTAACTGTAGTGGGGAATACTTATGGTACACACTTGGTCTTATCCGAATGAGTGCTTCTGCATGCAAAAATGGCATGTCCCCATACAGAGGTTGGAAGTTTTGATCTCATGATCAATGGTCTTGCAATCAACTGCAAACGCTTAATTAATGATTCAGCCAAACCATTTTGCGTATGAACATGAGCTACAGAATGTTCAACTTCAATTCCCGTTACCATACAATAATCATTGAATGCTTGGGATGTGAATTCACCAGCGTTGTCTAATCTAACTCTCTTGATGGGATAATCAGAAAACTGAGCTCGCAGTTTCATTATCTGAGTTAGAAATCTCGCAAATGCCAAATTTCGAGATGATAATAGACAAACATGTGACCATCTACTGGATGCGTCAATTAATACCAAAAAATAGTGGAATGGTCCACATGGTGGGTGTAATTGTCCACAAATATCTCCTTGAATTCGTTCAAGGAACTTTGGTGATTCTTTATCAATTTTGGTTGGCGATGGCCTTATGATCAATTTTCCAAGAGAACATGCAGCACATGTCTTTTTATTCCCCTGATAAATCTCCTAGATTTTCAGTGAATGACCATGTGAGCTCTCGATGATCTTGCGCATCATTGAGGTGCCCGGGTAACCGAGGCGATCATGCCATAGTGTGAAATCATCTGGATTTCTTTTTATCACAAGATGTGATTCTATTGCATCTATATAAGTATGATGCAAATCCGAAGAAAGTTCTGAGAATTTTTCCAAAATAAGCTTTTTGCATGAAGTATTAGAAGTTATGCACAAATACTTATTTCCATCCTAAGTTTCAGACTGAGTGTCATATCCTTGCAGGTATATGTCTTTGAAACACAACAAATTTCTCTTAGAATTTGGAGAATACAAAGCGTTATTTATGGAAAACTTTGTCCCATTAGGCAACGTAAAGTTTGCTTTACCAGTTCCTTCAATCAAGTCTGCAGGACCTGAGATTGTGTTGACAACGATGTTTGTCGGTTTAAGACTAGAGAAAAATCTCTTTTGTCTTAGAATAGTGTGCGTCTTTCCACTATCTGGTATACAAGTTTCTCGAATCATTTTCTTGGATATTGTCCCATTCGTATCGTGATACATCTCTGTAATTAACATAAACATTAATAAATCCAAAACAAGTTTTATTCATAGAAAAAAAATACACAATAATTATACATTATATTGTTGTTAAAAAAACATTATTCGTTTTAAAACTGGAAATGTAATAATTATACATGGCATTACTGGAGATTATTCAGTAGTCTCACTACAAGCATTTCAGTCGACATCGTCGAAATCATTCGTAAAGTCGGGAGACTCGAGGTACGATGTACCCTCGAAATGTTCAGTGAGGTTCACTTCTTTTCCTTTACCCTTTGTGGCCTCTTGGTACAACTTACAAAGATGTGGAGGGGATCAGCATGTACGGGACCAATGTCCTTTACATACACATTTGTAACATACATCCTCACGCTTCTGGGTGGTAGTTACTTGGGTTTCCTTCCCTTTGAAATTATGTTCAGACCTAACCCATTTGTTTGATCCCCTCCCTCTTGCGTTGTAACCTCTCCCACGTCCGCGATTAAATCGACGACTACGACCTCGATAGGTTTGATTATTTCGAGGATTTTTCACATCGGTTGCATTCACTTCTGGGAATGCTTTGGTTCCCGTAGGTCAAGAGTTGTGGTTTTTTATGAGGAGCTGATTATTCTACTCAGCCAACATGTGTGTCACATTTAACTCAGAAAAGCTTGTGTATCCACATTTCATGTATATTTGTTGCAGGACAAGGTGCTCTTTGTGGAAAGTAAGATAAGTCTTCTCAAGCATTTCTGCTTCTGTGACAGGCTTACCACAATATTTTAATCGTGAAACTATCCTCAGGATAGCAGAATTATAATCCTCCACTTTCTCGAAATCTTGAAACCATAAATTTTTCCACTCTTCTAGAGCGTGAGGGAGGTTGACATCCATCTGGTTGTCAAACCTTTCTTTTAGAGCTCGCCACAACTCTGCTGG
This sequence comes from Alliaria petiolata, assembly GCA_020283515.1. NCBI lineage: Eukaryota > Viridiplantae > Streptophyta > Magnoliopsida > Brassicales > Brassicaceae > Alliaria > Alliaria petiolata. The sequence goes on along the minus strand of JAHZTW010000001.1, from coordinate 449,478,122 downwards.
GTCTTTTATGTGCGCATAGTCATGTGTCACATTTTCATCTAGATGCTTCCTCAGGAAGATTATCGCTTATGCCTTGTCTGGGGCAGACGATTTGCTTCCATATTTTATCGTGTGAGATAATTTTTTCATTTCTAGATAAAGCTCCACATTTGTAATCCATGCTATGTAGTTTGCTCCAGTTATTCGGAGAACCGGGAACTTAAGCTTCTCAATGTTTGCCATTTGGTTTTCTAAAATAAAATGACAGATAATATAATTAGAAAGATTATATTATTGAATTTAAAATATGCGTAGTACCGGAATAAATAACGAGATTACAAGGAAGACAAATGCATAAAACATTAAAATGAAAATCATAACAGATTATTCCGGAGAAAATTCTCCGACGAGTGAACTATAAAAAGTAGCAAGAATATAACAAAGTACAAAAACTAAAAATAGAAAAAACATTTTTTTATTTCTTATGAAAACAAAATATTTTGTTTGGAGAGGATTTTGGAGAAATATGAAATATTTGAGTGAGATGGATGAATGAAATATGAGAGTATTTATAGATAAAAATACTGTTCACTAGCCGCTGAGTAGCCGTTTCAAAAGTTAAAAAATTTTGGAAATTTTTTTTTGTTACCGTTGAGTGATAAATAGTTAAAATAAAAATCAATCTGAAATTTTAAATAACGATCAGTTAAATTTACCAGGTTTCAGATGAAAGGTTTATATACAGGTGACCAAACCTCCTTATATAATAACCATAATATAAACAGATATTTAACGGTAATATTGTGGTGACGGAATCATCCACATTTAAACAGTAAATAAATTATAAGGCGGCTCAGCCGTCCAGTATAAGGCGGCTTAGCCGTTCAGTATAATATTAAAAGTAAGTAAATAATTATGGTGCATTTAGAATCCATGATATAAAGATAAAAATATTAATGAGGCGACAAACCGCCCACTATAATATTAAGCGGATAAAGGTGCGTTAAACAATCATTTTAAATATAATAAATAATTATATATGCGATATACCGCGTGTTATATTATAAATATATATTTAGCTTTATCGTAAAGTGATAGTGCTGATAACGTGTTATAATAATAAATATAATTTACCGTATAGATAAATATAAATAAAGACAAAAAATTTATACTCGCGAAAGAAGGAGATACTTATAATAAGAAAGACGAGAGAGGGGAAAGCTTTACTATTAGTTTTCTGATATTGAAGATTGAGATATATTTACAAATGAACGAAATCATTCGTTTATATAGAGGTAAAAAAGAAAAATTTACTATATTTGCATAGTGCTGCTGGGCTTCATAATAATTTACACATTTTATGCGTAGCCTCTTTCTATATGACTTTGTAATCCATTTTTTTTTACTTTCGTAACAATCACTTTTTTTTGATATGTTGACAAAAAACTAATTACATTTTAACGTTACAAAAAAAGATAATTATATTTTTATTATATTATTATTTAATGTAAGAAAAAACAAACTAATTTAAAACGATAAGTATATAGCCGAGAAAAAAAAAAAGCCAAAAAAGCAAGAAAGTGATATTCCCTATTCCCAATTCCCTAACCGGGGCTCAGTTACACAACAAACCCTTGACCAAAAACACAATCCAGAATATTCCAAGTAGGATCCAAACCACTGGCCATCATGGATCTCCGATCCGATTTATGTTCTAATTTTTGTTAGATTTACCCAAGATTTCTATTCGAGATGTGTTTTCCATTTCGGAAACGTTTCGAATATTTTAAAAAATTCGTTGAAAAGATGGAAAAATACGTTTTCTAAAAATTTTAGTTTGAAAACATTCATAATTGTTTTGGAAACAGGACAAAAATTTACTTTTTTTGGTTAAAAAATAAATAATTATCAAGGCCCGTTTAAAAAAAAAATTATAAAAATAAGATTAAATAATTAATTTAATTATTTAAAGTACGTTAATAATTAATTTAATTTATTAGAATAATTAATTAATTAATTTCATTAGAGTAAATTAATCTTGGTATTATTTAATTTATTAGAGTAATTAATTTATTATTTATTAAACGTTCTGATTTTTATTTTTAGCTAAACTATTTAATAATTATATACTGAATTTTATATATTTAAATATTATATTTTAATATAATTTAGATGTTTAATATTTTATCATATATAAACGTTTTCATTCCTATAATTTTCAAAAATAATGTTTCTACGTTTCGGTTTTGCATATCCGTTTCCGTTTCCATGCAATCTAGGTTGTCGGTTTTTGAGTTTTTATTTATTTAAAAACTATATATTATAAAAAACTTGAGAAATTGTTGATTGAAATCTAAGATTCATCTCAAACATAAAAATATAGCAAAATAAGAAACAATTATAACAAACTTCTAGATAAAACTTAATTAACAAAATAGTTTGGTCTTCTCAATAATTGTGAAATAATTTAACAAGCTTCAGCAAATCCATAAAGGCATGAGAACAAAGAAAAAGCAAACAAACATAGCCTTTCAAAAAGGTCTGAGAACAAAGAAAAAGCAAACAAACAACGTTAAAATCCTAGGAACTGAACTTGTAGGCGAGTAACTCTGCCACACGGTACGATCCAGTTGACCCGTAGGAACTGAATTTGTTGACTGCATTTTCAACACATCATTTCAAGAGGTATCTTCTAAAGTACGCAGCCTTTGGAGATACATAATCCAACAAGTTTACCAACAATCTCATTCGACGATGAAAAGAGAAACCCATTGTGAAGCAAATAAAAAAAAAAATATTATTATCTTTTTGGATTTGGCTACAAAAATGGAAGACTTCCCTAAATAAGAACAACGACATTACCTTCTTCACAAGGTAATCAGCAAGAGTAGTAGCATCAAGGTGTCCAGTGGGGAGACTTTTTTTCTTAATTTTGTCTTGGTTGAATGTGACATTATGTGCAAATTCCGCGTAATCATCTATTATTCTCATATGAGTTTTTTATATTCTTGAAAATCTCGGTTGTAAGCAAGTGGAAATCCCTTACACAGTTTTAAGACAATGATCATATCGCCAATGACTCGAGCATATTTTCCTCTGACAAGCTCCATTGGGTCTGGATTCTTCTTATATGGCCTTATATTGCTTTCCGTTGAGACGAAATCGTTTGGAGTCATGAAACCAAACTCCTCATAAGCACAGTACTGATAACTAGCTTTTTCTCAGAGATTATCAGACCTAAAGCATAGTCAAGTCATTGTAATACTTCAGGATGTCAATCCAACCTTGGGGTGAAAGATACTAGGAATACAAGAAATTTATGAAGCTAAGCAAAATTCGGTTTAATTGGGTAAGAATTCTAAAAACAATTGCTTGCGGTATTTAAACAGACACGAAAACAATTTTACAAATCCCACAGAAGGGTTATACTACTACTAGATGACTCCTAAACAATAAAACAACCGATGTACTAATTTTACAAAATCAAAACTTAAAACCGGATTATCTAGACAAATATATGCTAAGTGGCAAGATTTTCGAAAACTACTTCTAAAAATCAAACGGTTACCAAATCAATTCCAGACATAAAGCAAGACTCTAGANTTTTTATTATATTATTATTTAATGTAAGAAAAAACAAACTAATTTAAAACGATAAGTATATAGCCGAGAAAAAGAAAAAGCCAAAAAAGCAAGAAAGTGATATTCCCTATTCCCAATTCCCTAACCGGGGCTCAGTTACACAACAAACCCTTGACCAAAAACACAATCCAGAATATTCCAAGTAGGATCCAAACCACTGGCCATCATGGATCTCCGATCCGATTTATGTTCTAATTTTTGTTAGATTTACCCAAGATTTCTATTCGAGATGTGTTTTCCATTTCGGAAACGTTTCGAATATTTTAAAAAATTCGTTGAAAAGATGGAAAAATACGTTTTCTAAAAATTTTAGTTTGAAAACATTCATAATTGTTTTGGAAACGGGACAGAAATTTACTTTTTTTGGTTAAAAAGTAAATAATTATCAAGGCCCGTTTAAAAAAAAAATTATAAAAATAAGATTAAATAATTAATTTAATTATTTAAAGTACGTTAATAATTAATTTAATTTATTAGAATAATTAATTAATTAATTTCATTAGAGTAAATTAAAATTGGTATTATTTAATTTATTAGAGTAATTAATTTATTATTTATTAAACGTTCTGATTTTTATTTTTAGCTAAACTATTTAATAATTATATACTGAATTTTATATATTTAAATATTATATTTTAATATAATTTAGATGTTTAATATTTTATCATATATAAACGTTTTCATTCCTATAATTTTCAAAAATAATGTTTCTACGTTTCGGTTTTGCATATCCGTTTCCGTTTCCATGCAATCTAGGTTGTCGGTTTTTGAGTTTTTATTTATTTAAAAACTATATATTATAAAAAACTTGAGAAATTGTTGATTGAAATCTAAGATTCATCTCAAACATAAAAATATAGCAAAATAAGAAACAATTATAACAAACTTCTAGATAAAACTTAATTAACAAAATAGTTTGGTCTTCTCAATAATTGTGAAATAATTTAACAAGCTTCAGCAAATCCATAAAGGCATGAGAACAAAGAAAAAGCAAACAAACATAGCCTTTCAAAAAGGTCTGAGAACAAAGAAAAAGCAAACAAACAACGTTAAAATCCTAGGAACTGAACTTGTAGGCGAGTAACTCTGCCACACGGTACGATCCAGTTGACCCGTAGGAACTGAATTTGTTGACTGCATTTTCAACACATCATTTCAAGAGGTATCTTCTAAAGTCCGCAGCCTTTGGAGATACATAATCCAACAAGTTTACCAACAATCTCATTCGACGATGAAAAGAGAAACCCATTGTGAAGCAAATAAAAAAAAAAATATTATTATCTTTTTGGATTTGGCTACAAAAATGGAAGACTTCCCTAAATAAGAACAACGACATTACCTTCTTCACAAGGTAATCAGCAAGAGTAGTAGCATCAAGGTGTCCAGTGGGGAGACTTTTTTTCTTAATTTTGTCTTGGTTGAATGTGACATTATGTGCAAATTCCGCGTAATCATCTATTATTCTCATATGAGTTTTTTATATTCTTGAAAATCTCGGTTGTAAGCAAGTGGAAATCCCTTACACAGTTTTAAGACAATGATCATATCGCCAATGACTCGAGCATATTTTCCTCTGACAAGCTCCATTGGGTCTGGATTCTTCTTATATGGCCTTATATTGCTTTCCGTTGAGACGAAATCGTTTGGAGTCATGAAACCAAACTCCTCAGAAGCACAGTACCCAGCGCCGGCTTGAAAATATTAGGGACCTCTGGGCAAAAAAAATTTACCCCCTATAAATTAAAAAAAAAAAAAAAATTGGACCCCTAATATAAAAGAAATTAGAAGTCAGATCCGGGACGGTCGCACCGATTGTCACCCCAGTTAGCCGGCTCTGAGAGTACCCACTCTTCTCCGAGCCGTGATAGATGAATGGTTGTGTTGGAATTTGCGTATAAAAAATCCAACATAAAATCTCGGCTTGAGACTACATCGATGCTAATTGAAATAGAGGAGAAAAAGATTTAATAAATGAGGAACGCGCAGGACCAAAAGGCAAGATGTAATAATTTAAGTACATATTAAGTACTTGTTTCCCACTCGTCTAGTAAAGTCAAGAAAACTTGCGGTCATATCCCTATCAATAGGTCATAGGGGACAAAACATTAATCACATATATTCAGAAGGTCATGAACTAAATTCAAAATAACTGTTTTCATAGCAATATATGTGTCATGCAGAGGGAAAACCCAGAGGTGGATTTTCTTTAAAATAGATAACATGAATCACCTTCTCGCTAATCCTCACTTTCTCCTTGTTGGTGAACGAATCAAAATCAACAATTGCATAGGATAACTCTTCATGCGATACACTCAGCAATCTGTGGAAATTAGAACAATATGGCGACACACTGTCTCGGCAGTCCAGTATCTGCACTAATGCAGAGGCCTCCGAGGCATGATATGATTACTTTTTTATATGTATGCAAATATAAAAGTGGAATGTACGGTCTTAATCGTTTGGTCTGGATCTTAATAAAAAATTTTAATGACTCAGATCATTTCAATTAAAGAATGTAGGAAGTATTGCAGTAGAGATCTCGTGACCAAAAAAAAAAAATTGCAATAGAGATCAAAAAGGCAAAAAAAACCCCATTTTTTCCCCCAAGAATCAGATCTGAATTCTGATCTCCCGCCATCTCACCATCGTTGCGCCACCATCTCCAGCCAGTCTGAAACTATAGATCAGAAGCTGAAGGACTTGAGTTCTGTGCTTTTCCGTTCAACTCTCCACCCATTTGTCTCTCCGATCAAGGTTTTCTCCACAATGGTTTATATTGATGTGACTTGCATCTGGGACCCCGAAAATTGTTGGATTCCTCGAGGTTTTAACATCCTTGATATGAAGGCCAACATCCAAGCTTCTCTCTGTACCCTTAATAAGAATTTTAAGGTAGCAGAGATTATAGCATTTGGACCTGGCACATGATCAAAAGCTAGACATATTAGGTTGGCTTTGCGTGATATCAAACTCCAGACAATACTAGATTATAACGTGAAGTGTGGAGAAGCTGGATGTTCTGAGTTTGCTTATGAAAATAGCGAGAGCGATAAAAAAGAGCTTGTTATGAGAACCACTGATGAAGCTGACATGCGTGCGATGATGAAGACGTACCTAAATTTTTTTGCCCAACAGAAGAAGCACATATTGCTCATCACGGGAGATAGTGACTTCCTTGGGACGATGAAGAAGTTGTATCGCCAGCCAAATATATACTTAATGTTGGCACAGCTTCATAATTCTGACAGGCAGTAATTATGCCGAAGCAACTTGGTTATGGAATTCGACAGATGGAACTCCTAATATGGTATCTACATAAGAACTAACCCGGCCGGAGACATTGAAGTAGCCTCTTGCAAGTGTAAAGCAACTTTTTCATTTATGTTTGTCTGTCTACCAAGTGTTTGTTTCTTTTTCCAACTCTTTTTCTAGTTTATGTTATGATTTGTGTAAAAAAAAAAAAGATCAAAAAGGCAGAAAATTAGTAAATAAGGTAGTTTTGAAATTTTTTATTTGGAAAATGAATAATTTTTAGTTTTAATTCACGAAATAGGTCGGTCAATAAGTGTATAGTCCGACATTTTGTGTAGAAATTGCCCTTATCTCTAAGAGATATAGACACATATTTTTTTGTGTTTTAGAGAGAGGAAGAGACATAGTTTTAGCGTACTTGTTTGGTGTGGGACATGTATTCGCAGATGGAAGTTTTAACCCCTGCAAGTATATTCGTAGGTTGGCAAAAAATATATGTGAAAAAAAAATCTCCATAACATGCAACAACCTTTTCTTCCTTTTTTTAGTTGTCAATTTCTTTTACTCGCTTAATGTTATATTAATCTTTTATTAAAAATATATATATATATTTTACGACATTTTACAAAAACAAAATGACTGATGTCACTAGCTTCTCTTTGCCGGTTTTCATATCCAACTTCTTTTTCATTATATGCAACATTGTTGTAGTTATGAGATCAATATATGGTGGGTCCGCTGTGCCGGGTTTAGAATCGACATAGCCTTTACTTTTCTTTTGGGGCGTAGCTTTTGAATTATGATTCTTCTTTGCTGGTTTGTCCTCTTGCTTTGGTTGTGCTAGGCGTTGTTAGATTTCGTTCTTGGGGCTCGTCTTTCGGATGGTATTCAGCTGCGTAGTCATCTACTAGCACTGCTTTCAGGCTCTTCGGGGTTTGGGAGTTTGGGCTCAAGTCATCTCACTGTTCATGATATTTTGTTCGTCTCTTGCGAGGAGGTAAGCAGTTTTTAGTTTATAGGTGTATTTGGATGAGTTTGTGAGTGTCTGCGTGTATGAATGACTGGTTCTCTTGGGTGTTTTACCTTTCAATTTTCAAGGTCTCTTTCCTTATATCTACTTCTTTTCGTCTCCGTTGTTCTTTTTTGTAAATATAAATTATATCAGTTGTCGAAAAAATATAATATATATGACTAGATTAGGATTCGCATATACGCGGTTTTTAGTTATATATTATAAAATCCGCAAAAATAAATTGAAAACAAAAAATGAAAAACAAAATCGAATTACTTGTAAAAAATTATCTTTATTTTCATTTATATTTGTTTCCAACTAAATTTTATTAAATATTTCTAAAACTTGAGAATTTTGTATTCCTATATGAATTATGTTTATTTCTAATGATTTTACTACTTATATATGTATTTATTTTAAAACTTTGATGAATTGATTATCATATTCTTATTGAAATTATATTTTTTTTCTTTAACCATAATTGACTTTCTTAATTATAAAAAATTATTACACGTGTCAAAATTTGATCGATTGACTAAGATAAATCTCAATCATTTTGACTTCGACTGTGATCTACATATACACTAACTTATAATTAACTATTATATAACTTATTAAAAAGAAACTAAACATGATAAAGTAGAAAACAAAAGTAGATCAATTGAATGACTTATAATTAACTATTACATAACCCATTAAAAATAAACTAAACATAAAAAAGAAGAAAACAAAATTATATTAGTTATGACCANTGAAAATAGGTGTTTTTATGAAATAAACATTTTATTATACCAAATCAAACCTATTCATATTATTGTATTTACGATATTAATTAAATAAGTTTTTCAATGTAGTTAATGTAACACCCCAATCCCCAAATTTTTGGTCCTTTTTATAATTGTATCCATTAAGATTTCAAGTCAAGCCCAATTAGATCTTGAAGTCCAAAAGTATTAAACTATGTAAACCTAAACTAAAAGAGCTTGCTTCAAAGAATTTAAGGGATTCAACGGTTTATCAAACGGAGTTATAAATCATCGGGAAATCGCTTTCAAAGTTGGTCCAGAATCATCAAAGTCTAAGAGTTGCAGAAAAACAGTGTCGCTGGAGAGTTTTCAAGAGATCGTTTGGAGTGCTTCATGAAACCTGATCGACCTGATATTTGGTAACGGTCATGGTGGAATATCGGTCTTCATAATCAACGGTGGGATTGAGCAGTTAACGGTTAGTTTGGTACTTATGCATGTGTTTATGAAGCTGTTTGATGTGGTTAAAACAGTTGGTTATGTCTGACGAGTTTTAATGTTTGGTTGGACAAATGAGCTCGGTTTGAGCTGAAACTTGGCAGGATTATTCTACACTCGTGGATATAGATTTCGGTTGAAGGAGAATCGATTTAAGTATCAGGAGCTTGGAGAAACGTGTTGTTGAAGTGGAGATAGCGAATCTGTCCAAAGAAGAAGAAAGGAGGAATTGAGTTATGTCTTCATCATCAAGTGGCAAAGGTGAGGGTTGGGATTTGTGGAAGCATGGTTGATATTGATATTGTTATATTATATGATCCATAACATGTAGGCTTAGATCTGATTGCTAGATTTAGGTTCTATGATGACATGCATTTTTAAGCCTAGTTTACGATATGAGATAAGTATTACGATATGATATGATATGACATGTTTGGGTGATATGTGATGATAGCATGTAGCATGATTGACGATAGCATGTAGGATGATTGATGGTAACGTTATGAGTTAACGTTATGATGTTATGTATGAGTATATATGATGGTAAGGGCCTTTGAGCCGGTATGCGTCCGGGATGGGATTGTTTGTGCCAAGGCCAGCCTCCAAAGCATGAGGTCCTAAGGCTATAGCAAGGTATAGTGCCGTCTACGGGATGTATGGACCTAAAGTTTATGTGGATGTCTTGCATTATGCGCAAGAGAATTGATATGTGTTATAGCTTGATAAGAAATCAGGCTATATGTTTGCTAGTGTCTAGGTTTATGTGTTTTGATGAGTATGATATAATCGTAGAAATGTTAAGTATGTTTTGGTGGGCAGAGATGATCTCTCTCATTGAGTAATTCATTACTCACCCCTTTGTTTCCCTTTTTCATTGTGTGCAGGTGCGTTAAGTTTAGGGCGCGAGACTAATGGCTCAATGGAAAAAGTTTTCAGAAAAAAGATTTTTAAAAAATACTAAATATCTCGACTAAGTTAGATGAGTCGGAGCGTCACAGTTAACCTTGGGAAATTTAAAATTTTGTAATTATTTTTCTAAATTTTCTCGACGTAGCTTGGCCGTTCATTATTTTTTCATTTCTATTCATTTTATATTGTTTTGTAAGTAAGTTCATTGTTAAAAAATGAAAAGCGAGTTAATTATATATATATATATCACTTTGCTTCTTTTTCAATGTGTCTGGCTGTGATCTTCCTGGTGCCTTCAGACTAATCTTATTGAGTTGTCTGATTTCTTGCTTCACAAGCTAACCACCNGTTTGAAGTCTTGTTTTGTTGGTATGAGAGTTCGAGAGATCAGACCAGTTCTTAGTTGATTATTATTGTTAATTAGTCCTTATTAGCTTCTTCTTTTTTTGGGTGGAAAACAAATGTTTCTATCGCAGAGAGTTAAAAGAAACTACCGGCTTAATATAAATGGATATCAGAGAGTTTTTTTTCATAAAAAAAAATTGTTTCTTGTTTGTAATTTTAGAGGGTAAATTTATCTTCTTTGAGGGTTTTTGTAGGATATTTAAACTTTTTCAAGTGGATTAATAGTTTTGTCGGTACGTGAGTGTTTTTTTATTTTATTTTCTTTTGTAATTAAGTTTGAGTTTATCTCGCCGGGTGAAAATAGATACACTTGTAAGAGAATATTTAAAAAAATCGAATCGTATCATATAGTGGATAATAAGGAAAAGATTGGAAATATTGAATATAAATTTCGAAAGAGCGAAATGCAAAAAAAAAAAAAAAAGGGAAGAGAAACATACACAGCTAATATGTGATATACCATATGGTGCAAACAGCTAATATTTGTTTTCATTTTTGGAGATAAATATATATATTTTATTATAGGCAGTTTTGATTTTAGAATTGACTTATACCTTAAATCCAGCGATGTTCTTTCTATATATCACTTCAAAAAAGAAGAAGAATTTATCCATTTAAGAGAAACGGCGTCAATTCGAGGAAGAAACGAGAGAGAATACATGAATGTAAAAGTATTTATAAAATTTATTTATTTATTTATTTATCGTTACAAAAAAAAAAAAATTATTTAGTTATCGGAAAAGAGAAGCCAATGAGGGAGAATAAAAGGTACGGAGAAAAATGAAGTACAGCTAAGATAGAAAGATAGAGTTTCCCGATGAAGAAGAAGACTGATTTTTAAGACACTGTCTAGTGTCTTCTCTTCTGTTCTGTCTTTTCTCAGTTCCTCCTCATCATTGGTCTTTTCCACCACCTGATCTCTTGTCTTCTTTTCCCCCCGGTTTACTCTCTTAAACCGGTATTTCTTCTTCTTCACTCTCTCTATAATCCTCTAACTAATTCAATCTTTTAACCGGTCGGTCTGTCTTCTTCACTCTCTATAATCCTCTCAAAATTACAACTAATTCAATTTTCCGGTTAAGATTAAGTGGCTAATTCAACAAGACTTCTTGGCATGGCCCTAAAGGACGTTATGCTATATTCTGATTTTCAGTTTCTAGTTGTTTTAGCTTATAAATACATATATGTTATATTTCACAAAACAGAGATGCGCCACACTTGTAAATATTTCAGACACATGACCCTTTGCTCCACAAACTTTAAATTGTGTATGAAAAAGGAGACAAGAGATTACAGATTCTAGGGTTCTAGCCATAATGATGCTTCCCACTTTTCGAGAGCACTCACATTGGCCATAGAGACGTAGCGGGGAAGAGGTGGGATGTCGGAATCAAGCTTGTTGCTGCCCACGCAAGGCTCCCCTCCGAGATCCATGAGGTGCTCAAATTTGTGAAAACGTTGATGAAGAAAAGGACCTTCCCTCGGCAGGTGAGTGGTGCCGGGTATACGTAATTTATTTTATATATATATATATATATATATATATGCATGTATGTTTCTCTGTGCACTTTACCCTATATCTCTCATATATTTAAGGTTAAACGTCATATGTTTCTTTTAAAATCCTCCCCGTCAACTTTTTGTGCATATGAGCACTCGATCATGCTCATTAAATAAGATTTCTCATGACCTATTGAATCAAGTAATATTTTTGGTTTTTTTGTTTTGGGTAAATCTTATCTAATATAAACATAATTTTTCATTTTTGTTATTCTCGTAACTATTTGTACATGTAAGTATCGTATCATATACTTATATATACGTGGGCGACTTGGTTATATAATACTTGATTCTAATCTTAACCCCTTTGACTTCGCCTACTTTTCAGATATTTTTAATAAGAAAATACATTTTAAGCCTTTTCTTCCTCTTGTTTTCTTTTCTATGATTAAATTAAATTGATTAAAAAAAATCCTTACAAAATCTAACTAATTATTATATTGTATCATTCCAAAAAATTCTCAACTGCTAGTTCTCTAACTGTTACAGACTTACTGGCAGAGTTACTAATATTTTTTTTATTTCTTTTACATTGTTTATACTTAATTTATATGCCTCTTTAAAACCTGACTGATTGGTTTCATGCTGATACTTCTTCTTTCCTAGCGACAAAAGAAATCTGTAGATTAAAAATCGAATTCTTATTAGTGTTAGATATTGACGCTAATCAAAGACCATTCGTGATTATTTCTTAATCGTTAATTTCTCGCAGCAACACATAATTAATATCTTCAGATTTCTCCTTTTTTTTAATCCAATATTTGGGTTCGATCGAATCCTGAGCAAGAAAATTCTTCGATTTAACCATTTCGCTAATCATTATAAGTATTTGATTTTACTTAAAAAAAAAAAAAAAAAAGTGAGTTTTGTGTTTTAATTGAGATGGAGAATTTTCTTGAACCAAAAGATGCAGTTGATTGGTCTTATAGAGGCGAAGGAGCTGTTAATCTGGTTCTCGCTTACACTGGATCTTCTCCCACTTCCGTTAGTCTCTTCGATCCCTCCTCTTTTTTTATAATCATTTCAATTATTTTGATTCTGTTCTTTAATTTGATCGTCTTGGGATTAGGAAGATGAAGTTAACATTGTTTCTACATTTTTTGTCTCCTTTTTGTGTGTGTGTGAAGTTGGGAAAGATGATGAGGATACAGAAAATGCCAAATGATGGGAAAGAGGAAAACGGAGACACGAGTGAGAATGGTCTTACGACTCANGCATCGAGTCTGTATCACGCCTCTAGGGGGAAATTGAGGAAGTACCTGAGATGGGTGGATTATACAATGATCGCCACAACAACAATAGTAAGTTCCATTCATCTTAACCCATCTCCAAATTCTTCTCCAGCCAACTTAACGGATATGATTCGGTTGTGGTTTGTACAGTGTCTCTCAAGGGCTATAAGGAACGAGAACCCAAAGTTATTGATGGCTGCATCAGCTCTAGCTCTACCGTTTCAGCCTCTCATGGTCTCTGCCGTTCACACCGGAATGATGGAGGTACTAAAGCTCATCACCCCCAACACTTCTTGTACATAAATCAGCCGAGTGGATATAACTCAAGGACATTGATTGACTCAGGTCGCGTTTGCTAAAAGAAGCTTAAAGGATCCAGATCTCAAAACAGCTCATAACGTACACAAGATGTCTTCGTTGCTAGGAGGTGCTCTGTTCATAGCTGATGATTTCTTCCCTGAGACACCTTTCCTTCACGCCGGTTGGCACCTCGCTGCAGCCATTGGGGTCGGAACATGCAATAAGCTACTTGAGTAGATCAGATTTCCAAAATTGCAATGGAGATTCTCTATTCTTGGAACAGAGAAACCATATATTTCTCTGTTACTCCTAATCAGCCGACATAACTAATAAGCATTGTAGTCAGTAATATATCCATGTAAGAAGTAGATGGGTATTGAATTATTGGATTAAAAAAAGCTTGTTGCCAACAGTAAAACGAGAAGCTATAAAAGGAAGAACATTCAGAAAATTGATCCAAAAGTCGAATCCAATAGACAATTGCAGAGAACAAAACAGAGAGCAAACATCAATTCAGAAACAGAACTCTCTCTCTATCTCTCTCTCTCTCTCTCTCTCTCTCTCTCTCTCTCTCTCTCTCTGTCTCTCTCTCCCTCCGACAAATCAATCATGAAGAGTCGCCATGATATCTTCATCCCTATACAAAAGGAACCTGCAAAGAGACGAAAGACACAGTGAAATGAGCTCTCTGAAATCGATAAACTTCACTCTCAGAGGAATTACATCGAACAGGTTAAGAACATATACTCTTTCTCTCCGAGCTTGACTTGAGTCCCACCGAAATCAGGCAAAAGGACACTGTCTCCTTCCTTAACCGAAACCGGAATCAGATTCCCGGTTCTGTCCCTCGCTCCAGGGCCAACTGCTATCACCCTCCCGGAATTCAACTGCGTTCGATCAAAACCAACAAATTTATGACCGTCAGATCGAAGAAACGGGTAAAAAGAAATAGTTTTTGCAATGATCGGATCAAGAGAGGCTATTTAGTACCTGAGAAGATGTCTCCGGTAGGAGAATACCGGAGACGGTTTTCGACGGTGGAAGAATCTTCTCGACCAAGACACGGTTGAGCGTCGGGATCAAGCGTTTCGCCATTTCTCTTCAGATCAACGCGATGACGGAGATCGGATTACGAAACGTTTGATCGGCTCGAGTTCCGCAGGATTTAGCTGGTAAAGTGAACTTTCTAGGGTCTAGGGTTTAAGCAGAAGATAGAGTGTTTGGGTTCTTAGGGTTACTTGGACTTTTATTCGGCCCAGGCCCATTAGAAATCGGCTCACTTTTGCATTTTGTTGCAATGTTCATGTTCAATAAGAAAGATGTATCCACCTACAAAATTAGTTCGTATGCATACATCAATCACAGAAGGAAAAAAATGAAAAAAAAAATCTAAATTTTATGTATTGATCGAAAAGTGGAAAAGAAGGGTAAAATAAAAGAGTGCAACTCTAAAATATATATATTAGTCCTCTAGAATTCATTTTCATTTGTTTTTTTTTCCCCACTTTTTACTCTTAACATTTTACCAATCTTAAGATTGCTGATTTATTTGATTAACAAACATAAACACTGAATACAAAAATAAAGATAATCGTAAATAGGTTAAACAAAAAATCGTAAATCGAAGGAAAAGCAAATTTGTAGAAAGGCAGCATGCACGTATGTAAAGCATTTTAGACCATATATAGGTTCGAGCGAACAATCTGGAATGTAACAGTTACTTTACATGTGTGATGTCTAACAAATTCTATTCAAATTAAATGAACTGACAACGAAATGAAAAACACTGATTTAATCATTTAAAAATATTGAATTCAACGGAAAACCAAACCGCGTTAAACTTTTCCAAAACTGGATTGACTTTAGGTTCATTCTTAAAATTTTCACAACCAAAATGCTTAACCAAATGCTTTTTCTTTTTTTTTTTTTTTTTTTTTTTTTTTTTTTTCAAAAAAAAAAATGCTT
>JAHZTW010000001.1:449229107-449455669 GCA_020283515.1 Alliaria petiolata | reverse complement strand
AGACCATCTCCATTAGTAAAACCCCAATTGGGTTTCTTAGCAATTTTTTAATATAAATTTACCATCATTCTATTTTAAGAACTTTCCTAATAGATTTTGTTTTTGTTGGTGTCCATTGGTAAAACCTTTAATGGAGTTCTTAAGATAAAAACACATTTCTAACACAAACCAAAAGGATCATCAATCATGTAATAATTTTCACATTGTGTTTGTGACAAGATGTTCTAAATGAAGTAAAGATCTTTGTTGGTTGATGGTCAACATAAACAGCTCCAAATATTGTTACAAGAAACGACCTATACTGATTCCCGCAAGAGCTAAGCATTAAAGGCGATGAACTTACTTCATGAGAATGTCGTAATACTCGACATCAAGAGCACTCAGCATTCCGTCAATATCCTTAATCGCCATTATAGCTCTGTGCATAACTATCCAATTAGCCGACTGCAATTTCACCATAAATAACATCAACTTTTGGCCATGAACAAAACAAAGCACTAGAGAGCTTTCTCTCATTCGGCAAACAGAGCTATAACTCAAATTTCACAGAGCAAAAAAAAAAATGTAAGTCTCATTCTCAAGCAAACATAATCATGGTCTCAGAACTATAAATGAATGGGCAAAGCTTAACTCGAGGATACCAGTAAAGTCGATAGTGCTAACTGGTTCTAGATGTCAAAATCTATCTTGATTGTGATAACTAAACATGGAAGCTAACACTGATTGGAATCACACAATTATCAGGCATGATTTGGCATTAACATACCTCATCCTTCAGAGCTTTGTCAATATGCATAGAGTCAACACAAGATCCATCTCTGTCATGACAAGGCGAAGAATCTGCTTTTTCTATAAGCAAAAGAAAACAAGTAAGACCTTCTCTTCGAATCATCAGCTTGACAACGAGTGCCAATAGAAGCCAACCTGCTGGCGCAAGAGATACTTCTTATGTGACTTTCACAACTGGCCTTCCACCTTTTGAGTGATCTTCTCTGCCACGCGAATTGACTGCCATAAGTAAACATCAACATGAATTCATAAATCGACTTCTTAAAACATCAATCACACATGATACGGAATCCACGACAATCCATCACAGATGAACAAAAACCACCCAAATATACAATCAAAAGACAATATGATCAAACCTTAATCGGACCCGGACACAAAGATTTTGTATGTTACAGAAACCCGTGTAAAGGCCAAGAGAGAGAGAGAGAGATTGAGAGATTGAGATTGAGAGATCGAGAGATTGAGAGATCGAGAGATAGATTGAGATTGAGAGATTGAAGAAGAGAGATTGAGAAATCGACAGAGAGATTAAGATTGAGAGATCAAGAGAGAGAGAACCTGATTCCGAATTGATGTAGAGAAGAGGCTAGACATCTTGCGAATTGATGTAGAGATGAATCGCTTCATCAATCGGACATCTCGTCGACCTTGCCATTGAAGACGGTGATTCAGAGAAGAAGGGCTTCGGCTTCGTTTGTATCGAAACAAACAGAAGAAAGAAACAAAAAATTTTCCTTTTTTATTCTTTAAACCCAACCAACAAATCATTGACACGTTAGGGTCTTTAATATTTTCTAAAAACTCTTCCCTAAGATACGTTTGCTAACTTAATAACCTATTAATCATTTTTTTTAATTGTTTTTGGCTTTAGAAACTCTTTAACAAACTCTTTAAATACCCTAATGGAGATGCTCTAAGATCCTCATCAACTTCATGAAGATCCAAAGAGAAACAAATAGCTTAGCTGATGCAGTTGCAAAATAAATGCTAGAACGTAACAAATTCCTCCAACTCCAACTATTTAACAAATGTATTTTAACTTATAATCTAATGAATGAATAGATTATCGACAAAAAAAAATAAAAAAACCTGCTTTAATACTCGACCAGAAGAAAAAAAACTCTTAAAAATCTACAAATCCATTCTAAAAAAATGTCAGTAAATTTCGAAATAATTAAACTCACAAATCCTCATATATAATAGCCTATTTCAAACACAATCCACAAGGACCACAACCATATATTAAAGATATTTTTTTATATTTTTTATATTATCCTTACAACATTAATGGTACAGAAATTAGGGAAAAAGCAAAAGAAACAGATAGTTGAAAAAAAAGGTACAAAAGTAGATAAAATTTTATAAATGTTAAAAAAACAAGTAAAATAAAAATAGGAACTTCTTCAGGTCGTCATGTGTGTTGCTGTATAAAGAGCTGTAAAGGGACGTCTTCTCGTAAAACCCATAAATCTTCTCTCTCACTATCTATCTTCTCTGTCAAAGCTGCTTCCGTCATCACAGAGTATAGAGACTGACACTCTCTCTTTTGACTTCACACACACTCACTCTCTTCCCTAACGGTTTTCCCACACTTCAAAATTACGCTTCTGCCACTCCCTCCGGCGATACTAATTAACAATGATCACATGGCACGACCTCTACACCGTGCTCACGGCGGTGATTCCGCTCTACGTGGCTATGATCCTCGCTTACGGCTCCGTCCGCTGGTGGAAAATATTCTCGCCGGACCAATGCTCCGGGATCAACCGCTTCGTCGCCATTTTCGCCGTCCCTCTCCTCTCCTTCCACTTCATCTCCACCAACAACCCTTACGCCATGAATCTCCGGTTCATCGCCGCCGATACACTCCAGAAAGTGATCATGCTCACTCTCCTGACCATCTGGGCCAATTTCACCCGCTCGGGTAGCCTCGAATGGAGCATCACCATCTTCTCCCTCTCCACACTCCCGAACACGCTCGTGATGGGGATCCCTCTCTTGATCGCCATGTACGGCGAGTACTCCGGCTCGCTCATGGTCCAGATCGTCGTTCTCCAGTGCATAATCTGGTACACGCTTCTCCTCTTCCTCTTCGAATACAGAGGAGCTAAGATCCTGATCATGGAGCAGTTCCCGGAGACGGGGGCTTCGATCGTCTCTTTCAAAGTCGAATCCGACGTCGTCTCGCTGGACGGGCACGATTTCCTCGAGACGGACGCCGAAATCGGGGACGACGGGAAGCTACACGTCACGGTGAGGAAATCGAACGCTTCCCGGAGATCTTTCTGCGGTCCTAACATGACTCCGCGCCCGTCGAACCTCACCGGGGCTGAGATTTACAGCCTTAGCACGACTCCGAGAGGATCCAATTTCAATCACTCCGACTTCTACTCAATGATGGGATTTCCCGGCGGCCGTCTCTCGAATTTCGGCCCGGCGGATATGTATTCCGTTCAGTCGTCGAGGGGACCGACTCCGAGACCATCGAATTTCGAGGAGAGTTGTGCAGTGGTTTCCTCGCCTAGATTCGGGTATTACCCGGGTCCAGCCGGGTCGTACCCAGCCCCGAACCCGGAGTTTTCCTCCTCCGCCGCGAATAAAACCGGTGGCAAAAACAATCATACCGGCGGAAAATCGAAAAGCCATGACGCGAAGGAGCTCCATATGTTCGTCTGGGGATCCAACGGGTCACCCGTATCGGATCGAGCGGGTCTTCAGGTATTCGGCGGAGCTGATAACGGAGCTAACGAACAAGCCGGAAAATCCGATCAAGGAGCAAAAGAGATCCGAATGATGATCTCTGATCCTCCTCAGAACGCAGAAAGCAAAGGTTTGATTTTTAACTTTAATTATGTCTCTATAGAACCAAATTGACACAAAATCTCTGACGAGATTACTTAAATTGATAGGTACCGCTCCGACGAATGTAGACTTTAGCGGCGAAGAAGAGTCGGAGAGAGCGAAGGAAGGTCCAAACGGACCACACAGGTTTCGGTGTAACTCCACGGCGGAGCTAAACCCTAAAGAAGCCATCGAGACAGGCGAAACCGGAGCGGGGAAACATATGCCGCCGGCGAGTGTGATGACTCGTCTGATACTGATAATGGTGTGGAGGAAACTGATAAGGAACCCAAACACTTACTCTAGTCTCATTGGTCTCATTTGGGCTCTCGTCGCTTTCCGGTAACTTAACCAAAATCAAATCAATACTAAATAATATTATTATGAGTTTAGAATCGATCGGTGATTGGGATTATGAAATGTGAAAGGTGGAATGTGGCAATGCCTAAAATCATTCAGCAATCAATCTCAATTCTATCTGATGCTGGTCTCGGTATGGCAATGTTTAGCTTGGGTGAGTCATCATCTTCTTCTTCACTCACTCTGTTTTTTTTTTTTTTCCCCTAAATTTAATTACTTTGTTTTTTTCCATTACGCCAATTCGTAGTCACAGGATACGCAATCGTACGGAATTTTGTTTGCAATTTTTTTTTTGGTTGATAGTCGAAAATGGTTTGGTATTTTTTATATTTTCTTGGGTTGGTTCGTTATGGGGGATGGGACCATCCGACAGGTAGGGTCGATGACGCGACGTCGTATTAGATAAGTGGTCGTGGTGGGAGGACATAAGCTCGTGTCTTTGACTGTTGTCGTGGTCCCCAAATATTAAGTGGAAGTTGATTGGGAGTTACATTACATTTACATTTACGTGTATTCTATCATCATTTATTGGATTTAGAAACTACATTTGCATGATGCATATGCATCATCATCATATATTGTTTTGAGTGGAAGAAACTAATTAATTGATTGTGAAAAAAATTGGTGAAGGGTTGTTCATGGCGTTGCAACCCAAATTAATCGCTTGCGGAAATTCGACGGCAACTTTTGCAATGGCGGTGAGGTTCTTGACAGGACCAGCTGTAATGGCTGTTGCAGCCATGGCTATCGGGTTACGCGGAGATTTATTGCGTGTGGCCATTGTTCAAGTAAATTATATATTTCCGCTTATTGTAACAATTTCTGCTAAAAGTTGGTTATAATAAAATATGTTGGTACCAATTTGTAGGCTGCATTGCCTCAAGGAATCGTGCCGTTTGTGTTCGCAAAGGAATACAATGTTCATCCGGCAATCTTGAGTACAGGGTAAGTATTTTATCTTGAATCAAGAGTTAAAAAAATTCATACATACGATAAGATTACTAATGTTGTTGATGTCTTTTTATGTGGATTGATATTGCAGGGTAATATTCGGAATGCTTATCGCACTACCGATCACACTTGTTTACTATATTCTACTCGGGCTATAAGCTCTGTAATGAAACAAAACTAGAGAATGTAACACGAGAGGTTTAGTAAAGGGACCAAGATTTGATTTGAAGATCCAAAGGCCCTTTTCTTGTCTATCTATCTTCTAGAGATTATTTGAGAAAGATGGGGATGACAATGAGCGAGACAAGAAGAGCAGAACAAGGGAAACATGACAGAAGCAACCAATAGAGAGGATAAAACCTTTATATAATATATTTGGTTTTGCAATTTTCTTTTTTTTTTTACTTCCAATGTGTTCTGAATTGGGTTGATATTTTGGAATGGTGTCAAAACGTTTCAGTTTCTTTGGTACTGTGTAGGTTGTAGGTTGTTTTTTTTTTTGCGGAAAGCGTGGTTCTGTATATTATCATTTCTCATCTGGTTTACAATGTTCTCACAAAGGACGGTTGTGTAATTACCATTGTCCCATTATATAGAAAATATTTTCTAGTGACATGTGTTTCTCATCTGAATAGCAGCTGTTCGACCAACACATGTGGTTCAGTATAACAAGAATATAAATGAAGAAAATCAATATACAACATGAAATAGAAAAGCGACAATTTTATCCAATTTTGACTCTTTATTAACTTAGTAATAAGGGGGAATTTGAGGCCAAACAACTCAACATTTGTATAAAACGTTTTACCAATTGAGACACTTAAAATTTTTACTACATTTATCTTAGACATATTAGTATACTAATTTAGACAGTCTATGGTGGTACATTTAGAGCATTGGTTTTAACTTTTAGTTGCCATAATAATGAATGTAAAAAAATAGGTTAGGCGCTTTTGCACTCAAAGCCTTTTTGTGTCGTCTTTTAGTAAGCCGTGTGATGTAATTGCTGGTCAGATATCAAGAAAAATTAAATTAACAGACAGAAAGATATCTAAAAATCAAAAGCAAAATAGAATAAAAATGATTTAAAAAAGTGTAAAAGCTAGTAGTAATCAACAAAAAAAATGGTATAAAAGCTTCTTTACTGCTTTCGTTGATTTCTTTGTAAAGTGCTTTACTGCTTTTATTGTTTTCTTACTCTTTTCCTTCCGTATTTCTGGGTATGTTCTCAAAATATATTAGGAAAACGATTGAAAATGACCCATCTTTGTTAATGTGTTAGATTGTAATATTGTAATATCTTATGTTAATATACATACTTACTTATTATATAATTATGTAGAGTCTCCGAACATTGCTCCTTATTTTGCGGTGAACAAAGGACCAACCCAGACTGTATTTAAACTCTAAGAAAACAAATTGTCTTTTTTTTTCCTTTTGATTTTTTTTTGTTAAAGTTCCTTTTGATAAACGAATACAAAGTTTCTTGAATTCTACCAATTAATATGTTGCGAGAAAAAGAAACAAAAATTTACATGTAATATATTTTCATAGTAGTCCAATTAATATGTTTTAGCCTATATATTTTAGATTTCTTTGGTTGGTGTTGCTTTTATGGTTTTCCTTTCATAGGGCTTAGTTTTCGGAGAAGTTCCTGTTTCTTTCGGCTATGTATCCGGGGATATGTTCTGTATCCAATTAATATGTTTTAGCCTCTGTATTTTTGATTTTTTTGTTGATGTTGCTTTTATGGTTTGCCTTTCATAGGGTTTTGTATCCGTCCTTATTATTCAATAAAATTTCAGATGAAAAAAAAAAAAAAAATTCATAGTAGGCCATCTGTTTCTGACGTCATATGTGGTTCATATTTTTTAGTGAAAATAAATTTTGTATTCAATGTTTTTCCGAGAATCCATATTTTTCGGTTGAAATAGAAACTAATAATGGTAGGGACTAGGGAATATATATGACAGATAATTGGTTCCGCCCTATACAGTATAAGTTTTAAATATTGGTGGGTGAGTGATCGTTGGGTTCCGAAAATATGTAACTAATTTATAGATCTATTGAATTGGATGTCGAAGTAGAAGGGAACATACTCAACGCTTATCTTTTCCTTGCAGAAAATCGGAAAAGTCTTGCAACAAATCATCTACATTCACGGATCGAACACGCCTTTGGAAAAGTAACTAATTTGGTTGATCTCGAGATTTAGCATATTTCGTAATCAATAAACTTTTACGCAATCTTTTTATTTATTTATGAAAAGGACCTTTTACGCAATCTCAAGACCAACATGCCTCGCACAAAAGCTGTAATGAACTCCAAGCACCATCAATTTCAATACGACGTATGGTGTGAATGATATTTTACTTCTCGTTATTATCGAAAATGCCTTACGGAATCAGAAATAGTCGTCACATAAACGGATGGAAGGGGAATTGTCTTAATGACATAAGCTGGTATTCTATAAAGGCTGATGATCGTTTTAATTATCATTATTTTTCTGTTTCAAAATAACAAGTATTGTTTTAAGATTTTCAATTGAAAATGTTCAACCAAAAAAAAAAAAATTTCAATTGAAATTTTGTTAGAAAACACCTACTAATTTAGCCCCAATTCAAAATTTAAATTTCGTATATAAGTTAAGTTATTCTATTGTGAGTGACTAGTGACTAGTGTACTTACGAGTAAAAGGAAAGAGCCAATGTCCGAAAATGTATGCTTCTTGCTTGTTAGATTCTTCTTCTTCCTTTTCTGTTTATTGCCTCTATTATTCTCTCGGCCCACTCCCTCATCTCATGTGCTCTCCATACCAATATACCTTCCTCTACTTGTCTCCTTCTGACACTCTCTTCACTGGACATTACCCTAAGTCAAATATATCATTACATTTTCATATACATTCAGAATCGACGTAGGCTTACAAAAGTTCACTGTAAATTGATGTAACCATCAAATCGGCACATACACTCCCCTGGTTCCTTCCTCCACCCTGAAACAGCCAACGAGTTTCATGTGGTGGACCGTGGACAGCACGAACGATCCACATCCCCTTGATAATTAAATCGAATTATTGAGAGGTGTATGTATTAGATTAGGTAATTGAGTGAGTATTATTGAGGAATAGAGCTCTGCATATATACAGAGATTAACGACATGTACAAGGAAGGTAGCTAGCTATTCTACGAAGTAGATACCTTTACTGAGACATAATTACAGAGATTAAGCTAACGGTAATATTGACTTTCTATACTCTAATAATATGCAAGTAGATACCTTTACTGAGACATAATTACAGAGATTAAGCTAACGGTAATATTGACTTTCTATACTCTAATAATATGCACCTTTACTGAGACATAATGACAGAGATTATAGCTAACGGTAATATTGACTTTCTATACTCTAATACACCCCCTCAAGATGAACGACCATTGGAGAGTCCAATCTTGACCCGCAATCCTTCAAACCGTGGTCGGGGGAGCGGTTTGGTTAGTGCATCCGCCAATTGATCATGAGTAGAAACATGGGACACACGAACTTGACCTGTTTGCACTTGGTTGCGGACAAAATGATAGTCTAGAGCAATGTGTTTCATCCGAGAATGAAATACCGGATTAGCCGCCAAATATGTTGCTCCGATGTTGTCACAGTAAATGGCTGGTATTTCTGTTTTGGGAAGACCAAGTTCTTCCATTAGCGACGTGATCCAACAGATTTCTGCTGCCGTTGCTGCTACAGATCGATATTCCGCTTCGGTGGAAGACCTTGCGACGCCTGTTTGCTTCTTTGAAGACCAAGCAACGGGATGACTGCCAAGATAAACGATGTACGCGCCTGTGGAAGTATAATCATCTCTATTTCCAGCCCAGTCCGCATCTGTGAAGGCATGTAACGATTGTGTATTCTTTGCCGGCATGTAAATTCCATGTGACATGGTACCGGCTAGATAACGAAGAACTCGTTTAACCGCAATCCAATGCTCACTTGTAGGTCGATGCATGAATTGTGAAAGCTTGTTGACAGCGAATGAAATGTCAGNTGCAGGCTGATCAACGACTTCTTCTACCAACTCTTGTGGTAGCTCATGCTCTTGTATTGACTCGTGATCATCGCTATCGTATGCTTCATCACAATCTTCAGCACCATCCGCTCCGACTTCCTCTACAACATTATCTCCGTGTATTGCTTGAATACCACGGTTTCCAAACTCACCAAGAATCACATTGAAATCATTGTCTTGATCCGAACCATGATTCCAGTTCCATCCTTTTGTTTCATCGAACACAACATCTCTACTCACCACTATCTTTCGAGATATTGGATCAAACAGTCGATAAGCTTTGGATCCTGACTCTGTTCCTAGATGAACAAGCATTCGCGACCTGTCATCTAGTTTCTTAAGAAGCGTCTTATCTGTCTTTGCGAAACCAATGCATCCAAAAACCCTGAGATGGTTTATCTTTGGCTTCTTTGACCAGAAGCCTTCATACGACGTCTTATCCTTAAGCGCCCTTGTTGCCATTCTATTCAAGAGATATGTAGAGTGGCGTATTGCTTCCCCCCCATAAGTAGTTCGGCACACGCATGTCCTTCAAAATACTCTGTGCCATCTCCATTAGTGTCCTGTTTCGCCTCTCAACCACTCTGTTCTGCTGCGGGGTATACGGGGCTGTGAGGTGACGCTTTATACCAGCTTCGTCACAGAAGGAGTTAAACTCTTGAGATGTGAACTCTCCTCCTCTATCCGTTCTGAAGGTCTTTATGCTCGCCCCTGAGTCTTATTCTATCATCCGCGTGAAATTTTTGAACTTATGAAAAGCATCTCCCTTCTCCTCTAACAACATTGTCCACATATACCGGGAATGGTCATCGATGAGGACAAAGACATACTTATTTCCAGCGGCTGTACTTGGTGTTATCGGACCGCAGAGATCTCCATGTATGAGCTCAAGTATCTTCGTTGCTCGATATGAAGAGGCTTGCGGAAAGACTTGTCTCGTTTGCTTGCCAAGCAAGCACGAACCGCAGATTTCTTTCTCGAACGTCATATGTGGGATTCCTTCAACCACTACTTTCTGGATCATAGACTTCATCGTCTCGAAGTTTATGTGCCCCATCCTAGCATGCCATCTACTTGACTTGGTCGTTGCGGTTAGATGTAGACATGCGGGTTCCCTTATCCCCATACGCACCTTGTAAAGTCGATTCTTAGCCCTCTCGGCTTTGACAAGTAACTTTCCTTCGTGATCATGCATTGTTAGTTGTCCTCCTCTCATCCTTATGTCACAACCAGACTCTGTGGCTTGACCCAAGCTGATGATGTTACTCTTCAGGTCAGGGATGAAGTAGACATTACGCATCGTCCTTGGGTTACCATTCATGTCGATAAAGGAAATCGAGCCTTTTCCTTTTATATCGATCCGTGAATAATCCCTGAATCTTACTTTCCCCGTAACAGAATCATCTATTCTGTTGAAGTATCTCCTGTCTCCTATCATGTGATTGCTAGCGCCGTTGTCAAGGTACCACACGTTCTCCTCCTTGGTGGTCTTCTCATAATTTTTTGGATGACAATTCTTCTCGTTTAGATACACAACCTCATGCATCATGAGCTCGTCTGCTTCTTGTGTATCGTTATTGTCATCCTCTTGGGCTTCTTGTAGCTTGAGTAATCTGTCAGGACACACCGAGGCATAGTGGCCTAACTTGTCGCATTTGAAACACATCACCTTAGACGTATCTCTTCCTCCGTTGGAACGTCCACGGCCTCTTCCTCTGTTTCGTCCTCCTCGACCTCTTCCTCTGTACTCTCCATTGTAATCTCGTCCAGACGAGTTACTTTGTGTTTCTTCATTCAAGTACATGAGTTTGCTTTGATCATCGTGACTGTCTTCTTCCTCGAAGATTCGCTCCTCATAAGCTTTTAGTCGTCCGATGATATCTTCGAAACTTGTGGCGTTGAGATCCAGGACTTGTTCGAGTGACGCCACGATGGGTATGTACTTCTTCCGTGGGAGGCTTTTGAGAAACTTCTTGACCAACTTCGGTTCCTCCATGCTTACTCCTAGCGCGGTTGATTTGGACGAGATTTCGGACAATTTCCCCGCAAAGTCATCAATTTTGTCCGTTTCTTTCATCTTAAGCCGATCGAATTCTGCCATCAGCGTCTGTAGTCGAGCTTCTTTGACTCTCTCCGCACCTACATGCTTGGCTTTGATCGATTCCCACACCTGCTTGGCTGTATCAAGTTCTCCGACTTGTAAGATAAGTGTCTCGGGTATCGATTGGAATAGCAAAGCTATGGCCATGTTGTTCTTCTCGCCATCAACTTGACTCGCCTCCGTCTCTATGACTTCCCAGACCTTATTTAACTTGAGGGTTATTTTCATCCTCATGGCCCATACCGTGTCGTTCGTTGTACTCAGCATCGGACATGTGATTGACGAGGGTCCCCCTCCCTCCTTAGGTCTCGTTGCCGGCGCCACTGCGACAACGTCTCCCATGTTACTCCACGATCTCACAAGACAACAATCCTCGCGGTTTGTTGTGTTTCTATCTCACAAAGTTCTGAAGCTCTGATACCAATTATTGTATTGAAACAAGAACTCAAGAACACAAAGATTGATAAAAGACTAACTCTCTTTTATTAGTTTAAGAAAATCCCTCAAAACTTAAACTCTCAATCTCTCTTAAAGTTATGTCACACTTTGACATCTCCTTTTATATAGAAGGTTTAGATTAATCCTATTTCCATTAGGATTACAACTATATATTTAGATAACTCCTAAATATATTCCTAAACCTTATCTACTTAGAATAGCTTATGCCTCAAGCTATCTTCAAGCTTAATCCAACATTTTCCCCCTTAAGCTTGAAATCCATTTTCTCCACATCTTTAACTCCAATGAGATCTCTCATCTCTTTGAATTTGATCCTTCCAAGTGCTTTTGTCAAAATATCTGCCTTTTGCTGGTTCCCGGGAACATGTTCAACTTCGACATGACCATTCTCTACACACTCTCGGATGAAGTGATATCTTGTATGAATGTGCTTGCTTCTACCGTGAAACACCGAGTTTTTAGTGAGCGCAATCGCCGACTTGTTATCTATTCGAATAACAACTCTCTCGCACATCTTGCCCGTAACTTCACCTAGTAGGTCTTGAAGCCAGATTGCTTGTCTTGCAGCTTCTGTTCCTGCCATAAACTCGGTCTCACACGAAGATAAGGCCACGGTATCCTGTTTCTGAGAGCACCATGTGATCGAACTTCCTCCAAGGTAAAAGACGTGACCCGTTGTGCTCTTGCCGTCATCCGGATCCACATTATGGCTGCTATCACTATAGCCTACTAACCTGGGTATCCTCGAGTTCGAGCATTCGAAAGTTAACCCGAGTGTAGTGGTACCTCGCAGATACCTTAGACAATGTTTCATTGCATCACCATGCGGCTCTCTAGGACTGCATGTACCGACTCAACACTCCAACACAATATGACAAATCTGGCCTTGTGTGAAGTAAGTACCGAAGACATCCAACATTCCTTCGATACCACGTAGCATCTATCTCCCTTTCATCTCTTGATTTGGCCAACTTTAGCCCAGACTCCATTGGTATATGCACCGCGTTACAATCTTTCATTCCAGCTTCTTCTAAAATCTTTTCGGCATATCGTTTCTAACTTAGCATTATTCCGTCTTTGTGTTGACATACCTCGATCCCGAGATAATAGGTAAGCCTTCCAAGATTACTCATCTCGAACTTGGAAGCCATCTCTCCTTTGAACTCGTCAATGATGTTCAAGTTTGTTCCTATGACAAACAAGTCATCTACATAAACTGCTACAATGAGAAGGTTTCCTTTTACCTCCTTTCGATAGACCGAAGGCTCTTTTGCACACTTTTTAAACTGAAGTCTCATGAGTATCTGGTTCAGTTTATTGTTCCAAGCTCTCGGTGCTTGTCGTAGCCCATACAACGCTTTGTTGAGCTTATAAACCTTGTTTTCTTGTCCCTTTACTTCAAACCCCTTCGGTTGCATGACATAGACAACTTCCTTTAGCTCTCCATGTAAGAACGCTGTCTTAACATCAAGATGATGTATCTCCCATCCATTGGATGCTGCAAGGTTAATCAGAAGTCGTATGGTCTCTATCCGAGCTACTGGAGCGAAGACCTCCTCGAAGTCCACTCCATATCGATGTACATAGCCTTTTGCCACCAATCGAGCTTTGTACTTATTTATACTCCCATCCGAGTTCCGTTTAAGCTTGAACACCCACTTTAATCCAATCAGTTTTACACCATCCGGTAGATCCATCAGATTCCAAGTATGATTCTTCTCAATGGAATGTATTTCTTCTTGACACGCGAGCGTCCATTCTCTTGACTCTCTAGCCTCTCTGAAACTTCTAGACTCGTTATTTATGCACATCAATAGCATCTCTCCCTCTTCTTCTGCAAGCAATACGTAATCGTCGAGGTAAGATGGCAGCTTACTTTGTCTTTCACTGCGTCTAAGTGCAGGCTGATCACCAACTTCTTCTACCAGCTCTTGTGGTAGCTCATGCTCCTGTCTTGACTCGTGATCATCTCTATCGTATGCTTCATCACACTCTTCAGCACCATCCGCTCCAATTTCCTCTACAACATTGTCTCCGTGTATTGCTTGAATACCACAGTTTCCAAACTCACCGAGAATCACATTGAAATCGTTGGGATAATCCGAGTCATGATTCCAGTTCCATCCTTTTGTTTCATCAAACACAACGTCTCTACTCACCACTATCTTTCGAGATATTGGATCAAACAATCGATAAGCTTTGGATCCTGGCTCCGTTCCTAGATGAACAAGCATTCGCGATCTGTCATCTAGTTTCTTGAGATGAGTCTTATCTGTCTTTGCGAAGCCAATGCATCCGAAAACCCTGAGATGGTTTATCTTTGGTTTCTTCGACCAGAAGCCTTCATACGGCGTCTTATCCTTAAGCGCCCTTGTTGCCACTCTATTCAAGAGATATGTAGAGTGGCGTATCGCTTCCCCCCATAAGTAGTTCGGCACACGCATGTGCTTCAAAATACTCCGTGTCATCTCCATTAGTGTCCTGTTTCGCCTCTCAACCACTCCATTCTGCTGCGGAGTATACGGGGCTGTGAGGTGACGCTTTATACCAGCTTCGTCACATAAGGAATTAAACTCTTGAGATGTGAACTCTCCTCCTCTATCCGTTCTGAAGGTCTTTATGCTCGCCCTTGTGTCTTTTTCCACCATCCGCTTGAATTTCTGGAACTTATGAAAAGCATCTCCCTTCTCCTTTAACAACATTTTCCACATGTACCGGGATTGTTCATCAATGAGGACAAAGACATACTTATTTCCAGCGGCTGTACTTGGTGTTATCGGACCGCATAGATCTCCATGTATAAGCTCAAGTATCTTGGTTGCTCGATACGAAGAGGCTTGTGGAAAGACTTGTCTCGTTTGCTTGCCAAGCAAGCACGAACCGCAGATTTCTTTCTCGAACGTCATGTGTGGGACTCCTTTAACCACTTTTTTCTGGATCATAGACTTCATCGTTTCGAAGTTTATGTGCCCCATCCTAGCGTGCCATCTACTTGACTCGGTCGTCGCTGTTAGATGTAGACACGCGGGTTCTCTTATCCCCATATGCACCTTGTAAAGTCGGTTCTTAGCCCTCTCGGCTTTGACAAGTAATTTCCCTTCGTGATCATGCATTGTTAGTTGTCCTCCTCTCATCCTTATTTCGCAACCAGATTCTGTGGCTTGTCCTAAGCTGATGATGTTACTCTTCAGATCAGGGATGAAGTAGACATCACACATCGTCCTTGGGTTACCATTCATGTCGATGAAGGAAATCGAGCCTTTTCCTTTTATATCGATGCGTGAATCATCCCCGAATCTTACTTTCCCCGTAACAGAATCATCTATTCTGTTGAAGTATCTCCGGTCTCCTGTCATGTGATTGCTAGCGCCGTTGTCAAGGTACCACACGTTTTCCTCCTTGGTGTTCTTCTCATAGTTGCTCGGATGACAATTCTTCTCGTTTAGATACACAACCTCATGCATCATGAGCTCGTCTGCTTCTTGTGTATCAGTATTGTCATCCTCTTGGGCTTCTTGTAGCTTGAGCAATCTGTCAGGACACACCGAGGCATAGTGGCCTAACTTGTCGCATCTGAAACACATCACCTTAGACGTATCTCTTCCTCCGTTGGAACGTCCACGGCCTTTTCCTCTGTTTCGTCCTCCTCGACCTCTTCCTCTGTACTCTCCATTGTAATCTCGTCCAGACGAGTTACTTTGTGTTTCTTCATTCAAGTACATGAGTTTGCTTTGATCATCGTGACTGTCTTCTTCCTCGAAGATTCGCTCCTCATAAGCTTTTAGTCGTCCGATGATATCTTCGAAACTTGTGGCGTTGAGATCCAGGACTTGTTCGAGTGACGCCACGATGGGTATGTACTTCTTCCGTGGGAGGCTTTTGAGAAACTTCTTGACCAACTTCGGTTCCTCCATGCTTACTCCTAGCGCGGTTGATTTGGACGAGATTTCGGACAATTTCCCCGCAAAGTCATCAATTTTGTCCGTTTCTTTCATCTTAAGCCGATCGAATTCTGCCATCAGCGTCTGTAGTCGAGCTTCTTTGACTCTCTCCGCACCTACATGCTTGGCTTTGATCGATTCCCACACCTGCTTGGCTGTATCAAGTTCTCCGACTTGTAAGATAAGTGTCTCGGGTATCGATTGGAATAGCAAAGCTATGGCCATGTTGTTCTTCTCGCCATCAACTTGACTCGCCTCCGTCTCTATAACTTCCCAGACCTTATTTAACTTGAGGGTTATTTTCATCCTCATGGCCCATACCGTGTCGTTCGTTGTACTCAGCATCGGACATGTGATTGACGAGGGTCCCCCTCCCTCCTTAGGTCTCGTTGCCGGCGCCACTGCGACAACGTCTCCCATGTTACTCCACGATCTCACAAGACAACAATCCTCGCGGTTTGTTGTGTTTCTATCTCACAAAGTTCTGAAGCTCTGATACCAATTATTGTATTGAAACTAGAACTCAAGAACACAAAGATTGATAAAAGACTAACTCTCTTTTATTAGTTTAAGAAAATCCCTCAAAACTTAAACTCTCAATCTCTCTTAAAGTTATGTCACACTTTGACATCTCCTTTTATAAAGAAGGTTTAGACTAATCCTATTTCCATTAGGATTACAACTATATATTTAGATAACTCCTAAATATATTCCTAAACCTTATCTACTTAGAATAGCTTATGCCTCAAGCTATCTTCAAGCTTAATCCAACAATTTCTGCAACTTTCCAATTTTTACTACTTTTGTCTTCTTTTAGATTCCAAATTATATGTTCAACTCAATTGTAATACATTTTTGCGTTCTGGGGATTTCACTCGTTTTCATATGGTCCATTGATCTTTGCTTAAGGTAAAGACTTAAGATACTCGCTTCGTCTGTTTGCTTGGTTCGTCATGTCGAGATCTATAGGACCCTGATTCCTTTTATTGTAGCTTGACATTCACGAAACACATTTTAACTAGAGGACCCTAATTCCTTTTTTTCTTTAACTGAATCCACAACGTTTATGCGTTTTAAACCTAAACAACTTTCCGTTTTCATCTACCGTTTTGGCGTTTGGATTTTGCCAACAACGTTTATGAAAAACTGAAACAATAGAAGCCTTTAATCAAACACAAACGCAAAAATTGTGTTTGAAACAATATAAGCCTTTTAATCTGTTTCTGAATGGGCTGCAGGAGAACTCTATTCACTCAGGATCAGTTTCATTTGGAAGATTCGAGAAGGAAGCTTTATCATGGGAGAAGAGATCATCCTTCTCTCACAATAGATATCTAGAAGAGGCTGAGAAATTCTCTAAGCCAGGCTCTGTTAATCAGATGAGAGCTCATTTTGAGGCCCACTTTAAGAAAAAGGGAATTAGATTTCCGAGTTCTAAAGAAGCGCAAACATGGGGAGAAGTTGTTCATCATCATCATCAACAAACTTGTACTGAGAAAAATGAGAATTTGTGGGAGAGCACGAGTCAGTGTAGCCACTACATCTATGAGCAAGACAAGTCTGATCAAGAAAGAAGCCAATTCGGTGATTCTTGTTTGAGTTATGACGAAAATCTGGTGATTTCTGATGATGATCATAGTTCTCTTTCTGTTGCTTTGGAGAAAACTGAAATAGGTTGCAGTGAGATGAGTCTAGAGGATAAAGAAGAAACGACTTCCTATTCTTCAACTACATCGAAGCCTTTGAAAATTGTTAAGAAAGCTAGTCCTTATTCTGCGGCGACCAAAGCTTCTACCAAGAAGCATGTTGTGCTAACAAAGATATCTCCAAGATGTAATTCAAAAACCAGTATTGACACTAAGAGGTATATCTTAAGCTTATCTCTCTCTTTTCATGTAACTTTATATCTGTTTTTTTTACCACCCTAAGGATATTGGTTTTGGTGGCAGAGAAAAGGAATTGAAGCCGAAGAGGACTGTTAAACCCATTGCATCTCAAGCTCCTATATCAAAGAAAACTGAAAGCCTAACTCCTTCGGTGGCTACAAGAGAGAAGAGAACAACTGGTAATGGTTTTAGTTTCAGAACTAGCGAACGATCCCATAAAAAGAAAGAGGTACAAAGACAACTAACTTGTCGATCATTTACTCTGTTCCAATTCCACAGTTGAATTTTGAGTTTATGGAGTGAACATTTTCTGATGCTACAGAAAAAGGTGGAAGTTGTAGTGCGTGTAGCTCTCAACTTTAAAGCAAGACCAATGCCTAAAAGCATACAAGCTAGACCTCAACACAAGCCAACAGGTGAAGCAAAGGCAAGAAATGATGCTAAAGAACAATCATCTAAAGCTAGTTGTGTTCGGTCATTGGCAAATGGAACGGCCAAGAGTAAGCTCAATACTAACAAAGTGAAGGTGGATGATATATGCAGAGGAATTCGACCAAAGATCAGCGACCAGACTGCGAAAAACAACGTAACCGCGAAAAACAACGCAAACAGAAGGATTTTATCGGTTAGGCGTTCTGCGGTTGAGGTTGCTTTGTGAGCAATTCACCATCTCTGCTTTTGTTCTTTAGATTCAACTTCAGCTGCAATTAGTACTATGGCCTTAATTGTTTCTTTCCGTTTAACTTTTGCGTTTGTGTTTTTATGTTATAATGATTAGAAGAAGATTATAACATATAGAAACACAAATACAAATAAAAACAATCAGAGCTTGTGTAAGCTTATGTTAAAATCACCATTTCCACTAATAAATTTCCAAAGGCTTATTACTAATTACTATTCGGTGACCGGTCATTGTCGCTTCTATTTATATGTCTAAGTGGTGGGTGCATTCATACAGTTTCCAAAATTGTTTATTAAAATTGTTTATTAAAATTTCTAGTTTCTCCGTTTTACCTTTTTGAAATATTTCACACATGTTAAAAATATTTTTAAATATAAAAATCTACTCATTACCACTAATTGAAAAGAAAAAAAACTTCAGTGGAACTTATATTAGCTGTGGTAACGGACTATGAATTGGTTTGGAAAACCACATTATAAATGTCTACATTAGAAAGAAACAAAAGAAAAAGCTCTT
Source organism: Alliaria petiolata (assembly GCA_020283515.1). Classification (NCBI taxonomy): domain Eukaryota; kingdom Viridiplantae; phylum Streptophyta; class Magnoliopsida; order Brassicales; family Brassicaceae; genus Alliaria; species Alliaria petiolata. The sequence goes on along the minus strand of JAHZTW010000001.1, from coordinate 449,437,074 downwards.
AAGAGTGATAAGCTTAGTGAAACGAGAGAGTATTTCATAATTCATATATATGTATATAAAGTTAAATTATATTTTTTTTTATAACGTTAAATTTAATGTTTATTTCCAAATAATTTAATTCGAGGCGGCTTAACTATCCTTCTCTGATAGCCTGAGTTTTTCCACATAATAAAAATAGAGACAATGTAATAATTAGTCTATTACTGATCCTTATTTTTTTCGTTCGTTAACCTCCATTGTTGTCCACTACGATGTTACCCACGAAAAGTGACGTTATTGATATTGCTCGTGCTTATCCTTCAAGGATCGCGACAAATAATGATATATATATGTGTATTACCGTATAAATATAATAAGTAATAATAAAACAAATACTACAAATAAAGTTCTTACTAACATTTGTTTTTTCTGCTTTAGTTCATCTGCAGTATATTCTAAAGTATTACAATATTTCTTATATAACATACGAAAATTTTCAACTATAAGTTAATTAAGTTACAAACCAAATGTTACCAAGAACAATCACCAAAAGATTTGCCACGGCTACGATCCTCACCGTCAATTTCCCTGGAACCGGCACGAGTGGAGACGACGACGTTTGATCCGTTTGGTGAGGAGGTTTTCTATAGTAATATGGGAAGTAAGGCAAGATAGCATCTGGCGGTGGAGGACCATAGAAGCTACCGCCACTACTGCCTCCACCGCTGTACGGTGGAGAAGGGTAATTTGGTAAATTCCCACCCGGAGAAGGGTAGTTAACGGCTGGAGGAGGATACGGTGGTGGTTGAGTGGTTGACGGCGTGGAGGAGCCACCGCCAATGGGCGGCGGATAACAGGGGTACGGGCACGGAATCTCGGATATGGTTAAGTAGGGGAAGCAAAGAAGAGAGAATACAAAGACTAAGCTCAAGATGAGATGGCCATGATTGTTTGTATTCATGTTTTCCTTTTTTTTTTGTCTTACCTTTAACTTGATGAAACAATCAAGAATGGTTCTTTTTCATTTAAATGGTAAACAAAGATTTTTGGGTAAGACAAAGCGCGAGAAAGTAAAGATAAGTTTCAGGAAAAAAGCTTAGTTGGAAGGTGTGAGTCTAGCTAGAAGACACTTGTCCTGCTAATGAATTATTGGAACTAATGGTTGCTAAGTATATGTCCTCCTTAATCACAATAATTATTGCTGTTGATTTACTACTATTATTCGATTTTAGTCAGTCTTACTCATCGTTAGTAAATGGATTTCCTTCGTTAATTGTGGATTTGCATTGAACTAGTGTTCACTTCTTTAGTTTGTTCTTCTTGTTGTTGTTAGTTCGGACTTCTTTAGTTAGCTAGCATGTTATAATTATATAAATTATTCGATCCCATTAATTTTAGATAAAATTGGCATATCTACTTAATGACTTTACTCTACGCAATATGATAAGTTTAAATAAGTTTCGATTAATGAGCTTACACTATGTAATACTCCCTCTGTTCCTAAAAGGAAGTAGTTTTAGGAAAAAAATTTGTTTCAAAAAGAATGTAGTTTTCAATTTTCTATGCACTTTTTATGAGTTAATAATGATAAATTGTAAATTTCAATAAAAGTAATTGAATTTATTGAATTGCTATTGGTTTAAATTTATAGGAAATTGTTAATCACAGAAAATTATACATTTATTATCAAGTTTTAATGTGTTTTCTTAATATGTGTAAAAATCCTAAAAATACTTTCTTTAAGAAACAGAGGGAGTAGTATGTAATTTCTTGGATCTTGGTTTGATATTATACTTATAAAGGGGCTTTTCGGCGCTCTGTCTACAGATAGATGTCCTGATTAATTATTTGTATAATATCGACGCAGAAAAGTTTCGAAGAACATGTATGCTTTGCAGTTTGCATTGTATTAGAAAGAGAGATATAATGCAATCATTTAACATAAAAACAAAAAACAAAAACAGTTTTGTCATACGACAAATTTTAGATGAATATTCTACATATCAACCACTACGAATCTTCGATGACTTAATTGTGTCTAGCTAGAGAAATCAATGCGTCATTGATGCTTAAAGTGATAGCTGGACTGGATTACTTTAACCCTCCCAAAAAAAGACGGATACACATACTAGCATCTTTCCCAAAGTCTTATTGATGCTTCAAGGAAACTTTTCTCATTAATAAATAATCAAATCATATAATAAATTTTAATTTCAAACTATAAGAAGATGGTATACTTACGATTATAATTTTGAGAAAATTTCGAGACATATCTGTAACGAACTACACGTTGAGTGAACCTGAAGATTTTAAAAGGTACATCATAGCTATTTACATATTTTCGAGGTTAGTAAATACTGTATATGGCACCGGTAAGTGATTTTTAGAATTAATTAAAATCCACCGGTAAGTGATTTTTACAATTAACCAAAAACGAAGAACAGTTATTTTGGTAAAATGTTAAATCTCTGCATTAATCTTAAGACCCACGAATACCGCACTAATAGTGTCATTCTGTACGTGTTTGATATTCAATTGTGAGTTCAAACAATAGCTTTGATTGTAGTCATGGTATTGAAATTTTTTTGAAACAAGTCCAAAATAAAGGAACTTTTTCTTTAAATTGTTTGTGTATGCAATGGTTTTTAAAAAACATTCTGATCAAACAAATTAAATAAATAGATAAAGAGATATAGTGTTTGAAATATATTTATAAATACCAATCATGGAACTTTTTTTGTTATATAAAAAGGGCATATTTTTATTTGGAAGAAGTGAGTTAGTTTAGTAGTACAGCTGCATAATATTGCTTATATCCCACATGTTTAAGGTTCAACCCTAATATTATTTACATGGTTCTATCGATTCTATCCTAACAGTCTCCTTGTTATAGGAGTTAATAGGTTTATGCTCAAAGCTGATGAAAAAAAAACAATTTTTATATATTCATATTTGTAATATATATTAAAACATTAATAATTTTAGTATATGCAGGGAAAGTAATACTATATATATTCGTTTTAAATTAAGTTTTTTTTTATACTTCTTACATAAACTAATAGTAAGTTAAATATTTAACAATACCCTTAAAAAAGGAGTAACAAATAAAGGACAAATGAACCTAAATATAGAAATAAGTAGGTGCGGTAGTTATAGCTACTACCTCTCAACTCGCGACTTTTCCTCTAACAAAAATATGTCAAAAGTGATGATCATGACAATAAGACGTTGAATAAAAAGTTAAACCTAAAACTTAAATATACGATCTTTAGCAACAACAAAAAAAAACTTAAATATACGTTATACATGTTATACTAAGGGAGCTTCTATGAAATTGCAAATGAGTGTGCTGCCATTATTAGGCATAAAAGCATAAGCATAAGCACAGCTGTGTGGTGGTGCACAATTATTTTAAACACCACATTTGGTTTAATAATATACGTAAATTCCTTATTTAAAAAAAAAAAATATACGTAAATACGAAGAAGAAGAAGTATATAGCGTTAGGCGAAACAGATGCACATGTCATGTCTGAGGTCGGCGGCCTTCTGGGACCCAGTTTTGTTGAAACCCAAGTTGATCTTCATTCTACATCTCTCTCTCTCTCATCAGAGCTTGGACGCGTGTCTTTTCTTTTACACGTTTTTAGTTTCATCTCCAATATATTTTTTTTGTCAACTCATGGCATTTAAAGTTGCTTTACTCAAGTACATACCGGTCCGTTTTGTATCACATAAGCAAACTAGCAAAGAAGTGTTTAAGGTAAAAAAAAACTGTAAAAAATGATAGAATAATTAGAAGGGTCAATTTAGCCAATGACCATAACAAAAAAAATTTAAAAACTAACCATAGGGTTAGAGAGAGATAGGGAGAGATAGGAAGAGATAGAGAGAGAAAAAGGGGAGTTTTTGGTTAGTTGGTAGGTTTTTGATTTTATTATGGTTATTAGTTTAATTTTCCCTAATTAGAAATGACAAGGGATAGTGATACGAAATAACGGCATCAAAATAAAGGTGACACAGAGAATATCACATAATACGTTTCATTTCAAGAAACGGTATAAGATAAAAAGTGATTTATGAATATAAATAACAATTACTTAGAAGCGTTGAAGAGTAAAACCAAAAAGAACAAAAGTAAGTTCACCAATTTCGCCTTTTAAACTTTTAACTGCATTTTTTTTTTTTTGGGATAAATTTAACTTTACATTTGTTAACTTTATTAAGTATAGTGTGCTTTTCTGTATGCTATTCCGCATAAAGTAAACTTTCCAATTTCGAGAATCAATTCGAACCGCAAGTTGACACAGAGAAAATATCACATAATACATTTCAAGAATTACATATTTTTCTTAAGAGAATTTTAGTCTACGTACGCACCTTATTAATCTGGTTTATAAACCCATTAGAAAATTTGGATATTGAAAAATATGATGAAACATTTATTATTATCCTATAGCTAGAAAAATTATTAACCAAGGATCAACAACTAATTAAAAAGTATACGGATCGGACATACCCACAAATCTTCAATTTTTTTTGTCCTCCGAACATGTTTCAAAGAATCAAAAGACCCAAAATTACAAACCCGATTAGACCGGAGATCTTCACCACCGTAAAGCTTTTTCCCGCGGCCGCTCCGAACTGCTCATCAACGGGGTAGAGATTTCCCGGCGGACCCGTTATGTACAAGAAATTAGCCGGCGGCGGAGGAGGTGGGCAGTTGGGTGAGACTTTCTTCGGCGGTGGAGGGAGAGCCGGCGGAGGAGGACATGCCGGAGGCGGCGGAGGAGACGGAGGAGGAGGGTTTTGGATGCAGCTAGGAGAGCACTTTATGGGATCTACCTCGTCGAGCTTCCTGCTGGCTGAAGAAGAATCTGATGATGATGAAGCGTTGATGATTATTGGACACGTCAGCAGCGTGATCATCACCGTAAAGATGATAACTCCCATGTCGGATCCCCGGCGGTGTGAATTTCCCGGCATGTTGTGATCTATCAGTATCGAATATAATCGAATCGGTAAAAGAGAAATAAAAAAGAGAGTTTGTGGAGATTATACGCTTAAAGAGTTATAGAGCAAAGAGTCAAGAGGAGACGTGAAAATGAGAGGTGATGATGAATGCGTTCTCGTTACGTAAGCTAAGCAAAGTGCATGGGACTCATAGACTTATTAAATATAGTGTATACTTCTATTTCTATAAGCTTCTAGTCATTTTTAACGAAATTATAATTAAATAAAAAAAGAAATACTCTAGTGTGAAATTAATAAGAAAATTAAGACTACGGTTGGTTAAGGAGTACTCGTCGGTCCACTAAAGGTTCGGATTATAATTTCATGTGAGGTGGTGGGCTCACATGAGCTATTTTGGTTTTCCTCGTCATGAATTTTTTAAAGCTGTGGAATTAATTAATTGGTGATTAAAAATCCCACCGTTGTCCACCGAATTGCAAAAGCATAAACAATAAATTATATGTAATACTGTGTTTCTGTACGTAATTTCCTATTATAGTTGTTATCTATCGTTATGTTTGCTTTATAATTTATTCAATGGTTTATCTTGAAGAATTCTGCATAGTTACGTTAATGCTTTTTCAATCAATCTTGAATTTTTTTTATTTTTTTTTAGATGTATAGTAGTAGTATATATGCGAGTGCGTGTAGTTGCTTAAGGCGTAAGTGAATGCTTTTTGAAGGAACTTTGCTTTAGTTGTTCAATTGCATAAAAAGAGAAGGTAGCAGGAAATTTTTTCTTATGGTATCTCGTGTATGAGAGAGAAAAAAATGGATAGATACTTTCGTATGATTGAAGAATAATTCGTGACAGAAAATTTAACAGCGTAGACTATTTTGGTGGCCAATTGGCCATGGAACATGCAAAGGGAGAATCTAAGTGTATTATATTAGTCCAAAAATATTTGATTATAAAATTTAATAATCATACTAATAATACATGGTTTAGATGCCGGTTCATATAATAGGGACCAAAGTTGGATAGGAATTGCATTTTGAGGCCTTGAACCGTAACTTAAGAGTAAACCCATATAATATATCTGGGTAGGCCAAAAATTAAGATTTAAGAGTGAACTGAGTGACAACACTGTGACTATGATTGATTTCGGTGTTATCTATTTCTATGGTTTTAGGTATCTCTCAAAAATTTGAAAGGCGGTAAAAAGAGAAAAAGACTTTGATAGTGATGGAAAGTCTTTTCTGCAATAAAACAATATCTTTAATTTATGATCTGAAAAAAATTTGAGCGGACGAAGTATTATCCAAACACATTTAATTAATACGTTCCACATGATCACGGAGAAAGAGTCCAGAAGAAGTCAACACTTTCATTGAGCAAGGCTGACAAAACAGAGGTGAAGGTGAAAGATAAACTTGAATAAAAGCGTAAAGATATAATTGGTTCTATAGTGATAAGAGGAACAATCTAGAACACATACGTTGTGAGCTGTTCTGCTTTTCACAGTGACCGTTACAGGTTTTGCTGACTCAGAACGAGTGGGCTTGGGCTTGATTTGTTGTTAATGGCCCGAAACTTCATTTCCATTTCGATGTTGGGCTTGGCGGCAACGAGCATTTGGTTTGTTGCTCACGCTAGTAAGAGGGAGGACAAAGACTATTATAATCAGAGGTTTTGCCGTGGAACTCATTGGAGAGTCGACATGAGACCTCTAATGGTGATCGCTATGAAATCGTTCTAGTTACGTTAAACATCTTTGTTATTGTTCGTATATTCAATAAAAAGAGATTACATAGAGTTTTGATCAACAAACTCTATCATTGGTGTGGTGAGTGTGGATCAAACACGCGACATTTAGATACAAGGAGACATAACCAATTTTCGTTCGAAATAATGGTAAAAGAAGTTTTGTGAGAACTATATGGAATGACAATTTTTTTTCTTATCTTATCTTATCTGTAAGTAAAAGAATCAAAGTTGTTGATATTATTTGTTGTCATGTTGTTAGTAGTGAACTTGTTCCTTCACAAAGTAAATAATACTAACTTTTTGTATAAGTAGAAAATGGTTTAATGCTAACTCGTTTTGTAAACTAATTCTTCATTTTTTAAATGTTTGCATTTTTTGTACATTTTATCATATTAGTTTTTTTAGATATTAAAATTTTAAGTATATACATTTCAACATTATATTTTGAATTTTTTTTGGTATAATTATGAACCAATTAGTAAATTATGGTGTTAAGATGTTTAATATCGGTCAAATGGTGTACATAAGCAAGATTTAGGACACAATGGCTCAAGGTTGAAGATTGAAGGGTGTTATTTGAAAAATGTCACCTATTTAACGCTGTGAATTCTATGATGATTCCAACATGCACTTATGGTATTTTCAGACTTTGAAGGTTGTGGTTTTTTGCCAAATCTTTTGATGATAAGTTCTAAAAGAGATTTTGAAAGTAGAGCTGCGATATTTTAAGAGGTTTTCTTAGGACTATTTCAAATACTTTGCTCAGGGAGACCCGACTTGCATAGCCAAGTTATTAGGCATCTATCAGGTTGATTTTCAATGCTTAGTTTAAAAAATGAAGTGTCTACATGCTTTGAAATGAGTGAGATTATGGCTAAACTATCCATTTCCATGGCTACATGTATCGGTTAAACATCAGAAATGCAGTAAACAAACGAACAAATACTACATGGTGATGGAAAACCTATCTCTAGGGTCTACGACCTCAAAAGATCTAAACGGTCGCAGTATAAGCCAGATACTTCTGGTATATTTGCTTTTGTAAAACGCTCTCGAGATTAAATATTAAACTCAGTATTCTTTTCTAAATTCTACACAAAATTCATCCATTTCGTTTTAAATTTCTAAATTTTTTATTGCTAAAAAACCATTTGATTATCTGTTTTCAAAAGATAAACTCGATCATTTCTTTATTAATATTTACAAATAATTAACTGTAGTACTATTTAAGCGTAACTATATTAAATTAATTTTAAAATATTGCCAATCGGTTTAATCTAAATAACCGAAATAAAATTGAAAACCAAAAATCTCGATTCGGTTCAAAATTTTTGGTTCAGGTAAAAGCTACAGCCCTAATATTTATTATTTACTTTTGCATTTTTTATATAATTCATTAATAAAAATCTTAAAATTTTAAAATTGGTGATGTTTATCCTTAATTTTTCTCTTATAAGTTTAATTCTTAAATGAATTTATATTCATCATACCAATTAAAAATTGATTTCAGTTCAAACACATTCCAAATTTTCAAATAATTTACTTTTATTAGTTTTGAAAATAGGTGTTTTTATGAAATAAACATTTTATTATACCAAATCAAACCTATTCATATTATTGTATTTACGATATTAATTAAATAAGTTTTTCTATGTAGTTAACCTTGGGAAATTTAAAATTTTGTAATTATTTTTCTAAATTTTCTCGTTGTAGCTTGGTCGTTCGTTATTTTTTCATTTCTATTCATTTTATATTGTTTTGTAAGCGAGTTAATTGTTAAAAAATGATAAGCGAGTTAATTATATATATAACACTTGCTTCTTTTTCAATGTGTCTGGCTGTGATCTTCCTGGTGCCTTCAGACTAATCTTATTGAGTTGTCTGATTTCTTGCTTCACAAGCTAACCACCCCCGATAAAATAGTGCGGGATTTATAGGTGGTTGAAGATGGTAGAATGAACCATTTCGGTCTTGAAGAAACTTTCAAACAGCCCAAAAGAATATAATTTCTTGTTCAAGATAACTTCAATCATTGAATTCGGAATCAGTCATTTTCATCGCTTGACCATTATGTGAAGTACGAGTAATTGATACCTCCAGCGAAGAAGTTGACACTTCCGGTAATCACGCCGGTTTATTAGGACTTGTGGTCTGAAATTTTGACATTTAACGAATAATGCAAGGAACGTTGTTCAGAAAAGTAACCAACTCACATGAACCAGTTCCGTGAAGTCAGTCCTTCGTCACATTCTATACTAATAATATATCCCAGTTTTGAGTTGAGATTACACAATAATGGAAATCATATGCCAGAAACAAAATGATCAAATTTCAATACTTATTCTTCCCCAATTTTATTACAAATATAACAAATAAATACACAGCAAGCAAAAAAAGAGTTTTCGATTCTCGAAAACCCTTTTGGCTCACCATCTCCAAACTCGGTTCCACAAATGGAACTAGTATCCAAAAAAAAAAAAAAAAATCAAATCAATTGAACAAAATATTAACATAATTAAACAAACAAATGGCCAGCCAATTTTTCAAAAAAAAAAAATGAATGAGAGCTTGACGAACCTTTTTAAAAAAATTTGTCAGGCCACTAATTATTATTATTGGCATGCTTTACGAAGAAACTCTAACAAAGTAATCGCTTTCCTTTTGCCTCTCTCTGTTCCGTTCTTCGATAGATCCATCAATGGCACAACCGCACCGAGTCTACCTATAGAGACCAGTTTCTCAGTGTCTCGCTTACACAGCGAAAGCAATATCGCTGCTGCGTTCTCTCGGTTCCTAGCTTGATCTGTCTGGAGAATACCTATCATTGCGGGTAAAGTATTCGCTTTTACAATCGCGGCTTTCGCGTCCAGGTTACTCGCAAGAACAGAGAGTATTGTCAAAGCTTCATCAACCATCCGGTGGCTGCTCGAGTCACTTAGCATCTTAACCAGTGCAGTTACTATACCGGCTCTAACCGCCCTGCCTTTGTTTCCCTGATAAATGCAGAGATTGAACAGAGCCGTGGCTGCGTCTTTCTTCCCTCTTGGAGTCCCGTTCTCGAGAAGATCAACTAAGGCAGGTATCGCACCGGATCCGCCAATAATGATCTTGTTCTCATCGGCTAACGAAAGGCTAAAGAGCGTCGCTGCTGCGTTTTCTCTTCCTTCCATGGTCCCGGCTCTAAGAACTTGGACGATGGAAGTGACTGCACCGGCAAACATTATCAGCTCTTTGTTGTTGTCATATATAGAGAGGTTGAGAACGCAAGTGATTGCGTTTTCCTGCGTTGCAACGTCCTCTGAGGTTAAAAGGTTCACCAAAACAGGGATCGCTCCTGCTTCTGCAATCAGGATGCGATTGTCTGTGCTTCTCTTGGACAGAGACCGGATTTCAGAAACAGCGTTCCTTCGATCCTCTATGGACCGGCTTGAGAGCCTTTGAACCAATGCCCGGATCACTGACATGTCTCCACGGTTTTTTGACCTGCCGTTGATGTAACCCGCGGGTTGCTCAATGTTGTGTTCAGTGCACCACCGAGAGATCAAGCTTCTGAGAACATAGTTTGGCGTAAGGGTAAAGTTTTCGAGTTTCTGCTGAGTCTTTGGACATGTTAGATTCCCACAGTCAATCCATCTCTGTATGTACGCCCTCTCGTAAGTCTGCCATTGAAGAGAGAACTATCAATAACCAAGCCAACCACAGTAGAAAAGTATAAAAGTGCTATGAAATCCTAAAAATCAGACCTGTCCTGTGGCGACAATAACAGGATCCTTCATCAGTTCCAGAGATACAGGACAAAGAAAATCTACTGGAATCGTGAGTTTGTCTGACTTCTTCGATTCGTCACTGTTCTTGGTGACCATTTTGTCTAATCTATCGGTATCCGCATCTTTCGACAAATAGAAGGCCAAAGAAATGGAAGAGCTTTTCCGCAGCTGTTTCTTCTCCTCGGAGAAATGAACTGTTTCTGAGATACTCTCAAGCTTTTCTTCCTCAGCTTTGATCTTTACATTGCTAAAAGCATCTCTCTCCATTGGCTCAGATAAGGCACTCGAGAAATTCTTCGAATTCAATGACCCATATCTCTGCATTGCTCTTCTCAGCTGCGATTTCGCTAGCTCCACCTGAACATACAGTCAAAACAACCTTAAAACTCCAAGAACTCGAAAGCATATCTTCATTCAAACACACAATCATGTACCAAATATACAAATTTGCATACGTGGGCATGAAGGGAATGGATATTTTTTACTTACCAGTTCTCCAACTTCGTCAGAGATTTCATATAGATTGTATGGAAGATTGCTTAATACTTTCTCCAGCTTCCATGTAATGCATTGGAACTGGAAAGAGATTCTCTTCGCTGCAACATCCTTGAATCGATAAAACCAACGTTTAGCCAAAACCAGAGATAACCGTAATACAATTAGTGGTTTAAATTCATTTAACCGATACTAAACCAGTAATTGAACATCTGAATCTGGGAATTTAATGCCATCGGAAAATCCAGGAAGGGATTGTAAATTGAAGAACAGCAAACAAAAACACTAGAATGTGCAATTAATGGCTTGATTCTCTCAGTGAAATTGAAATGTTCTCCAACAACAAAAAGGTAGTCGTTAGATTTTGCTTACAGAGGAGTCGCGAGCATGGAATCGGGCGGCTGAGGATAGCAGACGCTTCGCGGCTTGAAGCCCCACCACGAGATCAGACCACCAATCATTCTCCGACGAGATCAACGAGGAAGAACCGGCGGAATCGATCGGCTTAGAGTCTCTAATCTCCTCTACCAAATGCGTCAAGAGACAGACGCGCCGGGTGAGATCCGCGCAATCCTTCTTGAACACGCCGGCGTTGACCGGCATCTCAACAATCTCGGCGATAAGATCGAGCAGAGAGGCGGGTGAGATGATTACTCCGGCCATTACGCCGATCAGCCTCCGTTCCGTTAACCGGAAAATATGAAAAGAAATAAGAAAAACAAAAATCAACTTGGGGATTCGCTCTTTACTTACAGAAGCGACTGACATCGCTTTTATTTATCCGCGCGACCATTTGTCAAGAGAGAGGTCGCTATTACGGCACCGTTTTGCAGGGCCTACGTCTCACTCGATTTTTTTTTCTTTTTGATAGATACTTCAACGATTATTTATTAAAATGAATTAGGTGAATTATATAAAAAGTATTTTGTTGTAAAAATAATAAAATGTATCAGGTTAACAATTGGGATAAATGTAGCGTGGGTGTATTTTCTAAAACATATTTTTGATAGTGTCGTTAATAGATATATGCCAATTGTCAATATTAATCACGTTAAAATATTAATAGACGATGTTTAATTATAAATGAAAATCTATTTTGTAAATTATAAATACACATAGAAATATTATGATACGGTAAATTGTAATATGTATACTCCATATACATATTATTTTAAAAAATACTAGATTAGGACCCGCGTTTTACGCGGATTTATAATAACAAAATTTTAAATCCGTTAAATTTTTTTAAGAAAAAAATAGAAAACAAAATCGGATTACTACTTTAAAAAAATATATATTAAAAACACAAAATTGAAACTTAAGAATTATGTATTTATTTTAATTCTCATATGTTTTCAATTGAAATATTCAAAACACAGAATCTGTTGCGGATCCTAAGCAACATTAACCATATTTCTTTTGTAGTTCACATATTTTATCAACTATCTTTTTCTATTCTGCTGCGTTAAAAACTTGGATGCAACTCGAGTCATTCGAGTATGTTAACGATCTCTCCATTAACTCTCTCCAAGCAAACAATGTCTTTCTTTCTCTTCATAGTCATCTCCCGTATATGATCTCTCTGCTCTCTATCGAAGTTATGCTTATCAAGATTCGCGTCAAAAATCTCTCTACATGATCTTCCTCCTCAGTGAGCTTATCATCGTCCAATGTCATATCATTAGCATATATGATTTTATTTTTTTAATTGAAATATATCATAGTTAATCTTATTACGTTTTTTCCTTTTCTTAAATTCTAATAGATCCATTTGTTTTATAATAACAAAATTTTAAATCCGTTAAAATGATTTTTTTTTCAAATAAATAGAAAACAAAATCGGATCGCTACTTTAAAAAAAATATATAACTGTTGCGGATCCTAAGCAACATTAACCCTACTTCTTTTGTAGTTCACACACTTTATCAACTATTTTTTTATGTTCTGCTGCGTTAAAAACTTGGGTATGCAATTCGTGTCATTCAAGTATGTTAACTCTCTCCCCCATTAACTCTCTCCAAGCAAACAAAGTCTTTCTTTCTCTTCATAGTCATATCCCGTATATATGATCTATCGGCTCTCTATAGAAGTTATGATTCTCAAGACTCGCGTCAAAAGTCTCTTATTTAATTTTTTTTCCTTTTTCAAAATTCTAATAGATACTTTTGTTTTATTTTCTTTTTTACATTGAAATATATTTTATTCTAATAGATCCTTTTGTTTTATATTCCGTTTTCTTTAGATATATTCTTTTATTTTATTTTATTTTTTTTACTATGACACGTGTCGAAATCTTATCGATTAACTTGATTCGTGTCGCGATCATGTTAATTATTAACTTTGATGCATCCTACTTTATATAATAAGATATAAATGAATGGATAAATACAAAAGTGTTGAAAAAGAAAAGAAAATAGAAATAAAAAGTAAGCGAAATTGGCGGTGGGAGATGGAAGAGAAGAAGACGACAAGGAGGAGGATACAGTTGGCTATGGGAATATTATGGTTTATAATGCAACCAATACACATAATGGAAATGAACCACACACACGCTTTAATTATTATACATAAGAGTGATCGAGCACCATTACATTTTCTTTTCTTGCTTCGTTGTAAAGCCGACTTTGCATTATCATCTGTTTTTTTGTTTTTAACTTATAAAATGGAAACTATAATGTCTTTAAAGTTTAAACTTAATTTTATTAATAATATATAAACAGAATGGGTCAATCTAATAAATACATGGACCTTAATATGTCAAAATTTAGTTAACTGTTTGTTCTGGCCGGAAGCAATTATGAATTTTTAAAAGATTATCATCATCAATCATAGACTGGTATAAATTCTTTTAGGGTTTATTTTAATTTCTTTCACTTTTATTTTGAAAAATTGTCTAAGGGTAATTTTAAAAATAGATTCATCCTCCAAAGTCCAAATCATATATACCTTTTTCAGAATTATTTGGCAAAATTGGAAGCTTATCTCGTTTGATTTGTTCCCAGATCGGATTCGACCTAATGCGTTTTGCATTCCATGAAACTCTGTACTATTTTTTTGGCAGGAAGAACAATGATCGTCGACATTCATTAATCTATCGCACGCCAGCAAAACCATTCAAGGTTATTTCTCATAATTATTTGGGACAGATCAAATCGGGTGTCATGACTTTTAGCAATGTTGGTTTGAATTCTAATCACTATTGTCGAATCTCTGATTTTCATTTACTTTATATTTTTTGTTAAACCACATGCAACATACAAGTTGAAACATTGGTGGTGACATAGACACAAGCACAAACCAATAGGATGAATGTCATGCATGGTCTATTGTTATTTGATCTTTCCGGCCAGTTTACTTAAAACCCAATATATCATCGAAAATATTTGATCTAATTTTCTTATAAACAGGGCCGGCCCTGAGCCCAAGTAGGCCAAGCCCATGATTGCGGCCCTATTTTTATATATACAATTTTCGGTCCTTAATTTATAAAAATTGTCTTTAGTCTAGTGATAGGTGATGTTCTTTTAGACCTATAGTTCATGGGTTCAAACCTCAAATATGCAAAATAATTTTTTTTAATAAACCAAACTAGCCCATTTTTAATTTGGGCTTGCGGCCTATTAAATCTCAGGGCCGGCTCTGCTTATAAATTATTGTCGAATTTAACTACATGCGACACATGCGATTATGATGAACATCTCTATTAATAACGACTCCACGATGCAATTTTTCCATAAGACATGAATCCGGTTTTAATTACTTGCACCATATCCATAATAGAAAGTTCTCCCGGCAACACAGCATTCTAGACCCTCCGATAAATTTTCATCCATTAGTCTGTAAAATCTGCATATTTTGATAATTGAACTTTTAAACATTGTGTAAAAACCTTTAACCATTGACTCCTAGATCAAAGACTTACACTACTGTGAAGTAATGGTTCGGATTCCAGCTAAGTAAGAGCTTGTTGGGCTTCAGTGCATTCAAGCCCAACCAGAAGGTAGTACAAGGAGAAACCAAGAGTTAATTATCTGGGCCAAAGTCATTAGCAAAAGGCCCAGGTACTTGAGTCAACGGATAAGAAGAGAGAGTGGTCGTTACAAAAGCAGATCATCTTCTTCTTTTCTTGGCAATCGCCATTGTTGATCTCTGAGAGAAAACCTTGTACACAAAAGCTCCTAGTGAATTCCAGGCACATGATCCTGAAGAGAGAAGTACCCGGTTTGGGGAACTCTATAAGTTTCTGTGTCTTGCTTTCTTCTTTCATATATTTTCTGTTAAACACACGAGAGATAGAATCGAGTGAGCTGAGAGAGAGATTCAAACGATTGAATCAACAATCGATCGCAAACGTATCGGCTACAAGTGGTATCAGAGCGTAGGTTCCTAACGCTAAGGGATACAAAGGCGATCAGATCGTGAAAGGAAAGAGAACAAGAAGCGGATCTTACCGGATTCAAAGAAGGGAAGATCGCGAAGCTTCACGGATCATTGGTGAAGCAAACCGAAACTCCTAAGGCAGATCAAGGCATCGCCGATCTTCAAAACTCAGGGAGTCTCTTGTTCTGGATTACTTGTGAAACACTCCATAGAAGTTTCCGTTCATATTGTTTCTTCTTGAAAGACTTCGTCTGTGTGAGGATCGGATTGCTATTGATTTGCTTGACTGTTATCTGCAGGTGACGAGTTAAGAAAAACAAAAGGTCAGCAATGGAACCAACACAGGGAAAGTTCGAGATGGAAAAGTTTGATGGAAAGGGAGACTTCGGGATGTGGAAGTACAGGTTTCTCGGCCAGCTAGAGATTCAAGGTCTGGGATCAGTCTTGGTAGAATCAGAGAGTACATCAGCAGAGAAGCCAACCTCAGAGGTACAAACGCCGAGCACTGGGGTGACGTCAGTGGATCAAACACCAGGAACGACACAGACCGTGAAGGATTGGAGGCAGGATCCAAGAGAAGCTGATAAAGACGTCAGGGTAAGAAATTTCTGGGTACGTGTTTGACTGACAAAATCTTGAGGAAAATAATGCATGAACCGACTGCATTGGGTATGTGGAAGGCGTTAGAAAGGGACTATCAGACTAAGTCTCTGCCTAACAGAATATACCTAAAGCAAAGTTTTGCTGGATTCAAGATGGAAGAAGGGAGGTCCATAGAAGAGAACCTGGACACTTTCTTGAAGCTGATTGCAGATCTAGCCAGCTTGAAGATAATCATTGGTGAAGAGGATCATGCGATTCAACTCTTGACCAGTCTTCCACCGTTATATGAACCTCTGGTTCATACCCTGAAGTATGGTACGGGGAAGGAGACATTGACTGTAGCAGAGGTCACAACATCTGCATATGCAAAAGAAGCAGAGTTAAGACAAAAGGGGTTACTAAACAAGTCAAAGCCACAAGCTGAAGGGCTGTATGTTGAGGATAGAGGAAGGTCAGAGAGACGAGGAAGTCATAACAACAACAACAGCAAAGGGAAAGGCAGGGGTAACAGCAGACACAGGTCTAAGTCTAAACCAAAATTTGGACCTAAAGCGTGCTGGACTTGTGGTGACGAAAACCACTGGAAAAGGGACTGTCCACAAAGAAAAGGCAAGCCAGCAAATTCTGCTAATGTGGCAGCCAAACTACCTGAACCTATAGCTCTAACTGCGAGTCTACAAGCAGAAGAAAACAAATGGATTCTAGACTCGGGGTGTACCTTTCACATAACACCAAGAAGAGAGCTACTGTCTGAGTTTGGAGAATCGGAAGAAACTAAAGTCCTAATGGGCAACAACACTTACTGCATGGTTAAAGGCAGAGGTAATATCACGATAGATAATCCAGATGGCTCTGTGGTTATTCTAAGCAACGTAAGATATATACCAGATATGGGAAGGAATCTTATCTCATATGGGCAGCTTGAGCAGTCAGGGTGTAAGTACAGTGGCAGTGACTTCAAGGTTGATTTCTACAAAGGAGACATAAAGGTAATATCAGGGAAGTATGATCAGGGATTATATTTTCTACAAGGGAAAGTGAGAGTACCCCAGGCGAATGTGGCAAAGGTACCTATAGACATGACGAGAAGGTGGCACTCCAGGCTTGCACACATGAGCTTATCTTCGATGGAAGCTTTGGTCAGAAAAGGCTATTTGAAGAAAGATGATGTCCAACAACTCGGGTTTTGTGAGGCCTGTACAATGGGAAAATCTCATAAGCAAAGTTTTCCAAAAGGGAAACATACAACAACGGAAGTACTTGGTTATGTTCATTCAGACATGTGGGGCTCACCAAATGTCACGCCAAGTCTATCAGGAAACAAATACTTTCTAACATTCATTGATGACTACTCTAAGAAGGTATGGATTTATTTCCTGAGGACTAAAGATGAAGCTTACCAGAAGTTTGTTGATTGGAAGACGCTGGTTGAGAATCAGACTGGGAAGAAGCTGAAATGTTTGAGAACAGATAACGGGTTAGAATTCTGCAACAATCAGTTTGACAGTCTATGCAGAGAATCAGGTATCAAGAGACATAAAACATGTCCATACACGCCTCAACAAAATGGGATTTCTGAGAGGATGAATCGGACTATCATGGATAAGGTCAGGAGCATGTTAAGTGAGACAGGTTTGGGTGGAGAGTTTTGGGCAGAAGCGGCACATACAGCAGTATATATAATCAATAGGTCACCATCTGCATCTATTGATTTTGAAGTTCCAGAGGCTCTATGGACAGGGGGTAAACCTGAATATAGTCATCTAAAGAGATTCGGCTGTATGGCTTACGTTCACACTATAGAGCTACAAAAGGTATATTTGTGGGGTATGCACAGGGGACTAAAGGCTATAGGGTATGGTTATTAGAGGAACAGAAAGTTTCTATCAGCAAGGATGTGATATTCCATGAAGACAGACTGTTCAAAGATAAAGACTCAGGTGACGAAACTTCAACACAGATTGAGGTGACTAAGGCTAAGAAGAAAGTTACCTTCAAAGAGGACTTGGTGGAGGTGGAGCCTTCGCAGGTAACACCAGAAGCATCCACGAGTCAAGGTGGAGCTACTTCAGAGTCTGAATCAGAACAAGAGGAACAGTATTATACGTCAGATTCATCGTATGAAGGAGAGCTAAGTGATCAGGCAGAAGAGTCAGGGGATTACCGTGTTGCGAGAGATCGTGTCAGAAGGGAAATCAAGAAGCCAGTCAGGTACAGAGAAGGAAACTTGGTGGCTTATGCTCTTGCCAGCGCAGAGTTGATTAGTCTTGACGAGCCTAAGTCCTTTGACGAAGCTCGAAGGAGAAAAGACTGGAACAAGTGGAATGGGGCAGCTCACGAGGAAATGGATTCACTGCATAAGAATCACACGTGGGACCTGACAGATAAACCAAAGAATCAAAAAGTCATAGGCTGCAAATGGATTTTCAAGCTAAAGCCAGGAATTCCAGGAGTTGAACAACCTAGATACAAAGCTAGATTGGTTGCAAAGGGTTATGCACAAGTTGAGGGAGTCGACTATAATGAAGTATTTGCACCAGTGGTTAAGCATGTATCTATACGTCTACTGCTGTCAGCTGTGGTTAATCAAGATATGGAGTTAGAGCAGTTGGATGTGAAGACTGCATTTCTACATGGTGTTCTACACGAAACAATCTACATGAGTCAGCCAGAGGGTTTTGTGGTAAAGGGACAGGAAGACAAGGTTTGTTTACTAAAGAAATCGTTATACGGACTAAAGCAATCTCCCAGGGAATGGAATCACAGATTTGATACATTCATGATTCAACAGAATTACAGAAGGAGTGAGTTTGACCCGTGCGTATATCTCAAAGGCTCAAAGTTTGAGGACATGATCTATCTTCTACTCTACGTGGATGATATGTTGGTGGCCTCTAAGAACAAGTCAGAAGTAACAAGGTTAAAGAAACTTCTAAGTACGGAGTTTGAGATGAAAGATTTGGGAGCAGCTAGGCGAATCCTAGGCATGGATATCTACAGAGACAGAGTGAAGGGGATTCTAACTCTATCTCAGGAATCGTATCTAAAACAGGTGTTGAAGACGTTTGGGATGGATGACTGCAGAGAAGTTCAGACTCCTATGGGTTCACAGTTCAAGTTACAAGCGCTAAGTGACAAGCAAGAACAAGAACAGTCAGAGGATATGGATCAGATACCTTACGCCAGTGCAGTGGGAAGCTTGATGTATGCAATGGTTGGCTCCAGGCCAGACCTTGCTTATGCCGTCGGTATGGTGAGCAGATACATGGGCAAACCAGGAAAGGAGCATTGGTTAGCGGTTCAGTGGATAATGAGATATCTAAAAGGTGCAGCAGGAACAAGTCTTACCTTTACAAAGAGTGCAGACTTCAAGATCACAGGGTACTGTGACTCAGACTTCGCCACGGATCTGGACAGAAGAAGATCCATCACAGGCTTCGTATTCACCGTCGGAGGCAACACAGTGAGCTGGAGATCGTGCTTGCAGAAGGTCGTCGCCTTATCTACAACGGAAGCAGAATACATAGCTTTGTCAGAAGCAAGCAGAGAAGCAGTGTGGTTGAAAGGAATCTGTGAAGATATGGGTTTCAAGCAGGAAGTTGTAGAGATTCACTGCGATTCACAAAGTGCTATCTATCTAGCAAAGAACAATATGTTCCACGAGAGAACTAAACACATCCAGGTAAAGTACAACTACATCAGAGAAGTGATTGCAGAAGGAGAAGTGAAAGTTCTGAAAATTCACACATCTGTGAATCCTGCGGATATGTTGACGAAATCGTTACCTGGAGAGAAGTTTGGCGGATGCTTGCAGACGCTGAAGGTACTTGAGGCTTGAGAGCTTCGGGAAGGGTCGTCATCGCCGGTGAGCCAGGAAGGTGACGGACCCGAAAGGCTGTTGTCGCGGATCTGCTTGACAACAGGAGCTTCTTCTGGATATGAAGAGGCAAAGGCTGGAGGAAGTTTTCCCGGTGAAAAGGGAGGCTAAAGGAGGGCGATCTCGGTGAAGAGAGAACGCCGGTACCAGGATCGGAATTCACGGTGCGTTGTCGGAATCAGACATGCAGATCTGGAAGTAGAACCAAGGTGGAGACTGTGAAGTAATGGTTCGGATTCCAGCTAAGTAAGAGCTTGTTGGGCTTCAGTGCATTCAAGCCCAACCAGAAGGTAGTACAAGGAGAAACCAAGAGTTAATTATCTGGGCCAAAGTCATTAGCAAAAGGCCCAGGTACTTGAGTCAACGGATAAGAAGAGAGAGTGGTCGTTACAAAAGCAGATCATCTTCTTCTTTTCTTGGCAATCGCCATTGTTGATCTCTGAGAGAAAACCTTGTACACAAAAGCTCCTAGTGAATTCCAGGCACATGATCCTGAAGAGAGAAGTACCCGGTTTGGGGAACTCTATAAGTTTCTGTGTCTTGCTTTCTTCTTTCATATATTTTCTGTTAAACACACGAGAGAGATAGAATCGAGTGAGCTGAGAGAGAGATTCAAACGATTGAATCAACAATCGATCGCAAACGTATCGGCTACAACTACGATATTTTTTATGTATAAGTTTTACAACATTTTTTAGTAATAGTAGTAAAATACTCAAGATCACGAAATGACAAAATATTACATGAATTTGATGCTTTTTATCTATTTATTGTCAAAAGAGGTTTTTTCCTTAAATACATGAATTAGTTCTCAAAAATACACGAACGTAACGTAAATGTACATAGATTGATGAAATGGTAATGAATTTGAGGTTTTCTTATTTAACACTCAAATTCTCGCAAATATGTACAGTTGTTTAAAACAATAACGAGATAATCTCAAGCAGCTCCGGAAGAACTCCTAATTACTTCCTGATAACAACACCATGTACCATATTAAATGCAATAGCAAAATCATGTCCCAAAAGCTATCAAAGACACACAAAAAGAACCAAAAATGGATATATGACAACGATTTTTTTTTAATGGAACTGAAAATATCTCGTTCGACACATAAGAATGTGTTGTGTCTGGAAGATAATCCAAAGCCATGAAGGATGAAGCACGGTGAACCACTTGCAATAGACCCTACTTGCCAATTCGTACGTCAACCATATCGTGTATGTTTAATATCTTAATTCGTGTATTGTAAAATATCAACATGTCCAAGTTTTTTTGTGCGATAGAAAAAAAGTGTTGATTTCAAAGTTGATTTTGTTTTAGTTCGCGTGTGTAACTTAGAAATCGTGGTTAGTGGTTGCTTTTAAAGTGTAGTAGGAAACTAAGAATATTGGTGCAGTATATATTGGGCTTTTAAATTTGTTTTCAGTTAAGGGCTTCCCTATTTTGGGCTTTTACAATTCATATGTCGTCGAAGTCCCAATGACTACTACATTTATTTTAGTTTCTATCTTATCAAGGAGAACTAAAACATTGAGAATATTTTAGTTTATCGGCTTAAGAGCTGTTGTTGCCTCATTGTTCATTGGTCTCGCATATACTTCTGTTGGAACTTAACAGGCTCAAAGAAGGTTCCACGTGAATCAACGAACTACAAGTTTGTGTCCCTCACGACCGGTGCAACAAAATGCTAATGCCACATTAATTCTAAGCCTATATTTTTGTGTACTTTTCTGATTTAGGGTCCAAAAGGGGTAAAAAGTCGGAAGAAAAAAAAAATGGTCTTTCAACATAGCACAATATTAAGTTTTGGAATTATTACAAGGGATTATTAAAAGTAAAGATTATATTACATTCTCAATGGGTTTCATTTTATGATTTCTCCCATATCATATATAATTTGTATGTATCTTTTTGAAGAGTTATATCGCACCATCAAAAAAAAACCTCGTGGAGACCATTAGACTAATGTCATATATCACATTATCTCACTTGATGACCTTAAGCGGCCTCATCATCATATTATCCTCATGGTCCAATATCTGCAATGCAAAATATTACGTTGTTTTAAAAAAAAAAAACTTGTAATACCGATTATTTCAGTATATTAATATAAATCATACTTACGTGACAATGGTAGACGTAACCGGGTTCTTGGGTCGGGTCAAACGGGTAAGATGCGTTACTGTGGATATAAGAAAACCGAACCAGTATCCTCGTAACATGTCCCGGCATCATCTTGAACACGTTCTTCCAACCCCTCTCGTGCGCCGTCACCGCTGTCTTTTTCCCACGTGCGTATTTGCTGATCTGGCACTTGACGGCGTCATTGTGTTCCGTCATACACTCCTTGAACTCCTCCAATCCCGCCGCTAGTAACGCCGTTTGCTCCACCACTTTGAACAGCCCCAGATGAATGTGTAGCGGATGGTTATCCTCCGTCAAATTAATCACTTCCCACACCTTGGAATTTTCCATAACGATTATGACGATTTATTAATCACTAAAACACTTCCATTTTAATTACGTAGTTAATTTCCGAATTAGACTGTTAATTAAATGCGTACCTCGGTGGTTCCTGATTTTGGAGTTTCCGTCACGGGAGCATCGTAGGGCAAGCCGTTGACGTACAAATGAGTTGGCTCGTCCGAGTCACTCACGTATTCGTACATAGATATGTAACGCGTGAGGACGGCGTTTGACACGTCAGCAGACGGATAATCGATGAGCTTCTTCGGAATAGCAGACGTGTCAGTCTCAGACTCATCGTTGATCATGAATTTCATGACCTTGCCGGATTCTTCGTTGACGGGGTCACCACTAGGGTAAGGATACGGCGCGTCGTTTGCGAGCACCGCCGTACGCGACGGCGATTTCGAGAAATCAACGATGACGTCTACAATTTCCGACGGAGACAAGAGAATCGATTTTGTCGTCGCCGGTTTCGACAGATACGACGAATCGGAACCCACGGCGACGAAATCGAGACCGTTGGAGAAGAAGAATCTGAAAAACCTGGCGTTGCTGGCGTTTATGATGCGGAATCTGTATCTCCGGCGCCGGACGGTTAATCGCGGCCACGCTTTTCCGTTAACGATGATCGCATCGCCGAAGTATTCCGGTTGCCATTGCGGGTGAATCGACGGGTTGTTCCCGGTGGCGTTCATGTAAATCGAACCGTCGGTACGGAAGCTCCGGTCGAAAACGACCAACGGCCGGTCGAATTCGTCGCCGGTGGGTAGTCGGAGAGGAGATTCGACAGCGTGGTGTCGGAGTATTTATGCGCCTAACAAACCGGCTAGAAGGTTGACTCGGGTCAAACCCATGGCGTGGTCGTGGTACCACATGTTACCAGGCTGTTGCTCGTTCTCGTAATGCGCCGTCGTTTTGGTCCATTTCGGTCCCGTCTCTCTGAAACCGGCGGTGAACCATGCGTCGGCGTTTCCGTCGCTGGTCGGTTCGTGGATTCCGCCGTGCAGGTGAACCACCGCGGGAATCCCACCGTTTTTGGGGGTCGCGGGGGAGATTGTGGGGTCCCAAGGGAGGATGTGAGATGAAGGGAGGTGATTTCGCCACGTCACGTATGTGTCTACTCCATAGACGGCTTCGATCGTTGGACCAGGAACTGTTGCCCTGCGCCGCGATGTACCGTATGCAAAAACAGGCGTCGGAGACAAATCTCTATGGAATTTCTGTGCGCATAAAAATCATAAACATAAACATAAAGCCACGTCACGTATACTACACTTTTCTTTTATCTAGTCATTGACTCACTGCTGACTAAAATATTCTTCCATTTCGTTATATAATACTCCCTCTGTTCCACCTAATTTGATTTTTTGTATTTTTTTTATGTTCCCCGAAGATTGATTTTCTAGATTAGATTTAATATATTTCTTTTTTCAAAACAATAAACAAACAAAAAGTAATAGAGAGAGGAAATTTAAATTCAAAAACAAACAAAAAATAATAGATTAAAGTAAGTAATGATTGTTTTCTTAATATCTGTGAAAAATCTAAAAAATTAAACTATGTGGAACAGAGGAAATACGTAAGAGAGTTTTTTAAAAAAAAATCAATGCGTAAGTATTTGTATTTTGCAATGTTTTATTAATTGTTTTTATATTTTAAATTATGTTTTAAATATAAGAAAATAATAATAAATATGATTGATTTAATTTCTTAAATTATGATTTAGAAGTCTTCGGAAGAAATAAAAAGACATTTGTAGTTTCGGGCCTAGGAGAGAATGTAGACAGAAACTCATTGTCGCTTTATATCACCAGAGAGAGCTGTAAAGTGGACTAATAAGTGAGGACAAGAGTAAACAAACACAACGAATCTTAACATTTTTTCAACTATTAGCCGTAAACAAGTGAAATACGATTATTCTGACCAATCCATAAGAATCTAAATGAGGAAAAGAAGAATACCCATTTGGTGAAGAACATGCCGATTTGAAGAGAAACGGGTTTGTTGACGCCATGAACAGAGCGGAAGCCACGAAGCCTGGGCATATCTGGGAGGTCGTCAACGAACATCTTAAGCTTACCAACTTCGAATAGTTGTTCCTCGAACCCCCCGCACGTGCCACCGAGCCACGTCAACGTTATTACTAGCACCATGGCTATGTTCATTCTCCTCCGACACAGTAGAGATTCCATTTCTGACAACTCAATTTAATTGTGCGTGTGTTTTGTGTGAGTGAGTTATTAAACTTTGGGAGACAGAGAAATTAAGTTTCTGATCACTAGATAATTAGATAGATATATATAGGAGTGTGTGTGTGTTGTGTTTGAGAGAACGTGGTGGTCTCTGGTTCACATCTCTGAGTCTTTTTACACAGTCTAGGATCTTTACATTTTTGATTCTATCATTAAACTAGTTTTGTACTGTCTATTTTTCTTCTTTTTTTCTTCAAATGGTTGCATGATGTGCAGATGGCATTTTCCTTTTTAATTATTCGATTCAAGTGACCTTTCTTTTCAATCTGTTTATTTTGGCCTTGTTTTATTTGTCGTTATATTATTTTATGAGATTTCATTTCACACTCTTTAGTCTTTAGCACCGGATTTTTCGAAAGTATGCATTTAATGAAAATTGCATATAATGGGCAAAGGTTAATTACTAGTGAAATAACCAAAGGAAGCCTAATGACAAATGAGAGCCTAACTTGAAGATTCATCTCTATAGCTTTGCATAGTCTTCGAGATTCATCTTTATAGCTTTGCATAGTCTTCGAGATAGGTAGGTAGGTTGATTAGTAAGTATAACGACGAGTCTGTGATCGAGAATAGATCTTAAACTCCTTAATTTGGTTGTCGGTTAGCAATCAGTTCCGAGTCATTAAGACTCAAAAAATCATAATCTCTTTTTAGTTTTAAGATAGGTATATATAATATATATATATATATATATATATAGTTATATATGTTCGTGCGGGCTTCACAGGTGAAAAAGCTAGTATGCGACGTACATAAAATTACAAATACAATGTCATCGGTAGCAAAGCATAGAAAGCGAACAGTGATGAGAAAATATTACAAAAAGTATTTCATATAGATATGTGTCCAGATGCCACCTTCCGATGTGGCAAAAAAAGTAGCTCAAATTAGAGCTTATAACTTGATAAATCCAATTCACATTAACTTTTCTGAAAATATTTTGTTTATTTATGAATACGAAAGGTCTAGTGTTCCAGACGCCCTAGCAAAGCACCTAATTAATTACCTTAAGCTTAAGAGACCGGAAAATACATGTTCGAAGACTTATACTTAATCAGTTTTTATATATTTTTCTAAAAAACTATAGACTATCCCAAAAAGTGTTTGAAAATTAGGTTTCGTAATTTAATTTAGATCAAATCCACTTGTTTTGTCAAATTAACTATTCATGAAAGGCATGGTACGTACACAAAATTGTCCATGAAATCTTCTTATGTTTATATTTTCTGGTGGAGTCAACCACATAATATGTATATTCATTTTCATATTTTCTCATAACAATATATATATAGCGATTGCTTACAGAATATGAATTTGCAGTTACTTAAACTCATCGCTGCAGCATCGTTCGTACACATGAAAAAATTCTAATTAATCACAGAATCAGAAACTATCACACAAGCAGGTATTTCGATAATTTTGAAATTCATCATAAGACAATATTCGACGATATAAAAAAAAAAAACAAAGGCAAACATCTCACGGCTCGTGTCGCGAAAAGTAGGAACTCAAGTGTGAAAGGAATTTGAAAAATGGGTCCACGATCCTAACCTCAATTCTTTTTACATCTAAGTAGTGTCCATTTGGTAATCCATAAATATGCACAAACCACATTATTATATTAGCATTAGTATGCAAACGGACCGAACATCAAACAGTACTAAAAATATAATATGAATATATGATATACAAATAAAATAAGATGATTTCATATGTACAAGTTTGAACAAATATAAAACCATTTTGGTGAGACCATCTTGAGCATTGATTCTCTTGCAGTTTAGTACTGTTTTGTTAATTCTTTATCAAACGTTATTGCACTACAAAGTTATCTAAAAAGAAAATAGACATATATAAACTTAGGGTTTTCTAACAAAAATTAGGTTGCTGTGCCCGATCTCCATTCATATATGTGTATATACGGTGTTGGTTTCATCTGAAGGAGATATATCGACTTATCACTAAAAGTGATTGGCCCATTCAAGTATGACCATTCTAGTGTTTGGTACGGTGATACAGTGAATAGCCGCACCATACCAACGTACGACTAGTGAACAAAATCTGGTGAATGCATGTGGTCGCTCTAGATAGATCGAGACCAATATAATATAACCATTCAGAAGCTCAACCTTAGGTACGATTTGTGGCTATCGAGAATTTTGTAAATGGGTTTTTTCTTTTTGGGTTTGTGAAAACTAAGCTGTGCTACTATTTTTTGGCCCGGGCAATCAATATACGAAATTCACGCGGCCCAAAACATGAAAACATAGTTCGTACGGATCAAAACTGTTTTAGATTTTCAATCTCTAAAAAAGAGAGATTTCCCTCGGCGTAGTATCTTGTAAATCTTAAATTTTTAAACAGAGAATTGATTGATGCATGACTGGCTAAGACATTGATTTTTAATAGTCGAGTTTAAAAATTCGAATCATGTCGCATTAAATTAATTAGGTGACCCGTATAACGAGATACCTACCGAGAAGCAGCCAGCAGGTGGAATAACTTTTGAGTGGATAGAGAGAATATATTTTCGAGAGATACACACAAACACATTATGACAAAATCAACCGCTCTAAACGCTCCTCTACAAAATGGTGGCAACGCACCAACCGCGCATTTCATGAATGCCACTCGCTAGTCGCTACACTAGTGATAACAAAAACCCAAGAGACTACTAACGCAAGGCAACTCACAAAGGTGAGTGATGATGACACAAAACAGTAAAACATATTTAGTACTCGAAAGAAATAATGGTTAAAGATAACATTAAACAGTAGTGGTACTATTTTTAGCTAATTTGTTTCCATTTTTGTAATTGGTAACTATCAAAACGTTATACCAACACTTCAAATCAATTCATAAATGGGTTACCAAATCAAACACATATTTTTAAGAGAATCACAACATCCTTGGAATTTTATCTACCAATAAACTTCATATGAGACCAAAATGGCTACATGACACAAGCAGAAAAGAAAAAGAAAAATTAAACACTACTAATATATCACATTAGCCATTGACCAAAACGAAGGATTAAACTTTTTAGTCTTGTTCCTCGAAGCATAAAGATAACTTATTCGTCAAGCAACCACATTTACATGATATTGCAGCTGTTGTTATTGCCAGCGTCTTCATCACTAGAGATGATTGTCGCAGATGAATGGCTACTTTGCTGCTGTTGCTCAGTTGGGTAAGGGTAATAAGGATAATAACTGTAAGGATTAGGGGTATAATTGTAATAATACCCATTGCTTGGTGCTGGAACAAAAGCTGATCTTTGGTACATCATTTGCTGAGGCTGGTGATGATGCATCAACTGCCTATTCTGCATGTTCATTGGATGATGATTGTTGTATCCATTCATGTTCATCATCATGCCTCCTGCTCCATTACCATTGTTTAGGCTCTGATTAGTGACGCCGTTCATGTTGTTTAACGGTGGAGCTTGAAGTTGTTGAATCCCATTTGGGGGATTCACGGCGGCGTTTGTTGCGCCGTTAAATCCAGCGAGACCCATGAGAGCTCCGATCTCGTTGCTTTCAACACCGGAGCTCGTTTTCCCGGCGTTTCTCATCCTCATAGCCGCCGCCATTGCCTGGCTGTTCTGGTTTTGGGTGCTCTGTTTTTGGTTGACTTTCTTCGATGCGTTGACTCCGTTGTTTCCGTTGTTCATCGGCACTCCTCCTCCAGGGCCTCCACCGTTTTTCTTGGAGTTGACGACGGTTTGTTGCTGTTGATTCGCCGGTTTCGGTAACTGAACCTCTAAGTCTTCTTCCTCCTCTCCGCCTTCTTCATCTTCTTCCTCCGTGATAAAGGCCGTACCTTTAGGGTTGCTCTTGGGCTTGAAGGCTTCCAGACCACTTTTGGCTGAGCCTTGCTTCTGACCCTTTTGACTTGCGGTTTTGATGACGTCATTAGTCTTGGGCTTCTGAGGCTGAGGGTTGGGGTTAGGAATTGGAGACCAGAGCTCGGCGTGTTTGCCGGCTTTAATGAGCTTGTTGATGAGTGTGGCTGAGTCAACTGAGCCTGAAACTGTTACCTTTTGATGCTCTGCTTCTATCTTCACGTGGTAAACTCCTGTTTTTGGCCAAAATCAGACAATGTACACATCAAGAGTCCAAGATAATGTTTTGCATGAGTGAAATAGAGGTTGAGAGAGAGGAGAAGAGAAACCTTCGATCCTCTGAAGAAGCTTCTTGACTTTCTGGTTACAACCTTCACAATGGATGTTGACTCTGAGGGAATATGTCTGTATCTCTCAAGAAACAGAGCCATTAATTAACACAATGGAGAGATTAATGCAAAATAGAAGAGATAGGGAAAGTCTTGATTAAAAAGTACCTGGATCTTCAGGAGCTTAAAGTCTTCATCTTTAGTCATGGCTTAAGAAGAAAGAAGAAGAGGAATGTGTAAAGCGGAGAGACTTGAAGGGTTTTTGATAACTTTAGAGCTTTTGAAAGAAGAAGCTCAATTTTTGAAGTAGGCAGCAATTGAGTGGAGGCTTTGGGTTTAGAGACTTTTTGCTCTGAAATCTGAAACGATGTTGAGTGAGTGAGTGAGACTGACACTAAAAGTAAATAGCGACCTGTCCACTTCCTTCATTAATTTTCTGAATATTTGGAGTTTTAAAATTGCATTCGAACCAAAAAAACATTTAAGAAGCATTTTGAATTGAACGATATCGTTATTTTTAGGCATATTACACGTATATTTTAGTACTTCCAAGTATTCATAAAGTAAAACTATAATTTCAATGAAATTTAAAATTTGTTCAAAACAGTTTAACATATTATTATTAGAGAAATTGAAAAAAAAAAAAAAATGTCAGAAGAGTGCATGCATGAAGAGTCGGGCCCAACGGTCTATGTCTAGTCAGTGTTTGCCTTCTCCCACACTCTTCTCGAGCTTCTCCCTCTCTTTCCCCAATTTTTTCTCTCTTTTTTTCTACTTTTTTGACATTTTAATTTATTTAATTCCTGTTGAACAAAAAAAAATTATTTAATTCCCGCGTGCACCATTTTCTTCTACTGTTTTTGTTTCTTTCCTCCACCATGTCATGAAACTAGAATGATTTTATTTTGTTTTAAGAAGAATGATTTTATTTTGTTTTAAGAAGATAAAAATGGCCTAGAAATTTAAGAAAGTACATGCAATTTTACGACGATAATATATGTTGTCTTAAATTTCACGCCCTATTTCAGGCCCTTTAGATAAATATAGTATTATGGGGCGAAAGTGAAAACCGAGGCCCATTATATGTTTTCCTATGTATGAATGATTCCCCACAGTCAAATAAAAGAATCGTAATGGGATGTAATTTAATGGGCTGATCTAATGTTTACAAACTAACACCTGATGACTACGTGGGCTGATCTAATGTTTACAAACTAACACCTGATGACTACGTAGTCTACGTTACTCCCTCCGTTTTGATTTAAGTGTCGTTTGGAGAAATGTATCTGTAATGTAATTGGATGTATCTGGATGTGTTTTAAGTTTAATACATCCAGATACATTTTCTCCAAATGACACTTAATTAAAACAGAGGGAGTATGTTTTATTACTTCTTTTCAAATCTTTTATGGGCTGAAACTCATAATATCTAGAAACTTGTAGAAAGGTGAATAATGATGCTTGATATTTAAAAGTAAAACGTCTGAAATGGTCAAATAAAAACCACTATAATAAACTGTAGATGGTGGGACTTGTTGCATGGCCTTGATCCATGGGAACAGTCTTCTACAACTCGAACAACACCATCGAACTATTCCACCTTAAAAAGGCCTTTTTTACCGGTAAAATCAATAATCAATGTATTCGTCTACAAGAAATGAATTTAACCATCCACAATAAATATCCTGACTTGAAATACACATGATGACCATCATATGTTGCAACTATCATCTTGGTTCTTTGTTTAAAAAAAACCTAAGACATTCGAAATCATAATCTACAACATTTTGTAAGCTATACATAACAAAAGCAAAAACATACTATAAGGCCTTCATATCAAAACTATATGTGACAGACTCGCTTTATATCAAAACTCTATGTTCCTTTCACACAAAAAAATAGTTACCAAAATTCATATCAAAACGATTCGTATCGATCACATGGTTTTGTTAGATACGTAACCAACATTATATACATAGTATTAATTATCTCTTGATGTAAACTGCACATTTCAGTATTATGTATGTGATGTATCATCTGTTTCGGGTGGATATATCATACTCTGCCATGATTAGTGTTTCAAGACGAATAATTTAGCCGTTTATATCTCTTAAACACCGTACACGTTGCAATTGAACAGAAGCTCCTAAACCCTGGGCCTTACTTGGTCGAAATATCCTATCAGGATCAACGAAACTTTGACTTACAGAATCCAACTTACAAGTCTTCAATCTCTAGCTATCTTCTATGCCACGCGTTTGCTGCGTTACTCCTCTCGTCTGTCCATTTTTGATTTTGTCCTTTTTCACATGCCATAATGATTTTCAAGAAAAATGCTGGTGTCGTAATTATTAATCAGTCATGTCATCACCCGACAATGGTGTATGTGTATTTACATGCCCTCTGCTCGTATTTTCATATCTAGCTTTTATTTTTTTGTGTGTGATAGATGTCTTTAGTTCTTGTTGACAACACCAAATAGATGATTTATTTAGTTATTTACTCGCTGTAGTATAGCTATTCCTAATGTACGTGTTCGATGTTACACAAATTTGATTATGAGATATAGTAACTCAGGTGCTTACAGGTGTTAAATATTTGTCATCAGCTCGGTTACTCGGCAAATATATATTAATTACATTAATAAATATAACTACAGCGTTGGTTTAGGGCCTGTTCGTTTTTGCATCCAGATGCAGCATCTGGATGCAAATGCTCAAATGTTGTTCGTTTGAACACTTTAAAACCAGCATCCGGATACTGCATCTAGATGCAAAAATTTAAAAAATCCAAAAAATCTATATATTTGAGATGTTAGAAAAAGTATAGTTTGGATGCAAATTTTGCATCTCAAAACCAAATGACTAAAATACCACTTATGATATAAACCTAAATAAAGTTATGTTTATTATTTTTATTACACTTATATTTTATCTTGTAAAATTGTAATTTTTCACTAAAATCGAAAAATCATGTTTTTCTGTCAACTACAAAATTGTGTTTTTCTATCAAAACTACAAAATCACGTTTTTCTGTCAAATCAACAAAATTATATTTTTCCACCAAAAACGCAAAATCATGTTTTCCCGACAAAACTTTAAAATCAAGTTTTCCCGCAAAAATGGTGAAATCGGGTTTTCCCGCCAAAATCGTAATATTACGTTTTTCCGCCAAAATCGCATAATCGCGTTTTTCTGCCAAAACCGTAAAATCACGTTTTCCCGACAAAACTGCAAAATCACGTTTTCCCGCCAAAACCGCAAAATCACGTTTTCCCGCCAAAACCGCAAAATCTCGTTTTCCCAAAAAAACCGTAAAATCCTCTTTTCCTGACAAAAACGCAAAATCACGTTTTCCCGCTAAAACCGTAAAATCATGTGTTTCCGTCAAAACCGCAAAACGCACTTTCCCGTCAAAACCGTAAAATTGCGTTTCCCCGCCAAAACCGCAAAATCACGTTTTTCCGCCAAAACTGTAAAATTCTTTTTTCCCGACAAAATCTCAAAATCACGTTTTCCCGCCAAAACTATAAAATCGCGTTTTCCCGCTAAAACCGCAAAATCACGTTTTCCCTCCAAAACCGTAAAATCGTGTTTTCTCGACAAAACCACAAAATCGCATTTTCCCGACAAAACCGCAAAATCGCGTTTTACTGACGAAACCATAAAATCGCGTTTTCCCGCCAAAACCGTAAAATTGTGTTTTCCCGCTAAAATTACAAAACTGCAAAATCTAATTCAAAAACTTAAATTCAAAAAAATTATTTAAATGTGTTAATTATTTAATTTCAAACGCTGCATCTGGATGCTGTTTCAAAACCAGAAACGAACATAATAGTTTTGAGATGCAATATCTGAATGTAAAAATCAAAATCAAAAACGAATAATATTTAAATACAGTATCTAGATGCAGCGTCTAATGCAGTATCCAGATGTAGCATCCAACTACAGAAACGAACAGGGCTTTACTATATTGTTGTCAATCACACAGAATAAGTACTTTAAAATTACAGTTAACTAATCGCACAAGTTATCATTTTCTTAACCAACCACGTAATATTATAAGATCCACAATTAATAAAATTTATTCAGAACAAAACCTGTCCCCTTGCTGGTGGTCGGCAAAATATGCTAGTATGTTCCAAATAATGTTCTGAAAATAAATTTTGAGCACATAAAAAGATAAGCAATTGAATTGCATATTGAATTATTTACTACTTAAATAGTACTACTATTGACTAACAAATATCTGATCTTATCCAAAAGACCTTCATCAGCGACATATCTACTTCCACCGAGGAACAATACCATTAATTACGTAGAGATACAATGGGACCCAAGTGAATGAGTATTTACCGTCGGATATTACACGTGTCACAGTTGTGCATATAATTGTTTGTTGTCTGGCTTTTTACTTGCCAAGGATTTCCCCAGCGTCATAGAATCTTTCAACTTTTTATCGACCAACCACTATAGTATCGAGTGAAGGCAAATTTTTGGTCTAGTTATTTAAATACTTATTTTATTCGACAATGTATGAATTTGATACTGTTATATACATTTTAATAAAAGAATAACTGAATAATTATTATTCACCACCATGCTAATCCTTTAATCACGGAATAGTTTTTTTTTTGGGGGATAAAGAAGAATGTCACCGTTGATGACTTCTCACACCGAACGAACAAAACATTTCACACTTGATGTGTGTAGTATGGTGGTGTTTAATCTCTCTTGGTTGCCATATGAATTCAGGTCCTGGTTTTTAATTTTTAAGATATTAGTAGTCCAAATAAAACCGAATACTAGTGTGATCACTAACTATAATATCACATCCCAATTTAAATTCGACAGCGTAACAACAAAATATATAATAATAATAATAATATTTGGTTGATTTAGTTACCATGTCTGTTGAACTTCAGATCCGGGTTTCAGTCAAATTTAGGTTTGAATTTTAAATAAATTAATGATATTATATTTGTTTCGATTTATTTTAGAACTTAAGATTCAATTATTAGTTTTCTGGATATTTAAAAAAACCATTTTAACTAATGAAAACTTTGTTTGTGTTATTCTTGTAGCTCGCAACAAATCTATTTGGTTTATCCAAATTAAACACCCAAAATATAGTATAATATTCTGAGGTGTTTATAAGGTTCATCTCAATCGATCAATGCTCATAAATCTTAGTTTAATTTTGCTTGCATGCCGTATAAAACACAATCATACAAGCTAAATTATTTATATATAAAAAAATAAAACTAAAATAAAGGAGAGAAATTAATAGCCATAAGTATTAAACGCAAACTATGAAAACAAAACAAAAAAAACTATGAAAATAATACATGTATAGTATTTTATTTTTTTCATAGTGACTTTTATAATGACTATAAGTTGCTTTGTTTCCGACTCTACGCAATAACCCCAAAAAAAAAGTCTCAATACAAACTGAATAAGAAAAACGTTTACTAATTATAAACTCATATACATTCACATGACGGTGCAGGCGTTAGGGTTCTCGTCGCTGAAAAGGGACATGAGCTTATCGTCCGTGCCTCCCGGCTGCGCCTGAGCCTGCTCCGACTTCCTCACAAAACCCGCTGGGGCCTTCTTGTCGTAAGCTCCAGCTGCGTACGGATAAGCCACCATTGTGTACGGAACGTACGGCCACAACTCAGCTTTCTTCTTCCCTGTGCTCTGCACTCTCTTCAACACTTTCTTAGGATCCACGTAACCACTAACCGTCACTTTGTGCATCTTTCTATTCACTTCCACCGATTTTGCTCCTTCAGACCAAAAAAAAGAAAAACGAGTGGTGTATATATTAGTGGCGTTTACCACGTCAGATTTACATAATTCGTGGCTATTAATTATTACGGTAGAGAGTAAAATTATGGTTAGAGCTTTCTTATTTGCGGTATGCATAATTACGTGTGGGTTATAATTTATACTTGTAACACAGTTATATTTGTTTTATCAAAGAATATAAAACACAATTAGATTTGCCCTAATTAATACGAAAGGCGAGACGTCGTGTTTGACTAGAGGAGCATTGACTTGAGGATTGAACCTTTCATGGAGGAAACAGCGTTCTTGATTTTGCGTTCGCATCCATCACAGTCTATCTTCACCTTTATATTCACCGTCTGCTCTTAAAAAGGTTAACCAAACAATTAGTAAACGAGAAGATTAACAAGAGGTAAACGGCATCGTTTTAGAGATTTTAATTACCTGCATGACTTTACGCTTCTTCCGTTTTCTTACTGAAACGTAGAAATGGTCTGAAAGATAGTCGGAGAGAAAATCCAGAGCTCCCATGTTTACTGTCACGAGAGAGAGAGATAGAGAGAGAGAAACGAAGAGAGAGCGCAAGCAATGGATTGTATGGGAGTAGTGTGTATATATAGAGAAGTTTGGGCGGTGGTGAATATTATGTTCCGTGGATTAGCAATTAAACACACATTATTTAACTTACTGATGAATTGAACATTAATTAAATGTCATTAGGTGTAACGATATACATTAACTATTTAAAGGTCTCCCTCTAATGTATAGATATATATTGATGTGCTCCTCCAAGATATTTCCAGGCGGACAACGAGGCCGTTCCTAACAGTTCCTTTCACTCCTCGGGTCATTTTCTTCTTTTCTTAATGCATGGTCTATTATTTGTGTGCTATATAAAATTAAATTAAAGAAATATTTGATTGTTGATTTTACTTTACCTTCAACTTGTGTAATTTATCTTGCGGAAACTGCTACAAAATATTGATAAACTGTTTTCAACCTATATTGGCTGAAAAATGTCCATCAATAAATCAGATCGGTGATACAAAATAAATAAAATTAAACCATTACTTAAACTAAGCGATTTTGAGTTGAATTGCAAAACATCCTTCAATCAAACCAAACAAGTCCGACCAAAATTTCGGCATTTAATTTTTATAATTTTTTTTCTGTTAATTAATCTCGCTGCTAATTTTAAATAACCAATTGAAATCTATTGGAACTGGAGTTAGGATGTGTCTGGAATTCTAATTAATTATCTTCCGAAACATGCAATGACGTCTATGGAGTATATGCAAAGGAAAAACATATTGAGTAGTATGTAACTAATTGCTGCTCTTTGACTTCAATTTTAACTAAGTATTGATATTGTTTTGGTGTACCATGCAAGAGGCATTTGCGAATTGCGACCCACACACGAACACAAAATAATTGAAACGTTAGGTATATATAGTAAACAAAATGGAGCCCACCTCCCGGTACTGAAAACTAAAATACATATATCTGGAAACTTATCAACCAATGCAGGAGATGCATGCATTTTACATTTTTTCCTATTCTATCGCGATTGCTTTTGTCATAGTAATTCATCAAAAGATCTTATTGCATTTAAAAATATATCAAGATATTTATTTTTTTAATCTTGATATATGTCCATATGACCGAGCCATAATTTTTCTTCTTAGGTTTCGTAAGAGCAATAGTGTAAAGTAGAGAAAGTATTGTTCAAAAAAAGTAGAGAAGGTATTTGGAATCATTTTGTTTACGTTGTATTATTAACATATGAAACAATTGCGTATGTACACAATCACTAGATACCTCCTAAACCGTCTTTTATTTCTTTGTTTTCCAAAAATTAGAAACTCTAAAAAAAATAAAAAAAGGACATAAGCACTCAAAGATCGTCATTTCTTCATAAGCATCTCTGATTTAGAAATATAAGTTATATAATTCATGAAAATTAAGTAGGTATAATACTTGTTAAAAGTCATTTCTTCATAAGCAACTCTGATTTAGAAAATTTATCTACATTGACCTGTTTAACAAAAGTGCCGTGTCAAAGGATACGCTTTTCATAAATTTATTTTACTTGGTTACAAAGAATAATATTCTGTGTTATCTTCATAAGACTCTTATGTCATGCACGTTTCTTATATTCTGTGGTACTTAATTAAATACCAACAAAAATAATCAGTGGTCACAGAATAAATATTATATTTACAGTGTTGATTGTGCTTAATAATAAACTTATTTGGAAAAAAGGGTTTGGGGCAGATTAGGTTGAAATTTTGGTAAACGTCCCTTTTACCTGTTTGGTAATATCTTCTTCTATCTAGTGGTGCAAGGCTACTTGTGGATACGAATTCTTAATAGTTCAGTAACTTGTGGAGACGAATAATTAATTAATAATTCAATCGTATCGTATCATGCATACAATATTTCCAAAATATAAACTATAATAATAATATAATTTCATAGTAAGTAATATATATAGTTTAATTGAAATCATACGAAAATATATTGTACTCATGTTTATAAAATGTGAAATCTTGTTATACAAACCCAGCCTTTCACATTTTATAAACATGATGTACATGACCTCATGTGTTTTACATTAATTGGTTGATGATTTGATGTTCTTGTACTTAGTTTATCAAGAAACCGCTTGTCCAATAAAACTCAAAGATTTAACAAAACGGGTATTACGTTTTCTTGTTGACTAGGATTTAGGGTTAAGCAATTATATTGGGCACCGAAACCACATTCGTAAAATACGTGTATATATATTACTCCTTCCGTTCCAAAAATAGTGTCACTTAATTAAGAAAATTATTAAAAGTTCTGTTTTACACTTTGTTCACACATTAAATAAAATCATCTCTCTAATTACTACATTAAATTAGTGGGGTCAAAACTGAATTTTTGTTTAAAGTTCTGCATTGAAAAAGTAAAACGACACTTTTTGTGAAACAAAAATAAAATTTTAAAACGCCACTCTTTATGAAACGGAAGAAGTATAGGTTTTAAATTATTTGATAGATTGTAAAAGGTCACAAGAGTGGCAACAAAGTTCTTGGTAATTCAAAAGGGGGAAGGTTAACCATTCCACTCATTTCATTCATTCAGTGTCTGCGGTGAGGCGCGACCTATCCTAAAGAGAATCCAGTACTTCTTGGTCGTGAATATCTGATTCATTCATTCAGTGCCTGCGGTGAGGCGCGACCTATCCTAAAGAGAATCCAGTACTTCTTGGTCGTGAATATCTGAATAGGGCGAACCACTCTCTGGATATCTTGACTTTCGGAACAAAACAATTAGAATTAGGCTCGGTCAACTGGAATGTGTATTATCTGTATAGGGGATCTTCAAATTGAGAAGATCCATCGACCTGAGACGAAGAGAAATGTCTATCTCCTGTTAGAGCTCTCTTCAACCTGCTCATGGCTAGATCGATCGGTTTCGGATCAAATAGGAAGAACTAGAAGATTCCTCCTCTGGATTATGTGCATTCAGATTTATGGAGAGCACCTTGAGTTCCATTATCTTTTGGAAAGTGTCAGTATTTTCTAAATCTTATAGATGACCTAACACGGAAGACCTAACAAATACTAACAACCGGATTGAGTGCACTTGATGCTACAATTGTAACACCTTTCCCCTGGAACTCCAGTCCACCTCAGCCTGCGATAGCAAGAGAAACACGGCAAAGGGAGTCAATGAACAGCATGGGAGAAGACTTGCTAAACTTGACTAGCGTGGTTATCAATCAACTTACAATTCTTGAGTTTAGGTAAGGCAATTGTTTCGTCATAAACTAAGAAATACAAATCTACTATGTTTTTTAAACAAAACTTCTCACTTGTGCTAGTGTCTAATCATTTGTCCGTATTGAAGAATAGCCTTATTCTTACAGGAGCTAATGCATAAAACGTTGATCCATGCCTCAGTGGTCACATAAGTTACCGGTCCATGCATTTTTTATTTGCTATTATCAAAGAAAGTCTTACAAATATACTAAATTTGAGTTCTAGAAAAGTCAGACAGTTCAATTACCAAGTGATCAAAATTTTAGACGCTCTCCAATCATGTGGATTTAAATGGGTCTTTGATGGAAAGTCAGTGTCATAAATCATAATAGTCAACATATTCAAGCCATTGGATCACAGAAGCCTAAATTTTAAGGCCCAAAAGGCCAATAAAACCCCAGAAGAACAAGGTTTTATATAAAGCAAAGCAACCTCAATTCAAAATCAAATTTGGTGTAACCGAAATTAATCGGAATATTAAATTCTGTTTAATCTAAAACCGAACCGCAAATAATTTGGTTCTAGTTTGGACATTTTTCTCACAACCGAAAATCTAAATACTTTTTTCAAAAATTCAAACGACTCAAACCAAATTTTCTAAATGTTATTTTTATCTAGAGAAAAAGAATTTAAGCTGTAATAAGAATGTAAACCCAATGTTCTTTTTTTTTTTTGTTACTGTCGGTAGTTTCAAAACCGACTTAAAATTTGTTCAAAACCGACTTAATAAGGGATTAAGTAACGCACAAGTCAGGATAATGAGATTCTGATGGAATAAAAACAAATCCTTGTTTTAAAAGAGGCTGATTCGTTCTTTTCAGGGGCCGGACAAACCCTAGCACCATCTCTCTCCGCCGCTAAATCCCAATTTCCCGGCGAGTATGAAGCGAATTGTGAGGATATCGTTCACCGACGTGGAGGCGACCGATTCTTCCAGCAGCGAAGACGAGCAGACGAAGAGCGAATTGCCGTCGCGCCGCCGAGGGAAGAGGTTCGTCAAGGAGATCGTCATCGACCCGTCCGATTCCGCCGGCAATCACGAGGTCGGCAAGACGCGGTTTAAAATCAGGATCCCGGCGGGGCTTCTCGCTGCGGCGGGGAAGAAGAAGAAGTTCCGAGGGGTGAGGCAGAGGCCGTGGGGGAAGTGGGCGGCTGAGATCAGGTGCGGCAGAGCTCACGGTGGGGATCGCAAGGGACGGCCTGTTCGTCTCTGGCTTGGGACCTTCGAAACCGCCGAGGAAGCTGCTCTCGCTTACGACAACGCCGCGATTCAGCTGATTGGGCCTGACGCGCCGACCAATTTCGGCCGCCCCAAGGTGGTGGAATCTCCGGCGGTTAAGCAGGATTCCGATGCTGGACCCTCCGAAGCTTCTCCTCGGGAAGACGCCTGATTCTCTGGCTAACCTTACCCATCTTTGTAAATTGATAATCTTTCTTAACTTCAAGTCCTCTTGTACATATTTGAAGTTCTAAAGTTCTAATTTTCTCATTCCAGATTCTTGGTTTATACAATTGTACATTGTGATCTGCTGATGTGTTCTTAATTGGGCAGAATTGGAATGATTATTGCTTGAATTTCCATAATCGTTTTTGCCTTAATTCGTCCATAAACTTGATTTAAAGTCTTTAATTTATATCGAAATTGAGACAAAGTCCTCTCTACACATCTCTAATTCTCTCTTTGTTCAATCTCAGTTTCCTCTGGTTTTATATATTCTCTTATAGATCAAAGACCCTTTTTGCAACCTGGCTCAATCTCTTGAGCACTTTTGCTTATGCGGCGACTCTTTTAGCTGCTGGCTTCACCTTAAACAAGTTCATAATCTGTGATAGTTAGTGACTTCACATCTTCATGAGCGTTTCTTGTTGATCCTGACTCTGCTTGGTTAAAACATGGAATAACAAACCTGGTTCACTATTGAGCCGGACCGAAGCTGTTAAACCACATCATCACACTAACCTCAAGCTGGTTCACGAGACAGACCATCATAACGGACTGAGAACAGTAGTATCTTTCAGGTCATGTGCTTGCTTAAACAATCATTACTTTTTTTTTTTTTTGAATCAAACCATATAAAAACAACTTTACTAGAACTGGATCCGTCACAACTTGTCAGCTATAATAAAAACTATCAAAGCCCTATAATCTGGTTTTATCAAAGTGAGCTTTTTCTAATACAAGCTTTCTTACTCTTGTTGGATTGGGGGTTTTAACTTTGAAAACCAAATCCCCAAAGGGCTTTTCCGTAATAACAACAGTCTCCTAAGTGCTGAAAACGACGTCGTTAGTAAAGCTTCGTGCAAAAACCCTTGGCTTTAGCACTAGAGAGGAGGCGTTCGAGAGTTTAAGGAAGACGAAAATGGGGAAATCAAAGAGAGAAGATCTGAATCAGTTTCTGATTGCTCATCTCAACACCATCTACGATACTCTCCAGGTATTTTCCCTTCTTTACCAAATTTTGTTTCTTTCATGGCTTCGCCGTTAACTAGAGTCGTGATTAGACACGGATTATGCTAATGTTTTGTTTCTGCAGTTGTTCGATCGAGCAGCGTCTCCTACAGAGGAGAAAGTTAAGTGGAGCGATGTTCTTCAGATGTCTGATCACCTCTCTAAACAAGCCACCATAGGTCATAGAAAAATCATGTCTTTTTGGTTCCTTTTAGTTGCGGCGATGCTCAAACTTCGTTTCGTTGTTTGATTTTCGATTTTCTATTTTCTTTTTGGTGATTGTTTTTTTTCTTAACTCTAAATAGTGGGAATGCTATGGACTGGAGAAGCTCCAAAAGCTGAATCACTTAAGGAGACGATGGAGTCTTACTTCAACGCTCTTCAAGGCTTTTTGCTTTGTTGCCATGGAAGCACAGTTGGTGCTGGGCCAACACTTTCTTCAATCATACATGTCTCTGTCAAGCAAATCGTTGATTCCAGCTTCAGGTTGCTGCAGGGCTCTGTCTCCTTATACGGTAATACGTTTCTTCTCTTCTCGCTGTTCATATTCCCCAAAACCACAAAAGCTTAGATGGAATGTTCTGTGCACATAAATTGCTAACAAGTATCATCTTCTAAACTATTTTCTCATAGGGTAGTATAGCCATAGATTAATTTGATTTCGAGATAATTCTTGATTTCTAGTGAGTGATTAAGATTACTTACTCGTTGAAGCTTTCTTTTTGAATCTCTTAACCAGAGGGATCATATGAGAAGGACAAGAAGCCATCTATCCCGCAGCTCTCAGGAGCAGTTTGGGAGACATGCTCGAATTTAAAGAAGGTTCCTGCGACAAACATCATCGCGATTGGCAGAGGTATTACGCAGGTTGCTGTTTCCATGAAGGATGTTCTTAGGGAGATGAAAGAAGTGAAGCCAGCTTGTACTTCACCCGAGTGTGAGGCATCTGGTGATAATAACTCAGATGACGACGACGAGGATGAAGATGATTTAGGAAGTGATTTGTCTCCTGAAGAAATGGAAGTTGCTCAGATGGTTGCTGAGATCGTTGCTGAGATGATCATGGTGATAAAAGAACTCATCCGAGTTATCACCGGGATGATCAAACTGGAGGATCCAAAAGACAACAGCGGGTTTGTGGACTCGCTCGAGAAGCTACTGAAGCTGTGTCAAGGAACTGGAGTACAAATCGATGACCTTGGAGCTTGCGTTTATCCACCGCAGGAGATAAACAAGATGCAGCAAACGGTGAAGGTAATACAGGGAAACCTCGACGAAGCCGAGGCCGAAGTTGAGCGTTTGAAGAGCTCTTCAGACGCCTTTTCAGGAGCTTGCAGAAAGCTTCGGAACTCGATGAAACACATGGAAACCGAGTTGGACAAAAGATGCGAAGCTGAAGTAGTTGTTGAAATGCAGAATGTTACTCTTGGCAGTTAGAGAAAGTTTGGATTTTGCAAAATTTCTACAAGTTTCACTTTTTTGGTGGCTTTCAAGTTCTGTCGGAAAGTGAATGTGTCTTTATAACATTCATGTAATATGTATTTTTGTTCAATGTATTGCATACAT
This sequence comes from Alliaria petiolata, assembly GCA_020283515.1. Lineage (NCBI taxonomy): Eukaryota > Viridiplantae > Streptophyta > Magnoliopsida > Brassicales > Brassicaceae > Alliaria > Alliaria petiolata. The sequence goes on along the minus strand of JAHZTW010000001.1, from coordinate 449,394,746 downwards.
TTCCTAAATTTTATAGATATTTTAATTTTAGATTTTGCTTTCGTATCTACCCAACTTAGAGAAATGAGAGAACTTTCATTTTGGAAATTAGATATTGAGAATAGATTTTCGAACATTCCTTTAGACATGATGTAGGCAAGTAGGTAAAGTCACATGATAATGTTTTCCAAAAAACCGAATCCGATAGCAAACCGGTGACATTTTTTGAGTCATGGTTCAACCGGTTAGAACCTTGGTTTTCTAAATTTTGTTACGTAGAAAATATTATTGTGCGTAACTTCAAAACGGAAAGTTGAGCACAGAACCGGATTTAACTGTTTTAACAGTGGTTTAACGGTTTTGAACCAAATAAAAACCGGATGGCAGATTGGGTCGCAATTAAACCGGTCCGGTTAAGAGAACAATTGAGATAAACCCTTGTTTTTTTGTAGCCTCCGGGAGATGATCGCCGACGCCCACGGGAGGGGAGAGAGATGGCACAAGGCTTCGTGGAAAATTAATGGCCGCTCCTCCTTCTCCTCTCGGATCTTTGGAAAACCCAGAAAACAATCCTCTTGACCCATTCGATTTTGTTCCTATGTGTTCCTCTCTGTTTCTTCAATGATCCTATGTCTCCGTCTCTGTCTCTGTCTCAGAGCTTCGAGATCTTTCTTCTCCACTTCTACTGCCAACAACAGCGTCTCCGTCTCTAAGCTACGCTTCCTCTTCCAATCATCTACTATCCCTCCTCATCCACCTTCTTCCTCCTCCTCCTCCTCCAATCTCGAGTCCTATTTCGCCAATCTCATTTTGACTTCCCACGGGTATACTCCGAATCGCAAGTGGTCTTCCCACCAGTTCCGTCTCCTCCTCGCTGACCCAGATTTGCTCGTTAGGGTCCTCAACATGATTCGGGGAAAGCCCGAGATCGCTTATCATTTCTTCAAGTGGCTCCAGCATCAGCGCGATGTCACGCAGTCACTGCAGGCCTTCGCTGCGGTGCTCGAGATCTTGGCGGAGAATGATCTGATGAGCAAAGCGTATTGGGTTGCTGAGAGGAGCATCGATCTCGGTATGCACGAAATTGACGATCTTTTGATTGACGGGCGCTTTGACAAACGGATTGCTTGTAAGCTTCTGGATCTGTTGTTGTGGATTTACACGCGGAAATCTATGGCGGAGCAGTGTCTGTTGAGCTTTGAGAAGATGATTAGGAAAGGGTTCTTGCCTAGTGTTAGAAACTGTAACATACTTTTGAGGGTTCTTAGGGACCAACGGATGATGGATAAGGCTCGAGAGGTCTATAGGACGATGGTCGAACACGGGATCGTGCCGACGGTTGTCACCGTTAACACCATGCTGGATTCTTGTCTAAAGGCTGGCGATTTGCAGCAGGTCACGGAGATTGTATCGGAGATGGAGAGTAAAGTTATCCCAACGGTAATCACCTTTAACACCATGCTGGATTCTTGCTTCAAGGCTGGCGATTTGCAGCAAGTCCCCAAGGTTTTATCAGAGATGAAGAGAAGAGGAGTTGATGCTACTGAGGTGACTTGCAATATACTGATCAATGGGCTCTCCAAGAACGGTAAATTGGAGGAAGCGAGGCGGTTTCATGGAGATATGCGAAGATCTGGTTTCCCTGTTACAGCTTATTCGTTTAACCCGCTGATCGAAGGGTATTGCAAACAAGGCTTGTTTAATGAAGCTTGGGGAGTTCCGGAAGATATGCTCTATGCTGGTGTTTCTCCAACCGCATCGACGTATAATATTTACATACGCGGTCTCTGCGAGTTTAGGAGAATAGAGGATGCTAGACGGCTGTTACTTGGTATGGGAGCTCCCGATGTTGTGTCTTATAACACTCTGATGCATGGATACATCAAGGTTGGGAAGATTGTAGAGGCTTTTCTCTTGTTTGATGAGTTGAGAGTTAGGAATATCCGTCCCAGTATTGTCACTTACAATACTCTAATTGATGGTCTTTGCGAGTCAGGGAACTTGGAGCCTGCTCAGCGGTTAAAAGAAGAAATGGCCAGCCAAAATATCGATCCTGACGTGAAGACGTACACGACTCTTGTTAAAGGTTTTGTTAAGAATGGGAACCTATCCATGGCTACTGCAGTTTATGATGAGATGTTGGGGAAAGGGATTAGACTTGATAGATATGCATACACTACAAGGATCGTGGGTGAACTTCAGCTTGGAGATTCAGACAATGCATTTCGTCTGCAGGAAGAGATGGTGGCAAAGGGTCATCATGCTCGAGATCTTATCACTTATAACGTTTGTATAGATGGACTCTGCAAGGTTGGGAACCTGGAAAAAGCGATTGAGTTTCAGCGTAAGATTTATAGAGATGGTCTTGTCCCTGATCATGTTACTTACACCACTGTCATTCGTGCTTATTTGGAGAAGGGCCGGTTTCAGATGGCCAAAGTCTTGTATCAAGAAATGCTGAGGAAAAAGTTATCTCCCTCTGTGGTTACCTACTTTGTGTTGATTCATGGTCATGCGAAAGTTGGGAGGCTACAACAAGCCTTCCAGTATTCCTCCGAGATGATAAAGAGAGGCGTTCGTCCGAATGTCATGACGTGCAATGCTCTTTTACATGGCATATGCAAAGCTGGTGAGGTAGATGAAGCTCACAGATACTTCTGCAAGATGGAAGAAGAAGGGATTCCACCGAATAGATACAGCTACACTATGCTTATAAACAAGAACTCTGACCTCGGTAAATGGGAAGAGGTTATCAAGTTGTATAAAGAGATGCTAGATAGAGAAATTGAGCCAGATGCTTATACACATTGGGCCTTGTTCAAACATTTGGATAAGGACCACAGATCACGAGAGGTTGAGTTTCTTGAAAAGTTATTACGCAGTTGACGAGGAAGCAAAAGGTGGTGGTGACTTTGAATGATACATATTTATTTTGGAGCTGGCCGGTTTTGTCCCTGAGTGCATATGGTCAATTTTTTACAATTACTACGCACAAAATCTAGTTGATGGCTCAGCTTGTTTGGTATGTACAAACTCTTCTCTCAGCTTTCACATGGCAGCTACTTCATGCATTATCTGTGATGTTAGACAGTAATGCTGCTACTTGTGCAGGGGAAACACACTCTGAGCTATGGCCAGAATCGAATCCAATTGTTGTTGAAGCTCGTTTACTTTTTAGCTTAACTCGATTCTTACCTGCAAGTATGGCTATTACTACACAGCAGAGGCAAGAAGAATAGGAATAAAGAGGACACATAAAATGGTGTTTGCAAAAGAAGTTGTCACACTCAAGTGAAGAAGAAGATTCATCATGTGTATTTGTTTAATTCTTTGAAAACAATTTTTGGGGAAAGAGAGAAAGTGTGAAACACATATATAACTTCATTGTAGGACATTTTTGGGAAGAAAGCTAAAAAGTAACAAGGCTCTGCTTCTCACTATTCTTAAGCATGTTTTAGGTAAAACATTAGAATTTCAGTGCTCTCCCTCTCTCTCTCTCTCTCTTATGTAAGCTCTGTGTCACGTTCTTCTTTCTGTCTCTCATAATACACTGAGTCATTTTGTACAAATCAATGATCATGCGAAGCTATTTTTATCTATTTGGAGCAAAGAAGAAAAAAAGAAGAAAAAAAAAAGAAACCTAAATTTCCACCAACAATTTGCTTGTTACAAACAATTCAGATGAAAAGAAAATGATTTTCAATAGAATTAATTAGATTAATTACCAAAAACAATCAACGTTTCTAAAATAGTTCCCAGGGGTCCCACAACTTTTTTCATTGGGGAGGTTCTATACAAATCCGAAACCCTAACCCCCCAGACAAACCATCATCATCTCTTTCACGCACCAAACGTAAACCCTAGAATGCGTATCGCTTCCCAGACCTGAATGTGCAACCTAACTCGGCTTAGATCCATGGCTCTCGATTCTTCCGGAAAACAATCCGAGCAGCAGCAACCGCGAGTCTCCTCCGAAACCGGCGAGGCGGGATTGAAACTTCGGAGAACCCCTAACGAAGAGCATGTGCCGGAGAACTATGAGGATCTACAGTTGGATTTTAGTCCGGTTCTCTTCAGCTCGCTTGAGCGCTACTTGCCCGAGAAGCTTCTCAATGGCTCTCGCCTCGAAAAGGCTCGTTTCATGAGGGACCTTCTTCTCCGATACTCCCCTGACACTGAGCGAATCCGGGTAAATGTTCTTTCTTTTCTCGCTTTTCTGGCTAGTTTGAGCTTCCGTTTCTTGAAATTGAGCTCGAATTTGTACCCCATTTCTTCTTGGGAACAGATTCAGAGGCATAGAGAATACAGGCAGAAAATCTTGTCTTCTTACCAGGTGAATTTTTCTCTCTCTCTTATATATCGAATTGGGCAAAAGGAGTCTTACCTCGATTGTTTCATTGAATCTTTCTTGCTTGTTGTTCATCTGGTTTTCCAGCGTCTGCATGAAGAGATCTATTCTCTTGACCCTGCTAGTTTCTTCGCGCCTTCGTTTCTTGAGGCTGTTAGTCATAGTCAGAAGCCGGAGGAGAGTTTTAAAAGCATAGTTGTTCAGCGCGCACCGGGGATTTTCACTTTTCAAATGCTTAACCCACGGTTTTGTGAAATGTTACTAGCAGAGGTATGAATGAGCTAAAGTTGTCGTTTTTGTGGGTTTTCTGTGTCTTTTTATCAGTTTCTAACTTAATTGGCTCAGGTTGAACATATGGAGAAATGGGTCTATGATTCAAGATCCACTATAATGAGACCCAATACCCTGAACAAATTTGGTGTCGTCCTTGATGATTTTGGCTTTGAAAGCATGCTCCAGAAGTTGGTTGATGACTTCATAAGTCCTTTATCTCAAGGTTAATAGCATTCTACTTGTGGTTTCATTTCTTGGGCATTGTTCTGATATGTAGCTCATGGGTTTGGTTTTGATCTTCTGTCAGTTTTGTTCCCGGAAGTCTGTGGATCCTCTTTAGATTCTCACCATGGCTTTATTGTTGAATATGGAAAAGATAGGGATGTTGATCTTGGTAAGCTCCACACTGGTCTCTTCCTTGGTTAGTTAGATCTGGACTAGTGTCTAGTGGAATATCTAAAACTTGCTTCGTGACTTTTAGGGTTCCATGTGGATGACTCGGAGGTTAGTTTGAATGTCTGCTTGGGTAAACAATTTTCTGGCGGGGAGCTGTATTTTCGAGGTGTAAGATGCGATGACCATGTGAATTCCGACAGCACTCAGGAGGTACTTGTGAAACCAACCATCAAGCAGTCAATGTCATTTTCTAATTGTGCGCATTTAGTGATGTTGTCTCAACCACAAAAATGTAATCTCTATGATTGTAATGTGGGTTTAGAACTGATCAGCTTATCACGTGCACAGTCAATAGTTTGTATAGCCATCGCTCATAAGATTCTTCATTAATTTTTCTGTAGGAAGTTTGTGATTACTCTCATGTACCTGGTCAAGCCGTTCTTCATCGTGGACGTCACCGCCATGGTGCTAGAGCTACAACTTCTGGACACCGAGTCAACTTGATTTTGTGGTGTAGAAGGTAAAGTTTCCAAAATTCTACATGAGTGTTAGATAATAGTTTCATGAACCATTTCAAAAGTGTTAAAAGACTGTTGATGGGATTTTCATATTTCCCTGTCTGTCTCGTGTGTTAGCTCAACTTTTCGAGAGATGAAGAGTTATCAAAGAGAATTCCCAGGTTGGTGCGGAGAATGCAAAGCTGATAGACATAATAGGATGCAAGCGTCAATTAAAGCAACTACAGAGGTATACCAATGCTGCATTTATTAGATGATGTTCTTGCAAGCAATTGCTTTCTTGTTCTCATGCGGTTTTGTTTTTGTTTCATATGTGGTAATTTGCAGGAGCTGAGGAGGAGAATAGCAGGGAAGGCGCGTGGTGAGCTAGCTTCAAGATCATCTGCCGACTAAACTAAACTGGGATTTGTCATAAAAAACAAAAAAAACACATCTTCTTTGTATCGTTTTCAGTGGCTATGTATATAGAGGCAAGGGATACGGTTTGTTTGTACGCATTAAGATACCTTTGTCAAGGGTAAATTTTGTTCCATTTTTCGGATTGCTGAACCAATAAATTTCTTAAGAGGAGTGAATCCAAATGAAACACAAATATCAATCTTTCTTATTGATATTATAAACTGCATCTCTTGGAGAATTTGAGGATGTGGAGAGTTGCATATCATTCATGATGCATTACATGCGTCTTCTTGGAGAGATGCAAAAATCAACAAATAGGAAGAAGAACAAAGATGCATTCACAACTTCTTAGCTTCAATTTTCCCTTTTGCTCTCTTTAAGCGTTGTATGCAACTTCTTAGCTCCAGTCAAAACACACTCTTGGTCGAACAAAGCCGACACAACAGCTACGCCTTTTAGATTCGGTGCATCGATCCGCATAACAGACTCAGCATTCGAGATTCCGATGCCTCCAATGGCAACCACAGGTAATTTTGATGCCTTGCATACTTCTTCGAGCCCATCGAGTCCTATGGTACGATTGTTGGCCTTAGTGTTCGTTGGAAAAACTCCTCCTGACCCAATGTAGTCCGCACCATCTTTCCATGCTTGATGGGCTTGCTCTGCCGTCTTACATGAGACCCCGATGATCTTGTCCGGGCCAAGAAGAGACCGAGCTAGATCAACCGGCATGTCGGATTGGCCAACATGGACTCCATCAGCATCACAAGCAAGGGCAATGTCAATCCTGTCGTTGATCAGCAAACAAACTCCATGGGACCGGCATATGTCAACGCATGATTTTGCTTCTTCCAGAAACACTCGCGTTTCGGCTTCTTTCTCCCTGCAAAACCACTGCGATGTCATAACGGAGTTTCATATAAAAAATGATACACAAAGAGTTGAATCCAGAAAGAGGCTCCATTTATATAGGAATATGATAAAACCTCAGTTGTATGATTGTGGCCCCTCCTTCTATAGCAGCTTTCACAGCATCCACAATGGACCGGTTCCACTTTTTGTTCATTCTAGAATCTGTAACAGCGTATAGAAACAGGTCATCTGGATTGAATGCGCTGCATCGATAGCTTTGGGGATCTTTCTTAAGACCCAAAAAGTGGTCAAAGGGTCCTTGCATCCCACTGCCAATCACAATATCTTTGCTATAATTTAGGGCATTATCGATAAAGCGTTTAGCCACCTGCCAACATCAGATTGGCCTTGTTAATACTATATTCTAATCCCAAAACAGATAATGAATTCTCATTCCCCAAATACGTTTTCCTATCATCAATCCTCCAAACATTTCTGATGAAAAATTGATTCACATACCGTTTTGGAGAGACTAATATATATCACAGAGAGTATACCTTCACGGCTGAGAGCATGGAAGAGCCTTTTGCAAGCTCTGCTGCAATACATGAAGCCAAAGTGCAACCAGTCCCATGAGTGTTTCTTGTAGTAATGCGAGGGGAACGGAGTTCATGAAACTCCTTGCCTTAAGAAAAAAAAAGTTCCACATGTTTACAACCACAGAATGCTTTTATCAACAAAGAGAAATACAAGAATCTCATTTTTGGGGAAAAAGACTAATGAGATACCATCAAAGTAAACATCTATTGAATCTGATGAGTCAGGAAGATCACCGCCTTTGACAAGTACGAATCTGAATAAGTAAAAAAAAAGAAGTGGATCAACATCACACAATAGTGCTCCTATACTAAGCATAACCTCATAGCAACCAAAGCCTAAAAAAAGACTAACTTTGTATCTCCATGATATAACCAACAGCCAGGGAACCAGAAAAAAAAAAGAGAAGAACGAGAGAAAATGCAAAACCTAGGACCCATTTCATGCAACGATTTAGCTGCAGACCGCATATCCGCAACAGTCTCGATCCGAACACCACCAAGTAAAGCAGATGCTTCTTTCACATTTGGGGTTATTATGTCAGCAATCGGCAGTAATCTCTCTCTGCGATTAGAAACCATAGTCAGAAAGAAACTAAACACACCAATCACTGAACTCAAACACAGAATTATAGACTTAACAATGCTTAAAAGTTTACCTAAAGATGGAGAGAACAGAAGAACCAGCCAGAACGTGCCCACTTGTCGACACCATCACAGGATCAACAACCAAAGCTGCCTTAAGAAAACGAACTATATTAAGCAAATGGAAACACGCAATTTTCAAATCTGAAAAATAGAACAAAGAGAGGGTGTTGTGGTTTCTACCACGGACTGGGAAATCTGAAAGATTTTGAAGAAGAACCTCCACGATTTCAGGGGAAGGAAGCATCCCAGTCTTCACCTGTGGAGGTATTATATATTACTCCAATTGATCATCATAAGAGAGGGAGGGAGAAGAGAGACTAATCGCTAAGAAGAAGAGCTTACGACGTCGAATTCGAAGTCAGAGAGAACGGATTTCAGCTGCTCGGAGACGAATTGCGGAGGGAGGAGATGAACAGATTGTACGCCTCGAGTGTTCTGAGCAGTCACGGCGGTTACGACGGAAGCGCAGTAGACACCACGAGCCGCGCAGGCTTTGAGGTCGGCTTGGATTCCAGCTCCGGCGCCAGAATCCGATCCCGCCACAGTCAGAACCTGCGCCACCTTTCTAACGCTCTCCGTTGTCGTCATAGACGCCGTCGTCGTCTTCTTCGTGCTTCTCCAGCTCGCCGGCCAACTCCTAATTCCTCCTCCTAAGCTATTCATTTTCGTTCCTTTCTTTTTGTTTTTTCTATTAAATTTATTTTTATTTTATATTTTATTCCCATGACCAATATTTGTTTTTCGGGAAAAAAGTCAACTAAATCCTCAACTTTCAAAAATCGGCCATTTAAAGCATAGACTTAGACGTGGACATATCAAATAACAAACTTAATCGTTGATGATGTTTTAAATCCCGAATTTTTATTGACTGAGCCGTTTTAGGCATTCCGTCAACTCGACTAACTAACCGATTAGACGGTGTTAAATCTCGTTTATTGTTGTCGTTAAATCTCTAAAACCCCCAAATCGATTTACCCAATCCCTAAAATTGCTTTCTCTCAAAAACCCCCAAATCAATTTACTCAATCCCTAAAATTGCTCTCTCTCAAAAATCTCCAAATCGATAGTATCTCAAACCCATAATCGATTTTGCACCAAAATCCTCTATTGTTGAACCGATTTATCCTCTCGTCTCTTTCTTTCTACTACTCCAATGTCTGAACAATCTTGTGTCGTGAGAGACCGTGGCCTTCCTTCGAGGTGTGTGTGTGGATTAGATGTAATTATGTTGACATCTAAGACACAAGATAATCCAGGACGACCATTCTACATATGTGTAAGCAAGAGAGATGTTTCTCGTCGTTCAAACACAAGAGATGTAAGTAGTTGATTTTTTTTTTGTTATTTGTGTTTAGACAGTAAGATTATTCATCAAAACCGAAAGAAATAATGCCTTTGTTTATGTATTAGGAGCACTTGTTTAAGTGGGTTGAAGATGCTGTGTTTGAAGAGGTTGAAGATGGTTTACCTAAACTAAGAAGCATTGAAAGTGAGCTTAGAAATGTCAAATCTGAGGTTGAAGAGTTAAAGACTTTGATTGAAGGATTGTGTGAAGATATAGCGTCAAGCAAAATGGAAATAAGAAAGTGGAAATCGATGAACACATTGTGTTTTGTGTGTCTTTGCTTCATGGCCATTGTTATTCTTATGTTGATGGTGGTTAGTAAAGAAAAGGAAACCAAATTTCTTGTTGGTTATTAGTGTGATATGTGTAACTTGTGTTAGATGTGGGTTGTGTTTGATTTGGATTTGTGCCTTTTGGATGTAGTTTATGTATGAATCGTTTATGATGAATCAGATTTGTGGCTTTGTCGTCAAGTTTATGAATGAAATGTTTGTTTTGAATGAATGTTACAAACCATGTTCATACACAATTACAAGAAACCATGTTCATACAAGATACCAAGTTTATGAATGAAATGACTTATATTGTAAGAGACAAATGAGAAAAAAAATCATGTTCACATATATTGTTTCACAATTCCGATTCAGAATATAACAATAGACCATGATTCCATAAGACATGATTCCATAAGAAAAGAGAAAATGACAACAAAACCAACAAATCATCCTCGGATAAACCATTAAACCATCCCAAAATGCCAATAATACACAACAAGAAATGCCAACAAAAGCCATTAAACCATGATCCCATCCTAAGTTAGGTTGAACACTGAAACCATGGTTCCCAACCTTGAGATCCTTGTGGCTGTGATCCTTCTCCTTCAGATCCTTGTGGCTGTGATCCTTCTCCTTCAGATCCTTGTGCTTGTCTCTGTGATCCGTGAGCTTGTCTCTGTGATCTGTGAGCTCCTCCTTGTGATCTGTGAGCTCCTCCTTGTGATCCGTGAGCTCCTCCTTGTGATCCGTGAGCTCCTCCTTGTGATTGTGCTCGTGAAACTCCTTGTGCAACTTGTTCTTGTGAAACTTGTGGCTGTGAAACTTGTGGTTGTGAAACTTCTTGTGTGTCTCCTTCCTGGTTCACATAAACGAAATGTATAAATGATGAATGAATATGCAATTATTCATTCAGATTTAACCATGAAGAAATTTTCAAACCTGATATTTTCTTGGTCGCCCCCTTGGTCTTTTTGTTGGAGGCTCAACTGTCGGATTTTGACATCCTTGCTTGTTGTGTCCCTCTTGCAGGCAATTTGAGCATGTCATCACTCTCCGAGCACGTGATAACGTGGTATTGCTTGAAGAAGCAGCAACTTCATTGACTCCTTTCCTCCTTGCATAGTTGCTAGGTCTACCGGGGTTACCCTTTCTCCATGGTGGTGGCAAGACAGGTAACCTGTTTAATCTAGGCCACAACTTCGTGCCTTGGACAGGCGCAATACCATCTCTATATGTTTCCCGCCACATTACTGTTGTGTAGAAGTCGTTGACAAAGTCCTCAACCTTTTTTTTTTTTGCTATGATTACATGTGCGGCATGAGCACATGGAATACCAATCATTTGCCACTTCCTGCAACCACATGTCATCGTGTTCATATCCACACGATAACCAACACCATTCAACTCAACCTCATGTAAATCATTCCTCGCCATATGTCTGATGCAATGTTGCGCTCCTGCTACCATCTTTTCTATCTCAGCATGAGCTCTTTTTGTGAATTCTTCTTGCCTTCTTTCCGCCATAATAGACCTCTTTTCATTACGCACCATACACTGACGCCTAATCTCTTCTAAGAAGTCTAATAAAGGTTTTTTCCTTGCTTGGCGAATGGTTCTATTAAAAGACTCACTGAGGTTGTTTAGGATATCATTGCAAAAAGAACCAATCCTAAAGAAAGCTCTAGACCACGATGGAGGGTTAGTTTGCTGAAGAGAAGCAAATGCATGAGGATTGTACCTTGCCAATGCATCCATATGATCTCTGTATTCTGCTGTGGTGTAGCTGCGTGCGATTTTCCAGAACAAGCTTTGCAGCTCTCTATCATGATTGTCTTTCTTCCAATTATCCATAATGTGTCTAGCACACTGCCTGTGTTCAGCTTGGGGAAGAATGGTCCTCACCGCATTAACAATACTCTGCAACATAATACAAGACACATGAGTATAAAAATTATGTATAATATTGTTAGAAATAAATGCATTAGGCAAGATTCGAACCCTATGCTTATCAGATATGATTGCAACACTTCTTCCTTCACCAAGATCCAAACTTCCACATAGATGTTTAACAAACCATTCCCAATTCGTATCATTCTCTATTTCTACTACTGCCCAAGCAATTGGAACTATCCTATTATCTCCATCTCTTCCAACAGCAGCTAAAAGATGCCCCTTGATATCCCATTTCAGAAATGCACCATCTATCCCTATGATCGGCCTACATGTTTTGATCCAAGACTCTCTTTGTGAATTAAAACACACATAACACCTATAAAACCTTTGTTTGCTCCCTATAGTAGGCCCTGGAATAGTCTCAATCTCAAATTTGGTGTGCGGATTTGACTCAAAGATCTCAACCTGATAATCCCATACTCGTGCAAAGTGAGCTTCGTGGCTAGCTTTCTTTTCTTTCATAAGTTTTGTCTTTGCCTTCCCACATTGATCATCGCTTACAACCAAGTTGTATTCCCTCAGGATCTCAGCAGCCATCTCTTGTTTTGTTATCTTTGGATTGACTCTCAATCTTTCTGAAAATAACCATGCAATTGTAGACCGCTTCAACATCCTGGAGTAACCCGATCGGATACATATATGCTCGTTTACATAAGTCTTAATCTGCATCTTATGTCTCCTCTTCTCATAAGAACAATAAACTCTCCACGGACACAAGACCTTGGTGTCAGCACACTTTGCACCAATCTTCATAGCTTGTGACCTATACAACTTGATGTCATATCGAGTTTTCAGAGAATACCTTAGGACAGCAAGCTTGAAATCTTCTGGCGAATTGAAGGTTTGCCCCAGTGCTAGCACCTCATCAGGATCTTCGGGCCCTCGATGCCTTTCCTCTTCGTTGTCATCGTCATCTTTAATATCCTCAGAATCAGACGACAAAGGATCGGGAATCTTCTCATCATCCCAAATATCGTCTCCACTGTCTGCATCACTCCCAACTTCCTCATCTCTCGCTGCTTCTCCAAAATATTCGACTAACTCTTGGCAACCTTCTTCTACTAACCCAAAACCGTCTTCATCATCAGGCTCATCGAAATCATCATCACCAAAAATCGCGCCATCGAAATCATCGCCTCCGACGTCAGCCTCAACTTCAAGTTCAGCTTCTTTTGTTCGACGATTTGGACCCTTCACCTTCTTACGTTTTGCTTTCGGCATGATTACACCGAAGGAGAAATAGACAAAATCAAAGGGGATTTTCGATTTCAAAGAGGAGATCGAGAATTTCAATCGAGATGGAACTGAGAGAGAGATCGAGTAAAATCGATTTTAGGGTTATACGATTTGGGGGTTTTTTGTTTTAGAGATAAATCGATTTGGGGGTTTTTGTTTTTTGTTTAGAGATTTTAGAGATTTAACGACAACAATAAACGAGATTTAACACCGTCTAATCGGTCAGTTAGTCGAGTTGACGGGATGCCTAAAACGGCTCAGTCAACAAAAATTCGGGATTTAAAACATCGTCAACGATTAAGTTTGTTATTTGATATGTCCACGTTTAAATCTATGCTTTAAATGGCCGATTTTTGAAAGTTGAGGATTTAATTGACTTTTTTCCCTTTGTTTTTCCTTATCTTGTTTGATTTTATGAATATAGAAGCAATCAAACTTAATTATCTCAAACTATAACATATAGAAGTTCCATCGCTTTTCATGATCTTCGTAATCAATTTCCACAATCTCATTATACGATATGTGAATCAATTTTTTTATGCACGAATCTTTTTGTATGATACATTAATACTTGTGATCCACGAAAAAAGAGAATACATACGATACCTTAGAATAACATTGATAAATTTGAAAGCAAGCTTTTATTATATAATTGAATATTTAACAACCCATATATACAACGTGTTCAGACTACTTTACAAATCACACAATTAACAAAGCTATTCAGACAACTTTATTCATTCATTCGTACACACACTAAAGATTAAAGAAGCTAAAGAAGAAGCCGTTTTTGTTTTACAAATCAGCATATGCATTATTGCATCATCATCATCATCATCAAATCATAAAGCAGCTTATTACGTGTAACTATAAGTTATGGATATATATACAAATGCTATACAAGTTACCCGAGTGATGGTGGTTCAATGTTGCATGAGATGAGTCAACCATGGACCGTGAACTCTGACCGAGACACAAGCCACGACACCAAGGACTCGAGCTGTCTCTAAAACCTTCTCTTTCAAACCACTGCTTCCTCCTCCTCCCACTTTCTTCATCTCTCTTTCCACCAGTCTCTTCCCATTTTCTCCATTCCCAGCCAGTAAAGCTCCTCTCACTGCTTTGTATATACAGCCTGTGACTCTCTCATACACCGTGTTACCTTCTTCCAAACTCTTCCTCAGTAATCCTCTCATCATCTTCTTCTTCTCTTCTCCTTCTTCGCTCATTGTTGTCTCGACTATCTCCATTAGTCCTGCTTCCTCCTTCCCATCTAACAGATCCAACAACTTGTTCGACATGCTTTCTGTCTCGCTTTCACTCTTCACCATTCTCTCACTCGCTAGCATTTGTCGCCAGATGAGTAAGCTGCGTAACACAGACATTCACAAATCCGTTTTTCAGGTAAAAAACTTTCTATCATGAGTCTTTTAACTTTTAATATATAACCATCGTTCATACCTTGTGGATATTACAATTATCTTCTGAATCTCAGCTTGGATACCCCTCATGCGAGAGAGGTTGAGCAGAAAAGTTTCAGGTAAAACTTGTGGAGTTAAACCAGATACTTGACTCACTAGCTTCAACAACCCGAGCCTCACTGTCAAATCAACTCTTTCTCCCTTGCATTCTGAGAGTTGACCTTCTGAACCAAAGCATATGAAAACTTAAGTCACATAAAAAAGAATCATGTATTTGTAGAGTTGTTTCTTCAATCAAGGCAAACCTGCAGTGTCCGTAACGGTTGACTGGGACGCGGTATTGACTGGGGATAGAAAGCTTCCACCCGTTTTAAGAGAAATTCCCATGGAGGATCTCTCAACCACATTCAAGGCTGAAAGCGTATTGGTGTGCTCTTCCCACTCGTCTTTGCAAGACAAAAGAGTTGATATCCACCTTCGTGTCGCTGGCAGTGAATCATAGGCTTGAGTGGGAGGTCCATACTGCTTCTCGAAAGCTTGTGTAAGGTAATCAAAGCCTGCTGGCCCTTGCAGAAAGGGTTTCATTATTGTTATTCGCCCTAGGCCTATCTCTCGCTTTAGTTCCTGTTGGATATGAAACCAAAAAATGAAGACACTGATAAGTGGACAAGCAAAAACAAGAAGATTCTTTGTTTTTCTTTGCAAAGCTATTGTTCATCAAGAGAAAAAAGAAGCTTGTGGATACAGACCTGAATCTGCTCAAGAATGAAGCGGATCCCCTTGACTATTGCAACAGCACGGAGGTTACCAGACTCATCTTTAGCTTCACACAACCTGTGAAGTTCCTCCAGTAGATTCTGGTGGGTGCTTTCATTCTCACGGTCATTAACTGGGGCAGAGAGTTTCCGCAGAGTAGCCAATGAAAACTCAAGCATCTTCCCAAGGTAATCGATATCCAAGATGCCCGAGTTAAGCAACTACCAATAAAAGAATAAATGAGAACCATGTCCTTTTTACAAACTTAAATATATAAAGAAGATACAGAAGAGATGAGGCAAACCTGTGAGAGAAGGTCAAGATCAATAGTGTCAGTTATTTCTACTTTCCAGCTTTCTGGCACCATTTGGCAAAGTTCGTCCCTCACTTCTCTCATAAGGTTAGAGATGCAACTATAGTCTGGCTCCTCCAGTTTCATGGACTCCATGACACTATCCCAGAAAGCTTTCTCCATGGTCTCCTTCATCTTTCTCTGCATCACACATTTTAAAAATCAATGCTGAAAACATCTCCTAGCAAGAGGTGTGTATCATTCTATGTGTAGAACTGCAGAAGCCAAATATCATCCTCCTCGAGTAGAAATTTTCAGAATGCAAACAATAGCAAAAAGTACTAAATCTAAATGCAAAGAAAACAAACCTTGAGATTGCCCTCTTCATCCTTGGCACTGGATCCACCCGGAAACTTGAAATTCCAATCATGCAGGAGCTCGTTCACAATCAACTCGTTCTCTTTTGAAACCTCGTCCACAGTGTCATTACTGAGTCTAGAGTGTCCAGATGAGGATGGCGTATCATCCTTGAATAAAGAGCGACTAACATGTTTTGATCCTCCACTTCTGCTGCTTGAACTAGACACAGACTGAACTGGAGATGAAGCTGGGCTTGGAGAAAAGAAACATGCGAGCTGATGAGCCATAGGGCTTCCATTCTCCCTGGCCTGAAAGTACTTTGATCGTGTTTCCGACAACGCACTTTCCATGCGCTCAACTCCTGCCTTACCACTCAGGTGTCGTACTTTCTCCGTTAGAAGTTCTTGATCTTGTGTTACCTACAACGAGAATTTACATTACATTGCAAATTTTTTTTTAAAAAAAATCCGCCTTATTCCACCTTTCATCACATAGAGTTGAGTAAGCAAACCTGCATCTGAATTGCTTTCTTATCATGAGTGAGCACAGTATCGTCCCCTTCCGGAGTTATCTTGCATTTTTGAATCATGGAAAGCTCAAGCTGGCAAGCTGCTCTCACCAGGTCATCTTCCAACAACCGAGCATCCTTGACTTTCCAAATCACAAACGAATTCAAAAAGGAGCACCATGCCTTATCGAAGAAGTCCAACTGAGATCTCATGGTCCTAAGTTTCGACTCTCCACCAGAAAGCTTGAAAGGACCCTCCTGAATAACTTTTATCAGTAACTTAAACTCCCTCACGAACCCTTTCGCTGAGTCATTGAGAGCAGCCTCTTGATCACCTTGGCCGTTAAAAACAGCGTCTGGATGACCGAGTATCATAAACGCAGAAAGAACAACTCTGACAGGATACCTCGACATCTTCACAGCAGATGTCCCGGCCACACTCTTACCGGGAGAAACTTTCTTTCCTTTTCTGATCCTCAGAGTACTCGGCGTAGCCTTCCTCCTTGGGGTGGCAACTCTTCTAAGAAGGTGATCAATGTTATCCAATATGGACGGTTGAGAAGCGGCGTTAACATTCTTAGAAGCTTCTAAGCGGATTTCGAGGCGGTCGAGCAGAGACTTAACAGCTTTAAGAGTAACAGGCGACTCAATTAGCACCGCAAGCTGCTCAAATGGCAGTGATTCGTTAATCTTCAATCCGTCATAATCTTTGGCCAAGTCCAAGGTTGTCCTCTTCTGCCTCACGAAGCACCTCCAACACCTAATAAACAAACCCAAGAACAAAAGCTGTAAAACTAAACTCTTCAGAGACCATTAAAGGAATAAAAAAGAGAATTGAGCAGTGCTTTATTACCTCGACAGCTTTCTAGAGAGAAGATCACCATCTTCCTGCATCATATCGCAATAGAGACTAATCGAATCACGCTGTCTTCTTCTCTGACGAAGAAACTCCGATCTATGTCTCTTTGCCTACAATTGTCAAACACCAAAAAAAAAAANTATCTACTATCAATTCTGAATTTTTTCTATATATTAGATCGGTAAAATATACTAATTTTTTTTACATTCAATGATTTTTTATATAAATAATTATATTTTATTTACCAAATACCAAAAAAACACTAGAGGTCTACAAATCAGGTGAACGGAAAAAAGGTCGGTAATGCAAAATTGACAATAGAAAAAATAGTTTAGGAAACTAAAAAGAAGGAGATCTAATTAGGGAAAAAGTAACATTTCATGTCTCCACCACCCAGAATGCCGACAGATAAAAATATTTTTGTATCTACTATCAATTCTGAATTTTTTCTATATATTAGATCGGTAAAATATACTAATTTTTTTTACATTCAATGATTTTTTATATAAATAATTATATTTTATTTACCAAATACCAAAAAAACACTAGAGGTCTACAAATCAGGTGAACGGAAAAAAGGTCGGTAATGCAAAATTGACAATAGAAAAAATAGTTTAGGAAACTAAAAAGAAGGAGATCTAATTAGGGAAAAAGTAACATTTCATGTCTCCACCACCCAGAATGCCGACAGATAAAAATATTTTTGTATCTACTATCAATTCTGAATTTTTTCTATATATTAGATCGGTAAAATATACTAATTTTTTTTACATTCAATGATTTTTTATATAAATAATTATATTTTATTTACCAAATACCAAAAAAACACTAGAGGTCTACAAATCAGGTGAACGGAAAAAAGGTCGGTAATGCAAAATTGACAATAGAAAAAATAGTTTAGGAAACTAAAAAGAAGGAGATCTAATTAGGGAAAAAGTAACATTTCATGTCTCCACCACCCAGAATGCCGACAGATAAAAATATTTTTGTATCTACTATCAATTCTGAATTTTTTCTATATATTAGATCGGTAAAATATACTAATTTTTTTTACATTCAATGATTTTTTATATAAATAATTATATTTTATTTACCAAATACCAAAAAAACACTAGAGGTCTACAAATCAGGTGAACGGAAAAAAGGTCGGTAATGCAAAATTGACAATAGAAAAAATAGTTTAGGAAACTAAAAAGAAGGAGATCTAATTAGGGAAAAAGTAACATTTCATGTCTCCACCACCCAGAATGCCGACAGATAAAAATATTTTTGTATCTACTATCAATTCTGAATTTTTTCTATATATTAGATCGGTAAAATATACTAATTTTTTTTACATTCAATGATTTTTTATATAAATAATTATATTTTATTTACCAAATACCAAAAAAACACTAGAGGTCTACAAATCAGGTGAACGGAAAAAAGGTCGGTAATGCAAAATTGACAATAGAAAAAATAGTTTAGGAAACTAAAAAGAAGGAGATCTAATTAGGGAAAAAGTAACATTTCATGTCTCCACCACCCAGAATGCCGACAGATAAAAATATTTTTGTATCTACTATCAATTCTGAATTTTTTCTATATATTAGATCGGTAAAATATACTAATTTTTTTTACATTCAATGATTTTTTATATAAATAATTATATTTTATTTACCAAATACCAAAAAAACACTAGAGGTCTACAAATCAGGTGAACGGAAAAAAGGTCGGTAATGCAAAATTGACAATAGAAAAAATAGTTTAGGAAACTAAAAAGAAGGAGATCTAATTAGGGAAAAAGTAACATTTCATGTCTCCACCACCCAGAATGCCGACAGATAAAAATATTTTTGTATCTACTATCAATTCTGAATTTTTTCTATATATTAGATCGGTAAAATATACTAATTTTTTTTACATTCAATGATTTTTTATATAAATAATTATATTTTATTTACCAAATACCAAAAAAACACTAGAGGTCTACAAATCAGGTGAACGGAAAAAAGGTCGGTAATGCAAAATTGACAATAGAAAAAATAGTTTAGGAAACTAAAAAGAAGGAGATCTAATTAGGGAAAAAGTAACATTTCATGTCTCCACCACCCAGAATGCCGACAGATAAAAATATTTTTGTATCTACTATCAATTCTGAATTTTTTCTATATATTAGATCGGTAAAATATACTAATTTTTTTTACATTCAATGATTTTTTATATAAATAATTATATTTTATTTACCAAATACCAAAAAAACACTAGAGGTCTACAAATCAGGTGAACGGAAAAAAGGTCGGTAATGCAAAATTGACAATAGAAAAAATAGTTTAGGAAACTAAAAAGAAGGAGATCTAATTAGGGAAAAAGTAACATTTCATGTCTCCACCACCCAGAATGCCGACAGATAAAAATATTTTTGTATCTACTATCAATTCTGAATTTTTTCTATATATTAGATCGGTAAAATATACTAATTTTTTTTACATTCAATGATTTTTTATATAAATAATTATATTTTATTTACCAAATACCAAAAAAACACTAGAGGTCTACAAATCAGGTGAACGGAAAAAAGGTCGGTAATGCAAAATTGACAATAGAAAAAATAGTTTAGGAAACTAAAAAGAAGGAGATCTAATTAGGGAAAAAGTAACATTTCATGTCTCCACCACCCAGAATGCCGACAGATAAAAATATTTTTGTATCTACTATCAATTCTGAATTTTTTCTATATATTAGATCGGTAAAATATACTAATTTTTTTTACATTCAATGATTTTTTATATAAATAATTATATTTTATTTACCAAATACCAAAAAAACACTAGAGGTCTACAAATCAGGTGAACGGAAAAAAGGTCGGTAATGCAAAATTGACAATAGAAAAAATAGTTTAGGAAACTAAAAAGAAGGAGATCTAATTAGGGAAAAAGTAACATTTCATGTCTCCACCACCCAGAATGCCGACAGATAAAAATATTTTTGTATCTACTATCAATTCTGAATTTTTTCTATATATTAGATCGGTAAAATATACTAATTTTTTTTACATTCAATGATTTTTTATATAAATAATTATATTTTATTTACCAAATACCAAAAAAACACTAGAGGTCTACAAATCAGGTGAACGGAAAAAAGGTCGGTAATGCAAAATTGACAATAGAAAAAATAGTTTAGGAAACTAAAAAGAAGGAGATCTAATTAGGGAAAAAGTAACATTTCATGTCTCCACCACCCAGAATGCCGACAGATAAAAATATTTTTGTATCTACTATCAATTCTGAATTTTTTCTATATATTAGATCGGTAAAATATACTAATTTTTTTTACATTCAATGATTTTTTATATAAATAATTATATTTTATTTACCAAATACCAAAAAAACACTAGAGGTCTACAAATCAGGTGAACGGAAAAAAGGTCGGTAATGCAAAATTGACAATAGAAAAAATAGTTTAGGAAACTAAAAAGAAGGAGATCTAATTAGGGAAAAAGTAACATTTCATGTCTCCACCACCCAGAATGCCGACAGATAAAAATATTTTTGTATCTACTATCAATTCTGAATTTTTTCTATATATTAGATCGGTAAAATATACTAATTTTTTTTACATTCAATGATTTTTTATATAAATAATTATATTTTATTTACCAAATACCAAAAAAACACTAGAGGTCTACAAATCAGGTGAACGGAAAAAAGGTCGGTAATGCAAAATTGACAATAGAAAAAATAGTTTAGGAAACTAAAAAGAAGGAGATCTAATTAGGGAAAAAGTAACATTTCATGTCTCCACCACCCAGAATGCCGACAGATAAAAATATTTTTGTATCTACTATCAATTCTGAATTTTTTCTATATATTAGATCGGTAAAATATACTAATTTTTTTTACATTCAATGATTTTTTATATAAATAATTATATTTTATTTACCAAATACCAAAAAAACACTAGAGGTCTACAAATCAGGTGAACGGAAAAAAGGTCGGTAATGCAAAATTGACAATAGAAAAAATAGTTTAGGAAACTAAAAAGAAGGAGATCTAATTAGGGAAAAAGTAACATTTCATGTCTCCACCACCCAGAATGCCGACAGATAAAAATATTTTTGTATCTACTATCAATTCTGAATTTTTTCTATATATTAGATCGGTAAAATATACTAATTTTTTTTACATTCAATGATTTTTTATATAAATAATTATATTTTATTTACCAAATACCAAAAAAACACTAGAGGTCTACAAATCAGGTGAACGGAAAAAAGGTCGGTAATGCAAAATTGACAATAGAAAAAATAGTTTAGGAAACTAAAAAGAAGGAGATCTAATTAGGGAAAAAGTAACATTTCATGTCTCCACCACCCAGAATGCCGACAGATAAAAATATTTTTGTATCTACTATCAATTCTGAATTTTTTCTATATATTAGATCGGTAAAATATACTAATTTTTTTTACATTCAATGATTTTTTATATAAATAATTATATTTTATTTACCAAATACCAAAAAAACACTAGAGGTCTACAAATCAGGTGAACGGAAAAAAGGTCGGTAATGCAAAATTGACAATAGAAAAAATAGTTTAGGAAACTAAAAAGAAGGAGATCTAATTAGGGAAAAAGTAACATTTCATGTCTCCACCACTCAGAATGCCGACAGATAAATATAGGAGAGAACCATTCTCACTGTCGAAAATAGCACCAACAGACCAGAGTATTCGTCTCCGGTGTCAACATCTCCAACTTCCGGAGCCGAAGATTTTAAGTTTTGAAGCAACCACACGGCCACATGCCGATAAACCTGGAATGAGAGGCTCGACACAAAGATCTCAACCTAGGAACAAACCGCTTTTCAAAGACAAACTCCACTTTACCGCATCAAATGAAGAACCATCAATCCGGCAAGAGACCAACACCAATGACGACAAATTATCTTATCCCACACGAAGAACTGCCATCTCCACATAGAGCCAAATTGAAAGTCAATGGCGCATGCTCTCGACAAACGGCGAACCTACCTAAACCAAAAAAAGAGAGACACCTCTCGAAACCTTAAATCACCGCCGCTAGATTTGCTTGGAAAACTCTCTGTCGCACTCGAGCAGAGCCCATTTTCGAAAGACTAAGACCCTAGCAATAGTCGAGCCCAAGCTTTCACAACACCTCTCCCTCCGATTAACCACACCCATCACCGTCGGAGATTAGAACCAACCTCAAGCGAGTCACTATCATAGACGCTCACCGTCGTGAAAAGTTAACCAACAAAAAAATTAAAGGAAATCTGTTTACGTCACCAGCAAAAAGCGCCGAGAGCTAGAAAAGACTCAAAATCAAAGAAAAACAAAGATGTGAGAGTTCTTTTTCGAAAGAGAAAAATCGTTTGCGCGTAGATCTCATGCGCTAAACGATTCTTTTTTTTTTATCATGTAATTTAACTACGTTTAGTGATTCTAAGACTTGTTTGGTAGATTGTTGCGGAACACAAACTTTGGACAAATTTCTTAAAATCTAAAATCTATATACAAAGTTATAATTAAGAGAGAAAAGAATACAGAGGAATTCATTTACAATTTTGGAATAAATTTCCATAAAATACTGTAGTAAAAAATCTACAGAATTAAATTTTATATTTTAAAAAATAGAAAATTAATGAGATCAAATCAAAATTTTAAATATAAAAAAGGTAAATGTTACCAAAGGGTTTTTCCTCATAAGTCATAAACATTAATCCACAATCCGATCCATATATTCTCGGTGCCGCATCTCGCAAACGGGTTTAACCCAGAGAGAACCCAAATTTCGCTTCAGTATATACACAACTCTTCGACAAATCTAATTGATCGGGCTCTTCTTCTTCGTTACTCAAACCCTAATATCGATTTCCGCGATTTAGCAAAACCCTAGATTTCTTCTGCTGTTTCCGAAGTTGATTTCCCAAAAGAGTGGAAGAATGGAGGGTTCGTCGACCATCGCGAGGAAGACATGGGAGCTCGAGAACAACATTCTAACCGTGGAACCTCCGGATTCAGCCTCCGACGCCATATTCCACTACGACGACACCGCGCAGGCCAAGGTCCAGCAGGAGAAGCCATGGGCATCCGATCCTAACTACTTCAAGCGCGTCCAAATCTCAGCGCTCGCTCTTCTCAAGATGGTGGTTCACGCGCGCTCTGGTGGCACAATCGAGATCATGGGTCTTATGCAGGGGAAGACCGATGGTGATACAATCATCGTTATGGACGCTTTTGCTCTGCCTGTTGAAGGAACCGAGACTAGGGTTAATGCCCAGGCCGATGCGTACGAGTACATGGTTGAATACTCACAGACTAACAAGCTGGTAATGTCTCTTATCTATCTCTCGATATACCTCCTTATCTCTCACATAGTAGCTGCGTGTTTGCGAGATGCTTAAGCTAGGTTTTTGCTTTGTGGTCATCTTCTGTTCCTACTGGGTTTGTGGTATTCTTAGGGTTTTAGAGACGCCCTCATAGTTATTCTTGTTTAATTTACCTTTGCTTGTTACCACAATAAAGAGAACAACTTGGCTAGTTGGTACTTGTTCTGATCTTGATGCAACCTTTTTGCTGGTGTTATCATATTTCTGCACAAGCTTCCAGTTTCTGTTCTTTCGTTGTGATGCTTTTTCCCTGAGTATGTTTTCTACTATTGAAACTGTTTGATTGGTTATTGATATAACTTGAACGATAGGCTGGGCGATTGGAGAATGTTGTTGGATGGTATCACTCTCACCCTGGGTATGGATGCTGGCTCTCGGGTATCGATGTGTCAACACAGATGCTTAACCAACAGTACCAGGAGCCCTTCTTGGCTGTTGTTATTGATCCAACAAGGACTGTTTCGGCTGGTAAGGTTGAGATCGGGGCGTTCAGAACATATCCAGAGGGACATAAGATCTCAGATGATCATGTTTCTGAGTATCAGACTATCCCTCTAAACAAGATCGAGGACTTTGGTGTTCATTGCAAACAGGTACTTGTGTTCTCATTTCTTGATTTTTTAATCTTGGAGGCTTTCATCATCGCCCTTATGTTTGATTTTTTTTTTGTGATGTGGCAGTACTATTCGTTGGACATCACTTATTTCAAGTCATCTCTTGATAGCCACCTTCTGGATCTCCTTTGGAACAAGTACTGGGTGAACACTCTTTCTTCTTCCCCACTGCTGGGCAATGGAGACTATGTTGCCGGACAAATATCAGACTTAGGTAAAACTTCTTGGATATGCAAGAGCAAGTTAATTTTTTACTTTTCATCCAGGTCGTAGTTTAATATTTTCTCTTTTCTTTTCGTTTTAATCCTTTACCAATGAAGCTGAGAAGCTTGAGCAAGCCGAGAGTCAGCTGGCTCACTCCCGGTTTGGAGGAGTACCGACCACTCATCAGAGGAGAAAAGAGGTTTGTCTAACTGGTGGCTTAATTTTGCTATGTTTTCAATGGTTCTTGACTGTCTGAGAATACTGGACCATGATTTTGAGCTCTCCCACATGCCACTTCTCAAGCTTTTTCTTATCTAGACATTTAACATTTGGCTAAATTAAGTGCTACTATCAACATCTAGCTACTTGGATTGATAGTTTGTAGAAAAACTTATCAGCCTATCAAAATTTGCTTTCCTCTCTTTATTGTTAGGCTGTATGTTGCTTGGATATAAACTAATAGAGTCTTATAGGAAACTCTACCTGGACAACATTTTGGTTCACCTTTTCTGGTTGTAGGATTTCACAATTGGGTGTTTGTTTAGTCAAAATTATACAGAGTTGTTGAAGTTTGAACAAGTAAAACTGGGAGACTTTGATGTGTCAATTCGTCAACTAGTGGTTCCCCATAGTGTGTGTTTGCTTCCTAGAGTTCTGCTATCGTTTTAATCTTGTTTGCATAAAATCATCTGCTTGGGAGATTTCAAAGCTTAATTATGTGTGTGTGCCGTGGATCACTTTCAGGACGAGCCTCCACTCGCTAAGATAACTCGGGATAGTGCAAAGATAACTGTCGAGCAGGTCCATGGACTAATGTCACAGGTGAGTAAACACAAGCTGACATACTGATGCTATTTATTCGATTTTGGTTCATGAATCCATGAGATTCACTCTCAAGGTTTCTCATCCATCAATGTGTGCAGGTTATCAAAGACATCTTGTTCAATTCTGCACGTCAGTCCAACAAACCTCCCAGCGAACCATCGGATCCAGAGCCGATGATTACATCGTGAAGTTGGTATTCTTTTATTTTGTCTGCGCAGTTGACTTTGCTTTTGACCCGGTTTATGAGGCAATATTCACAATGTTTCCTAGTATAATCTCTCTCCAGTGTAGTATCTGCTTCAGACAAGCTCGTTGGGTTATTAAATGACATTAACATGACGTCTTCAACCATATTATGTTTTGCCTTGAAGTTTCTTGAATTGGTTATTAAAGGATTGGCCATTTTGAAAAACTGTTGGAACGAAAAGCTTTTCTTATTTATTTTCCGGTAAAAACAATTCTAATTCCAGAAACAGAGAGCAATTGTGTGATAAAGAAACAGAGGTTTCGAAGCTCTGTGTTTCTCGAAAACAAAAAAGCTTCCTAAAAAGGAGATAGAGAGAAGAGAGAAATAAGGGTAGTCTGAGAGCAATGTGCGTGATTTCTTCAGCATCTCTGCGAGTCAAGAGTCTCTTCCTTTGTCTTGAAAAAAACCCTTACGTTTCCAGTATTTTTATGAACAGACTAGATTCACAAACTGAAAAGCATGAAGTTGTCCTTCTATGCGTGGCATAATATTATTCTAGGGGGTTATGGCATGTTACTCCCCAAAGCTATTAACCAATAGAAACTAACAGACTTTGAATAATGCATAAGAAATATAATCTGAGACATTCCTCCCCTCCAAGGGGAAGAAGACTTAGATGACCTAATTAAGTCCTAAAGCTACAAAGCCTAACATGTTCTGTCATGCAACAAAAGGGCTTCCAAGGTGGTTGTGCCGATATTTTGCTTAAATATGCGATCATTTTTTTCAGTCTTTCAAACAGCACATGGTTTTGGTGCTTTTCATTTCTTTTTTACATTAATCCTAACAGACATTTTTCTTTGTCTTGTTGATTAGCCATCCCTAGGCTAAACAACATAACAAATTAAACCGACACATGCATCAGCTTTGAGTTTGGCACATGATGAGTAACTGATGACGATTCTGCTCCATTTGCAATGTCACTCTCTCTCGAGAGAGAAACCCTTTTCTCTCGAGAAGATGCATGCAATTGTAAGAAGGTGAGAGATGACAATACGACACGACCACCATCTGAAATTGGAGGCCCCCCCTTCGGGATATGCAAATGAAAAGCCACCTCAAATTCCATAAAATGGGGTGGCTTTTAGAGCAGAGGGAGTGAAGAAAAAAGGTGTTGAGATAGCCAAAGAGCATATCCATTAAACCATAGATGACTCCTGACGTGAGAAGAAGAAGAAGAAGAAGAAGAAGAAGAAGAAGATGGTGATGCGAAGCTTGATAGCTACCAAAGACTCTAAGCTTCTTTCAACGGTAAGGAATGAGAGGTGGCTGAAGCGGAAAGCCGGTTACGCCTGTGGCACAGCAAAATACACTGTCAACAATATTAGTGTATAATGCATCTCTTTTTGTGATTTGGTGTGTATATATATATCTATAACCATATACGAACCTTGTTGAAGAGAAATGGTAGCAGGAGAGTAATGGTGAGGGTTGTTATAAGAAGAGAAGTGATGATAAAATGGTTGTGGTTGAGAGAATTGAACCCCACCATGTCCTCCACCGCCACCGCAAGGATAAAAAGGAGCGGCGGATGCGGCTGCTGCGGTTAGTCCACCGCCACCGCCGTTTCCATTCCCATATACTCCGTATTGTCCTGGCCCTGAATTGCAGCCGTACACGCCGTATAAGCTCTGTATATGTGTAACACATTCATTATATTAGATTATAAGGTTATATACAATTTATGATCTTTGAGCAACTAACTTTTAGGTTCGTTGAGACAGAAAAAATATTCTTCCATTTCGTTATTACAAATGTCAGAGAAATAAAAGTTACGGACCGTAGGGAATGGTGAGTAATCAGACGAGTATGGAGAGTACCTGCGAATATCATCAAATCAAATGTTGTTTTTCTTTACACTTAAAAGAGTGACAACAAATATGAATGCACGTGGCACGTGGTCATGACACAAGCATGTGAGGAGAGAGAGTGAGAGTAGAATGATTGGTGAAAGAGGGAATCAGTATGTTTTACAAGCTGTCCGTTGACCACTTTGTCAGTTATATTTAGTCTAAAGACAGTGAAAATTTAAACATGTATACTAATAATAATAGTGTCGGTCCACAATCAAAATGGGGAACACATAAGAGAGGACAGCCAGCTATGTTATATGCAAATTGTTTTGTTCGATTTAAATTTGACAAATATATGAGTTGTATGGTTTCATGTTATGTTGATGCATATGCATGTAGGTACTATCATCATGATCATTAATTACATGTAAGAGAAATAGAAAGAAAAGAAGAAGAGTTAATTAATTACCCAAAGAGATTGAGAGGGAGGTGGGGATAGTGAGGGAAATTAGTGGGTGGTGGATGAAGTGGTCCAAAACCAGTCTGCATTGTGCTCATCATCACTCTCATATTGTTAATCCTCCCTCCTCCTCCTCCTCCTCCTCCTAACACATTCATTAACAATCATCATCATCAACATCACTTTGATGATATCAACACATAGCTATATCTATGGTCCATATTAACATTAATCACCAACTAGTACATAAAATGTTATTCCAATACTTAATTGGCCACAAATTTCTTATCAGTCGTCGTCTAACCAACTTTGGATCGACATTAACCATATATTAACTAATAATTGTCCTTTTGCTTGACCTAAATTGCACAAGTACACACACATATATTTATAGAGAAAGAGATATATATGATATACTAACCATGATTAGGAGTGGAGGGTTTGGATCTTTGAAGACCGAGAGAGGCGAGGTTGCAATTTGCTCTTCTTCCGTCTATCACCGGAGTAGCGTCCACACAAGCCCTCCTCGCCGCCTCTGCCTCCTTGAATGTCACCTGATCATCACCACTTTACTAATTAGTTCCCATTTAATTTAAGTATATATATATATATATATGTATCACTCTCTCTATCTCTCTCTCTCTATATATATATAGAAACAAAGAGTTATATATCTTACGAATCCGTAGCCCTTGGATCTGCCGGAAGCCTTGTCGGTGATGACTACGGCTTCAAAAATCTCCCCAAACTGCTCAAAGTGATTCGTCATCGTCTCCTTGTGCGTCTCCCAAGCCAATCCTCCCACAAACACCTTCGTGTACGTCGTGTCTCCCAACCCTATTCCTCCCGCCATTTCTTTTCTCCGATCAAAAACTCTCTCTATCTCTCTCTCTCTCTATATGTAGATAGAGTAAAACCCAATCAGCTTATCTTTAGCTATATCTCTCTCTATCTCCTATGTTTCACTTGTGAGAGATACAAAAGGTTAATAATATGCAAGAAGTAGGCTACAACAAAGGAGTCTATATAAATAGTAGGAAAGAGATTAGAGATCTACTTAATAGATTCATAAGGTAAGTTTTTGTTTTTAGGGTTGATTGATATATATATATGCAAATGAGAATAAGAAGAAAATGGAACAGAAAAAAGCGAAAATAATAATAATTAATAAAAAGTGGCATAGAGAAAAAGATATTGGACGTGAATTTGCATAGACAGTATTGCCCCATTCCTACTACCTCTCCCTCTATCCTTCTTTTTCCACTCGCTCCATTGCTCGTGTCTCTCCACGCAGCCTGTACGCATAGTTTATGTGGCGTTGACGCGCGTTTGATGCGCGTGAGAATAGAGAGCATTGGCTGTTCTTATTTTGTATTGTATCTCCTGCGGTACGTTCAATTATTTAAAGGGCGTTAAGGAGGAACAATATAATTTAATTTAGTTTTCAATTCTATCGTTGAGGTTACTCAATCACTTGTATATAGTAGTAGTGCCTAGATTTGTAGAGGCTTTAGGTGAAGAGTAAAATATATATGTGGCTCGATTTTAGTTTATGAATCCGAACACATTTATATAATTTTCAGTTAAATCATTAAAAAAAGATGATTTTAAAACATAATAAAAAAACAAAAAATTCAACTTCACAACATCCTTCTAGTGGATATGGATCATTCATTTGTCTACAAAATGAATGACATTAGAGAACACTGATATTATATTTTGAACCCATCTTTCATACATACAATCAGTAGTACAAGCCCATCAACTTAGACAACAACAATGTCTTACAAAGTTGCAATATTATTTCTCTATGACTATACATCTATATATATCTTTATTTCGTACGTACTTTGAAACTAGATATTTTTATAGGGAGTCGTCGCAATCCAGAATCTTATGTTTATTCTTATTTGTCTATTTATACCTTTATCATTTACATATATTTTACATATATGAGGATTCGTAAGGGTGGGAATATCTAGTTGTTTATAATCTATCACTCCATATTTTACTTCCTCGTCAACGAAAATGTTCTTGTCACCAATCTGGAAACGATATATACAATTATACAAATTTTATACAAACCAACAAATCCGTGCTTTCATGTAATTAGGTGCTTAACCACTAATCTGTTTTGTATATAAATAAATCACATTTCCAAACAATAGCCTAAAGAATGATCAGTTTGTGACATTGTAGCCTACAAACAACGAACATGGCTAAACGTTTTCTGCTTCCTCTTCCTCTTTTCTTAGCCATTCTTCTTCTTGCCGTCACCGTTACATAAACCGAAGCTTACTCCAAAACTACGCCGTTCCACGGACATACGCCGGAGAAACTCACCCACCTCCACTTCTACTTCCATGACGTCATCACCGGTGACAAACCCACCGCCATAAGAGTCGCCGCGCCCCCCGCAACAAACTCATCTGCCATCTCATTTGGTGTGGTTATGATCGCCGACGACCCGTTGACTGAGGGACCCGACCCGACCTCGAAGGAAGTCGGTAGAGCTCAGGGGATGTATGCATCTACGGACATGGACATCTTAAGCTTCACAATGGTCTTTAACTTGGCCTTCACGGAAGGAGAGTTTAACGGCAGCACCGTCGCGATGTATGGACGGAATCCGGTAATGTCGAAGGTGCGAGAGATGCCGATCATCGGAGGCACCGGCGCGTTCAGGTTCGCTAGAGGCTATGCACAGGCCAAGACTTATAAGCTTGTTGGTTTAGATGCCGTGGTCGAGTACAATGTCTTCATTTGGCATTAATTATTTCATGTAATTCGAGAATAAATTGTTTCACTTTCTGTTGTTGTTGTTGTTGTTGTGTCGTCTAAATTTCCACCTTGGATTCTTGACATCTGGAAAGCTTTGGTGCTATATATATTCCCAAAAGGTACAATCTTTGGAATATTATTGACTTAGATCAGATATTTGCTCAAAATGTTGTTGAGGTTACTCGGTTTTTAAACTTTTACATGATTCACGAGTCGTGTCAAGTTATACAACGTGATTAATCCAACAAGAATGAACAATAATTACATGTCTGAGGTTTTTGGACGTCATCAAAGTTTTATCATCCGTACTTTGTCTACTTGATTTACTCGCCACATCTTCGAGAAGTGTATGCGCAATCGCGCGTGGAGTCGCATATCGTAAGTTTTTAGGCCACACATATGACATAGCTAAGGACAGTTTATTTTAAATGGTTGCATCGAACGATAGTTAAAACTCAAATTCAAAGTGTTTACAGGCTCAAATTGTTTTTGAGTTTAGAACTATATATATGTTCAAAGAATTCAAAGTGTTCAAACGCAAATCCTCTTTTGTTGTAACCTATGCATGTGATTTTTTATTTTATTTTTTATTAATGAAGGTCTGTTAACAGAAAAAGAATATACATGTTCAAAGCTTTTACCAAAAATAAATAAATTAAAACACAAATTCAAAAAACTTCCTGCATAATGGGTCTAATCAACTTTTTTTGGTACGTAATAGTTATAGAAGCATATAGAAGGATCCATAATATATAAAATAATAGTAGTAAATATTGTATAGTTATTATTTATATATGAATACTTCTATATTATTTTATAATAGTTTAATAGCTAAACGCTAATAGCAAAGAAAAATATTTTGTTTTGGGTGTTATGGAATACCATAGTTTGAAAACGTTATATGTAAATTATAATTGTACGAATATAACTAAATTTTAAAAATAAAGAAAACTAGAACTCTCCAAAAGTATTAGCAAAATAATAATGATTACTATAAATTGTGAAAAGAGAGAACCAGTGGAGATATAAGAAAATGGAAAATAAATATAAAAATTATTTTATGATATTGTTTTTATGTTTTTAGTAACTTTCTTAATTTCTAGACAAGACACGTACGCTCCAAAATACGCTCGATCGTATTTTTCAGGGAAAACAAAAGAAATACTAAACGTGGGACGCGTTTAGCCTCGGCGACTTCAACTTGAGAAGAGACAAATAAAAGCAGAAGAATCAAAGATAGAAGAAGAGTAACTAAATTTGATGTCTTAGTAGCCATGCTTCTTAACCATAACAAGAGCAGCTCATGGTAATTCATATAATATAAGAAGATAAAGCATCCTTCAAATGTAATGTAGAAAGATAAGCGTCGTTTGAATGTAGAACTCCCCAACTACATTTCTGTTCAAACGCGCCTTTAATGTAGTAGTACTTTCCCTATCATATGCAGTTTTTTTTTCTTTTTTAAGTTTTGTTTGAATCTATTTCTTACACCTACCGATGTTGAATTTGAAATAAATATACGAACCAAATAAACTCTTCAAGGTGTCGAAATGTCATATATAGTCGCATACTTTTTCGTGATCAAAAGGGGAACAAATCCTTGGTTATTTTTAAAAAAAATGTTTAGCCACAATATGGCTAATTGACAGGAACTAACTCCGATCCGTAACGATAAGGCCACAAACATGGTCATATTTATATAACCAAATACTATTAATTATATATGATAAAAGATTATGATAATATGATCCGAAAAGGTTGTAAAACTACTAATAATATATAAGATCATAACAACAATAGTCATGGTCATTATATATAGTTTCTTCATGCGTCGTCAGTTCGATCAGGAACGTACAATTTTGCTTATGGACTTTTTCCTCTGCGCGATTTAGAGGGCGGCAGATATATAGGAGCAGTGGGAGGGCGAGGGGACTCCAAAGCCCGTCCTTGACCTGCACAATATGTATGCACCATACATTTACTCAAAAATATTAAAACTACAAACCCTGATCACAAAGCTAAAAAAATGTCTTAATCTACAAACCCACACAAAGATAGGCCAAAAACATATCAACCTTCAATATTGAGAGATTAATGAAATTGATGAAGAATATAATCTGTTATCTAAAAAACCCTCAATCATATTTAGTCATTGGAAGGTTTATATTATCTATGTATGATCTTCTTTCAGAACAAAAAACTTGAATAGCAACACAAGAGGTTGAATATATATATATACTAACGTTGGTTGCGGTTGGCAGCCTCGGCGACTCCAACTTGAAAGGAGATCATTAAGAGCAGAAGAAGCAAAGAGAGAAGAAAAGCAACTAATTGTGTTGTCTTTGTCGCCATTAAGTAAAAGCAAACTTTTCGTCTCTCCCACAGTTCCATAATCTAACAAGACGAGCTCATGTTATATATACCCCCCAAAAAAGTGGAGTGGTCTTTTCGAGTGGGTAGGTGATTGATTCGTTAGGTGGATCAAAAATAGGATCGACTTCCACCATCTACAAAAATCGATATGGGATCTATTTTAGCCATTGTAAACATTTAAAATGACTAAAATACTCCATTTTTTTACAGATTAATTTGGATTATGGTCCGGAATTTATCCCTGTTATACAAAGAACTAATGTTATACACATATTACAGAAAATGAAGCATCCTTGTAATACTTCTGTTTTGAAACAAATTGAAACTGTAATACTTTTTTTTTTTTAACAAATTGAAATTGTAATACTCTCACCTACTACATTTTCCACTCAACGCACTTACTTTCACTTACGTCCGCAAAATAAGACTTCTACGCCATCTAAATATATTTTTTTTCCCTCTTTCGAGGTTACTTCTTCAACAGTCAACTGCTAGATAGAAAAATTTGCATGGACTCCCAATTTTACGGAAACACTTTTTCAAAAGATATTTACTAACAAAAATACAAAATGTTTATGAAATGCCGATCATCGGAGGCGAATTTGACCCAACAACATCAGTAACATTGGCTCTACAGTGTAAAAACAAAAATAAGAACGAAAACAAAAAAAAAGACCAAAACTCTCATCAAAGAGACAAAACAAACATAACAAATGTCGAGCTAATCAATAACAAGAGCCAAGCCCCACCACCAGTCTTCTCCGTCCCCATACCGACCAAAACTGCAATAGCCGCGACAATCCCAAACCCTAGACACACGGTGAACACCATCAAGCCTTTCTTCTCCATCCACTCGAGCCTTTGCCAAACTTCTTCAAGCCTCTCACTCACGTTTTCTTTCTCTTTCTCGGCTCTCTCCATCTCTGTCTCTACTCTCTTTCGCCACTCTTTCATCTCCTCTGCTTCACTCACCATCCTCTCTTGCCTCTCCTTCACACCCTCCACGTCAATTCTCAAAGTCACAATCGTTTTTTCTCTCACACCGGTTTCACGGTCCATCTCCTTGAATATGTTCCCGTATCTCGTGTTCAGTTCCTCTAAGTATCTCTCTAGAACCGATAGGTTCAA
This sequence comes from Alliaria petiolata, assembly GCA_020283515.1. Classification (NCBI taxonomy): domain Eukaryota; kingdom Viridiplantae; phylum Streptophyta; class Magnoliopsida; order Brassicales; family Brassicaceae; genus Alliaria; species Alliaria petiolata. The sequence continues at coordinate 449,360,917 of JAHZTW010000001.1, read as the reverse complement.
GTCCAACGACCTTAACTTCTGCATCAGTATCTTCAGCACTGTGTCCCCTGGCATTCTGCTTCCTGGCTGATGACGCCTTACCTCTTCCATGGGCTCTGTAAGCTTATTACTTCTCTTCGCCATTGATGCTTCATCTTTTGCTACCATATTCTCTGGTGCGGTTTCCCGCTCGTTCTCTCTCTGCGTGCTCCTATCAGCACCATCATCGCCTTCAGAGGACTCTGCTTGCTTTACTGGCTTCTCCTTCTGCTTAGAATCTCCCTCTTGGGTGTTGAATATTTTTTTGTTGTCTTCGACAGATATCAAATCCTCTAGCATTCGTTCTACGGCATCCACTCCGTAGACCTCTACTAAACTCAAGGTGCAGTAGAATTCTGAACCATAATGGCTTAGAAACTTTAGCTTCAAGTATCTCACCCACTTTGGCTCCACGAGTGTGAAGTTCTGCTCGTGCTTCACGTTTGCAGCTGTGAAGTTTCCCATATGAACCCATGTTTCAGTGGGATAAACTAGTGTTCCTTGAAGCTCAAACTCTTTCAGATTGGAAGAGTAATGCTCGAAATTCGCGATCTTGATGGTATTTACCAACGTTTCTTCTGAGAGTTCAATGACGACATATTTGCCTTCAGTAGAGCACGGATTTCGGAGATACTTGTCATTGTCCCGGCTTAGGATGCTTGTAGCCCCTTTTGCTTCCTTGTTAGAAGATAGGACCTTTGCGCCTTTTGAAGCAGATGCATAATTGTACTCTTTCCCTCCAGGCTCCATCCTGTGAGTCACACCGCTGACCTGACCTGATAACGATTTGTTTCTAGAATTGGACGCTCTGCTCTTGAACTCATCAAGGCCAAGCGGAACAGCACGAGAGAGTTGATCAACCTTTGTAGCATTGATCTCTGAATCATTCCCTGGATCTGTTTTGTTCATCTGATTTTGCTTCAAAAAATCATTTTCTTTGCTTTCTGTATCATTCCCTGTGCCTGTCTTGTTCATTTTACTTTGCTTCAAAAACTCGTTGTCTTGGCTCTCTGTACCATTCCATATACATGTCTTGTTCATCTCACTCTGCTTCGAAAAGTCACCGTCTTTGCTTTCTGCATCATTACCTGTATCTGTCTTGTTTATCTTCTCACTTTGCTTCAAAATGTGATTGTCTTTGCTTTCTGTATCATTCCCTGAAACTGTGCTGCTATCGATCTCTGCTTGCTTCACAGACTTTTCTTTGTCTTCACTTTCCTCAGACGGGGTTATATCGCCATTCCCACTAAACTCAGATGTAACATGAACAGAATCAGGCTCTACAAATGGCGGTGCATCGAAGGGCACAGCTGTCTCATCTGTCCGACCATCATCCGGATCAGCTATTCCTACAGAGTCGATCAAAGGCGCATCTGCAAGTACACAAGAGTTGGTTCTCAATATGCTCAAGGTAAATTTATCTATGAGTAGACCACAATGATCATTCACAGTAACCTTCAAAAATGGGTTTGGTTAAACTATTGTTTGCATATAACTTAAAAGGTTACCTTTGCCACCATCTCCATGGCTAATCAACAAGGTGGATAGGAAGAGAAGTACCCAAAGGAGAAAAACAAGAGACAGGGAGACTTTGTCGAAGCTGTTCCTTCCATTAGAACTGTTCTCAGAAACTCTTCTTCTAACCAGAAGAGTTTTACACGGCCTTTGCATCGCACATCCAGCCAAGAGGAGACCCACCAAACGATTAGACAGATCACACGCCCTGTTATCAGCAAATACATATTAGATGCAATCGACTTCTAGTACGAGCCCCGCAAGACGAAGACTTGTGATACGCTCAAGCAAAGACAATACGCAACTAGTGTGAAAACAGCATATCTCAAAGCTGCAAACAACGAGGGCTTCTTCGTTAACGAAGCAAGATCTGATGAGTATTTGAAAGTAATCAAGTATATAAACTCACAGATCATTTCGACGAGCACAAGGACCCAGAGCTCAAATCCCGCGTTTTGAGAGAGAAAAACCGATGAGTTCTAATTTCGAGTGCGTGGACTAAGCAGAAGGCGACTACAATTAATCGGAAAAGTGATCGTGAGTAAAGAGAATCACCTGAGAGGAGGGAATCGAAGAAAGGAGATATGATCAGCAATAAACGACGATTTCCCCACAGAGAGATACCGAGGAAGGAGACAACCCAGAAGAGGATTCGGTACGCTTCTCCCTTGAAAGGATTTTTTTTTTTTAACGTCGTCGTCGCCGCCGATTAGTATCCGATCGATTCAATACAGGCGAATGATCTTCCGGTAATAAATATGGTTTCCGCATCAGTGACGACGAGGCGTAGACGGAAAAAACCAATCTCTATCTCAGTTTCTGGGGAATCTATACGTTTAGCGACGCAGAATTACACCGTAAAAACGGGTAAAGAAGAGTCAAAGAGACTTCAATTTGAAATCGGCGGATTCGAAGATGGATTTGGTCCAGAATTTAGAATTTTTTTGCAATTTATTGAGGTTTAATTTTTTTTTCTTTTTCCCAAAGTGTCCCCCCCTACTTGATGCAAAACGAAGTAACATTTTTTTTTTTCTTTTTCCGAAATTGCAATTCCCAAAATTTGTGCTTATGTTCATTTTTTTTTAATAAATAAATCTAGTAATTTTCTTACCCAATTGCCTAGATTTATCTATTTCCTACCATCTTTAACATCCAGAACTACAAATAACGATAATATCTTGGAAATTTATAACAAACCAATTTTGAGTGAGACAATATAATTCCTTTATAATAACAAAAAAAAAAAGAAGATATTTTTGCGTGGGAAGAATGTGAACTGATTGGGTAATGCCACGAGATTAACAATAATGTATGTTAATTAATTGATTTGGAAAGTAGGGAAGAAGCCAAAAAAAAGGTAAGTGAAAAGAAAAGGAAGGAATGAAGAAGGCAGAAACACGGGAAAATGGGCCCACGAGGTTGATGAGCTGTGTGCTTGTGCGGCTTCGGCACGTTAACGTGAGAGCCAGCTTGGATTGTTCCCTTCCGGTTTGTTAATAGTGTTTTACAATCCGGTTTTCGGTTTAACCAATTTACTAAACAAGAACATCCCCGCTGTTAAATCATTAAGAGCCAAAGTTTGGGCTTTCTGAATAGTCCATTAATAATGGACCTAAAAGCCCATTAGAGTTTTCATTTGAATAGCTTTTTGCACGTAAATTTGGCGGTAAGGGTTTAGACTAACGAATTATCTAACGACTTTTCAAATTATAGAATTGCAAAAGCAACCAACTTGAGAAGTAAGTAAGTGGCGATTCAAGGAGACTTTCCGGCGGAGAAATACGCCAGTGGTCCGACTAAGGCGGCGTTTATGTAAGTGGCTGGTTCGGATCGGCTGTAATCGCCTCTCTGGTCTGGGTACTCGTCGTTTCGATTCGGTCCTCCGACGATTGCTCCGGTTAATATGTTAGGGTTAGGGTTTTGGGTGCTCAAATATTGAAATCCGCCGTTGCATCCCAGAGAGTTCGAACGGACGGCTCGGCTCGGGAGAGAGGATCCTCTGTGGTGGATTCTCTTGGGGAAATTGGAGCCGAACCCCACCATGTAAGACATCTTCTTCGGATTCACGCCGAGGATGTAATCGACTTGCCGCTTCGATAGGCTGATCAGAGCGTTGGGGACGACGACGGAGTTTCCGCATTTGAAGGCGTGTTTCGTGGCTTTCATGTATTTGGCGTAGGTCGTCAGCAAGAATGTTATCGACGTCACGTATTGCAGATTGCTCTGAGGTAGCTTATACATCAATCCACCTGGAAATTTTGAAAATATTTTAGTAATCATCAAGTTTAATTGTTAGGATTTTGAAATGTTTCTGTTATCGATTCTCGTGAATATTTAGTCAACCTTGAGTGTAAGTTGTGGACGAGGAGGGAGAATTTGGAAGGATCTTGCACATGAAACTCTCAGCAGATTGCTTGTAGAGCTCAAAGTTGTTGTCTTTGTTAAGTAATGCTCGCTGCGAAAGAGGATATACGTTTGTAAAATCGTCGAACCGATTAGGAAATGCTGAGTTATGGTCAATGGATTCTAAGCATTGAGACATACTCGAGAGAGAAGAACATAGGCACCAGCATACTTATTGTCCCAACTGAAGATGTCTGTCTGATCTCCACCTCCCAAGGATTTTATGAAATTTGTGTAATACGGGTTGTTCGTCGCTCTATGCAGCCACGCCGCTCCCCACACCAGCTCGTCCTATCACGTCATCATATAAGTTTGGAATAAAATTGAAAAAAATGATACATTGTAATATCATTTGCTAAGATTCGGATCAAGGTTAAAACATATGAATGCAGACCTTATAACCAGAGTATGAGCAGTAGAAAGGACAGACTGAAGAGGAAAGGGAATCACTGTAAGCGCCTCGGTATTGAATGGCGAACTGCATTACATTCTTCGCTGTCGCCAGGAGCAAGCGAGAGTACTTGGGATCAACTTTCCTGAAAACCATGGAGCCTGCAGCTAGAGCAGCAGCGGTTTCAGCTGCTACATCAGAGCCAGGGTTCGAAGCGGATACAGAGTAGACTGTGCGTGGAGTGTCCATATCTTCAGGACGTTCCCAACACTTGTGATCACCATTAGGGTCTCCTACTCCAACGTAAAGCTTCCCGGGTGTGGCCCTGGCACATTTCAATAGATAGTCCGTGGCCCAACGGATGGCCACACGAGAGTTCTGGAGTTCGGATCCCATCTTTTTACCGTACTCCAAGGAGCTCCAAGAGAGCATCGTTGTGGTGAAGGCCATCGGAAAATTGAACTTGACGTTGTCCCCAGCATCATAGTACCCACCGGTCAAGTCCACCTGCAACTCATAGTTATCAAAATGGATGCTCTAAGCTTTTACTAACTATGGGATATTCAGTGTTTAGGGTCTTACACGAGCAGTGGAGCCATCAGAGAGGCCAGAGCTGAACCTCCATGAGATATTTTGGTCACCGGGGAGGCGACCAGACCGCTGACCTTGGAAAAAGAGCAATGACTTTGAGAGAGCTTCTCTGTAATTGGGATCGGCATAGGTATTATCCAGTAAAAGGGCAGAGAGAAGGAAAACAAAGAAGAAAGGGGAAGCCATATATTCTTGTTATTGGCTTGGCTGAAACAAAGGTCATAGTACTTTTGAGGTATGGCTCTATCATATGAATATGTTTATACACACGTATATATAGGGAGATAATGAGACAGGGTTGATGAATTTAAGAGCGATGAATATGGCTTTTTTTGGAATTCTGCTTGACTGCTATAAAAAACAAAATATTTTGTAGAGCTAACAAAATGGAATAAACTACATTTACTATATATATCATGATGAGTTGATTATGTCTTTATCTTATTTTTATTGTAGGATTTCTTCATCTTCTATTCTTCTCAATTATTATTTGATTACCACCACATAGTCCTGTCTATATGAATTCACATGTTTGATATATTTTTTTTTTTTTTAACTTTACATGTTCGATACTTGTCTTTACCATAGTAAACTGTAATGGGTATTTTAGGCTTTTGCATTACGTAATATGTACGGTTAGAGATAGATAAACAGTGTCTTAAAACTTGTTACAGTAGAATTTATATAAATTAATATTCGATTCATTAATACCTCGTTAAATCAATATTTTTTTTGTCAGTCTTCAAATTAATTTTTCAACCAAATAATATATTTATAAATTAATAATCACTATAAATTAATAAATTATTAATTTATAGAAGTTTTACTGGATTAGGTTGGTTGTTAGGTAATATCTAGTTAAGTTAGGTTATGATTTTGGGGATTGTGATTTAGAAAAAAGAGACAAACGAAGAGTGGGGAACGTAAATGGCGCCAAGATAACGGCGCCGGGTCTATGGGACTTAAACTTTAAAAAGGGTTTCTTCACGTGTAATTAACACGTAAACTGATCCCTTAATCAATCAAGTGTTATCTTTTTTTTTTTTTGACCAAAACAAGTGTTATCTTGTTAATTAGTTTTTATATTATGCATGAAATAATTTTTTTGTCTCTTTCTCTGTTTAAATGTTTAACTTTAACAGGGTTTGCATAAAAATCGGCTTTAGACCTTAGAGCTGAGATTTAAAGTTAAGCAAACAAAAACACCTTTCTCTCGTCACGGATCACTAATTCACTACATAATATTTCCTGATTCTTGTAGCAAATCTCAATCTAGGAGATTCGCGGCTTAATCTATGCAAGCGTAACATGCAGATCCTTTCTCAATCACGCATAAGGACTGCTAATTGTTATCAAACTACAAAATAATTTCTCCACCGGTGGTACGTAGTCTTTTCGTCAAATGCCAAAACATACATATTTTTCAAAGCGGCGTGTTCTATAAGAATTTTGTTGGTTAATCGGTTAATTAATCATCATTAGGGACACAAAATTCCTAAAAAAAACTTATATTTTCCGGGACAAGAGTCAAAAAAGTACAATAATTGAATTGGTACAAGCTTCCAATCATTTTAATATCTTGCAACGAATATTATCAAAGGTACTAAATCAAATTAGGAGGAGATATTATGTAAAACGATCGACATTCATGATTATTTTTTTCATGGAACCTACATCAAAAATTGAAAGAGACATGTTAATATAGTATGTACTGCACATAAACTCGATTTATATTATAAGATATATGGCCCTATAGTTAAATACTGATGGATCAGAGTGACTAATGAAGAAAACAATGAGCAAGAGAAGAAACCGATTTACAGAGTTTAGCGATAGGTAGAGAAACATCTCTCTTGCTTCTTGTAAAATGTTTATTTCTGTGCATCACAAACACACGACCCACTCACTCACTTCTGCACATGCCTCTGTGTTTTTTTGACAGGAACTATCTTTTTACCCAAACCCAACGTCTCGACCGAAGCTCTCATCACAATAGATCCAACAGCGATGGCTGCTCGGTTTGTTGCTGCTTCGAACCACTTGACCTTGAGTTAGATGTCCCACTTCTTCCCCTTCCCCTTCCTCTTCCCACTGCTGTTGAAGGAGGTGGTGCGAGTTTCATTGCACCTTGCTCGGTTTTGCTTGAACCGAATATGGAGCTGATGTCTGCCGGCGGCTTTTGGTTACTGTATGAACTGCTTCCGAAAGACGGCATTCCTTGGTTCTGATTCTGAATCGCGAAAGAGTTCATAGGATCTGGGTTACTTGCGCTGATACCTGAACCATCTTGCTGTGATTTCAGAGAAGAGAGGGAGGCATTGCCAAAGGCCCAGAAGTCGTTGTTAGCTGTCTGAAACTGAGTACCCTCTGATAAATTGTTACTCAAACCAGAACCACTGTTGTTCATTGGAGCTTGAGTGGCGGTACTATTGTGGAAACCCCCAGAAGCAATGGAAGCACCGCTGGGCCGTGGTGGCCAATTCGCAAAAGGGTCTAGTTCATCAAAACTTGGAGTTGACGATGTTCCTGCAGCGTTTAGCCGTGTCTCATCGTTAGATGGCTGAGCGGTGACATTGGAAGATTGTCTTGGTGGCCACTCTATGTCAACTGCAGGGCATGTTGTTGGTACTGTTGTCCTGTTCGATGGCTGTGACTGAACTGTAGATTTGTTGAACTGAGAGTTTGCTGGTCCAGGATCTCTAGGAGCAGAACTTTTGGTCGGGAGGGCCCAGTCTTCATCCCATGCAGGACTGTTCTTTGCTGCAGAAGCAACCTTCTCAGTTTTTTGGGTTGGTGTTTGAAACTGGAAACCATCTGCAACAGAGCCTGGTTTAACTTCAGGGACTCCAGAATCATTCACTGTAACTCCTCTTTTTTCCTCTATTTTCCTGTTCCGAGACAAAGCAGATGTTGAAAACAACAACAATAGTATGCTGCAGTTATAAATGGAATAAGGGATTGGAAACAGGGACATGATTAATTGCTCGGAGGCATACCTGAGAATATCCTTAACAAATAGCATATATTTGGCAAACTGTTGGACATTCAATTGTTGGGCAGTGAGAAGCGGTATAATCAGCGGAAGGACGTGTTCAGCAGTGAATTCAACTCCATACTAGAGAGAGAAAATGATGGAGAGCGCATTATGAGACAAGTAGTTATGTTATATAAGCTATACCACACAGATGTAAAAGCGAGAAAGTTTAGATGTTCAAAATTCTGATATCACTGATAAAAAGTACACCTGCTTGAGAATTGCGTTTGCGACTGCAAGAGTACACATAAGGGTAGGTGCAGAACGATCAACGGCAGTACAGCGTTGAACTGTTTGCAGAATTTCAGTAACAGCGTGTTTATCAAGCGTTTGAACCAGCTCTGCCAAGCAGAGCAAAGCATTCACTCTGACCTGCACCACAGGAACGTTCTAATCATAATTTGGTTTACAAGATCGAGCTCTTCATTTAATCTCTCTATTTTTTAAACGACACAAAAATCGAACTAATCAAGGCTAACACATACGGCAGCAACTGTGGTTTTGAGAGCCAAGCCATGAACACGAGGCAAAATTGCTTGCCTTACAACCTGAAAAAACAAGTTGAAAAAAGAATAAGAACTGAACAAACTCACCCATGCAACTGACTGAAATAACTTTGCAGAACCAAAATTAAAACACATGTGACACTAAGCTTGTGTAAGCCACGCATAAATCCTGAAGCTTATATCGTTCATCCAGATGAAACTCATTCAATAAAATAGAAAACACAAAGCATCAGGCATCACCTGACCATCGAGTTGTTTAGCAACAGATGTGGATCTTTTCAGAACTTCCTCCTGTATCCGGACATCGTTGTCTTTGTAGGCTCGGAGAAGCAAAGGGAGGATATGTGATACAAGATGCTCTGCATTAGTCTACAAATTTAAACTAAAACACGGGGCATAAGATAACAAACAAAATAAGGGAAAGTGATTCCATTTTTAAGCATATTTAGAATGGAGTAAAGAGGTAAATATTAGTTAGTAATAGTAGTCAATAGTGAAACATGAGTCAGCTTAAATAAATTTATGTTTTTTTTTTGTTTTTTGTTTTATTATAAAGAATGACTAGTTGTGGAACTGCCATTTATTTCAAATAACGGCACTAGATATGTCATAGGTAACAATACTTTACATATTAATTCCTTCACTCTTTTCCATTGTATCAAATCAGTAGAATTTAGCATACATATTGGTTAGAGATTTACCTTGTTAATTATAAGCTCTGCACGCTTTACAAGCATCAGTAAAGTATCACCCGTAGCTGAACTCAAAACAGGAACCAGAGCTGGGAGCGTTATCAACTCTAAGTCATTCTTATCCTGCAAATTTTAATTTATGGTTCAAGCTTTCATTATAACATGATAAAAGATTCAAAAGAAATCCTTGTCAAAGGTCAATGTTATTCTACAGATAACAATTTAATATATAGCCGGTATCTATTTGTTCAATCACCATTTGTACATTTGAATAGAGTAAGTCTAAGTATATGTGCGTGTGATAGGTCATAAGACACAAGTAATAAGATAGACAAATTTTATTTAGAAACAAAATTCGTAAATTTGATTTACCGAATGCAACTACCCAAGATTAGAAAAAGCACCTGAGACTCTGCTATATTTAGAACCATAGGAAGAATCATTGGCTGCATTACCAAATTTCTAAGTTCAGCACAAAGAGGCGGAAGCACCTGCGTGACAAAACCTGGTTTTATTAGTTGTTACAAGGCAAATCACTTGACCAACTGTTTTTTTTTCTTTTTTTTTTTTTATTTTTGTAATTATTCTTTAATTGACTACCTTATACCGTAATACACGTGAATCAAAATCTTTCCACATATCTGATAATGCTTTTAATAACTCAGACTTTTGCATGTTGTCTCTTTCCTGCAATTAAATAAAACAAATTATATATATTTCCTAGTATCTAAAAGATATCTGTCTTAAACGATGATTGGAAATGTAGATACACATACAAGCATATGGTCAAGGAAACGGAGGGCACGTAACCTTGTGTCGCTTCGAAAGAAATTAGATCCTGCAGGTGAAAGTCCAAGTCCAAGATGTAAGTGCAAAAGCAATGAGGTAAAACTTGTCACAAGAAACAATCAAGATTCAGTATTCCTACCTGTGAAATCTAATGCTGTTGGTCTAAAGGACTCATTCGCTGACAGCATCCGTTGCAAATCAGATACCAAGTCCGAGGGTATAGATGAGAAATTTTCATTTGTTAAATAGTTCATTGTGTTCATGTACTGCAAGAAAATCGCAAGGTTACCATCATCAGCAATGGAGCAGACAGATATTAGACTACTTTTTACAGGATAGTCTGAAAATACATCTAAAACAAAAACTACTTTCCGAGGCTGCTTCATCTTATAGAAAGAAAAAAACTTATCGGACCGTCTATGCCTGAAGATTAAACTAACGAGCTTGGGTTTTAGAATTACCATCTTGACATTGTTGTGGCAATCAAACAATGGTTTCCGTGCAACTAAATGATAGGCGAGGCATCCGAAACTAAAAATGTCTGAAGAAGCTCCAGCGGAAGGAGTTTTGCTCCGCACCAATTCAGGTGCTGTATAGTTTAAAGATGGCTGAAGTGGCAGGATTGAGTCCTCAACATCATATTCCTGCACAGGTCCATCCATATCAAAACACAGTCACCATATCATGCATAGGAAATTACTCTAGATGCCAGAGTTGAATCGAACAAAAATTATACGTCAATCTAGTAATCGATCATGAGATTTAAGTACCCACAGAGTAGTGGAACGATTGCATGTTATCCAAATTCCCAGCCTGTGCTTCTGAAATAGCAAAGCCAAAACCAGCAAGCTTCCAGGAACCAGCCGAAGTAATAAGAACATTCTGCAATGAAGTTTTTGGATCCACAGGTTTAGAAAGCACGACAGCTTCTAACAAGATGAACAAATACGAGCTCAAATCTCGAAAACCAACCTCCGGAGAAACAGCACGGTGGATGAGATGGGCGTTGTTATGGAGAAAGTTCAACGTCTCGGCAATTTGGAGGAGACCGTGCTTCACCTCCAACAAGCTCATCTCCTGCAAACAATTATATGAAATAGTAAACTAACTAACTTCCATTTTCTTCTCACTTGAGCTTCACAGATTACTAAAACAAGGTAGCTCGAAAACGCACCATGTTCCTGAGATCTTTCGGCACGTTATCCACATTCTCAACATCCCCGAGCGCGTTAGCCACGGATGCGAATAGCGGCTCCGTAACCATAGCCATAGCGTTTTTGTTCTCGTCAAGCGCCTGAACCACGTGGACCACACCGGGGTGTCTCAGCCGCACCAGCTTCCCGGCATCAGCCCGAATCAGATCGAGGAACGAGTCCTCGGCAGCCCGGGATAACCCCGCCCTGGCACGAGCCTCCGACAAGGCGCGCTTATCAAGCACCCAGACGCAGACGGTGGGATACTGCTGTGGCCGCGTGGAGTCGCGCGCCTTGGCGGAGAAGAGCTTCCAGGCGAGGCCAGGACCACCGGAACCGATCTGATCGAGGAGCTCGTAGTCCTGAAGAGGCTTGGGGCCTGTAACCTCCTGGACTGTGGTTTGAACCGTCTTCTCAATCACCGCGGCCGTCTTGGCCAGAGCTTGGGTCAGCGTTCTCATATTAATCGACATTTTCTTTTTGTCCCGGAATTAACTGTTGCTCTAACCGTTTTCCCGGCGACGGCGCCAACCGGCGATCGGCGAGAAGCGATTCGACGAAGAAACTGTGTCTCGAAGTGAAAGGTGATGGAAGAAGATAAAAGTAGAAACCTGAAATCGAAGATCGTCTCTCAGCGACTGGTCTGTTTGATTTTTCTTCCCTTTTTTTGATTCCGTCGCAGATTTTTTTTCTCTCTTTCTCACTCGTTTTTCTGGTTTTTATTATTTATTATTATTTTCATCTATAACCCAAAACAGGTCCTTCGTCTTGAGAAGAAAAAGTATAGTCTCCAAAGTTTATACTTTATAAGATAAATTCATATAAGCCCATAATTAACTGTCGCAAAGGCAAAAATGCCTAAAGTACTACTACTCTATGTTCTCCACCATTTTACCAGTAATCGTTGCAGTAACATTGGAGAATCTTTTGCGAATCTCTCTCTCCACAAGCTTCACGAAGCTATCTTTACTTGAACAGGTTCTCCTTATCTTCTTCATTATCTGTAACTGTACAGGCTTCTCTGTGTTTGTGAGAGGTTAGAGGTCAAGTATAATAAAAAAAGGCAACTGTTGCCGAACTAGAGGGCTTCTGCTACCGGTTCACTAACCAACCGGGTTTTATCAGAACATCTCGCTTGAAGTCACGGCCCGTTACTGACTTTGATTCACCCAGGCGTCGGTAACACTGGGGACAAGAAGAAGAACAAAAATAGAGCCTCAGAGAAAGGGTACATGCAAAAAATAAGAGGACATGCATTATTGGTTATTGTTGGGGCTAACCTTGTAACAGACAATGGTATCATCGGGGTACATAGCAAATAGCTTAGTTCCCAGGCGGGCGAAGCAGGAATCACAGAGGCTCTCATCATTTATCTGCACGTGACGTGATCTTTCTTCTAATCTTGCCAACCTTGAATCCACATCCAATGCACGAGAGATCTTGTGTACAATCTGTAGCAATTGACTTGACAACATTCAGACACTAAGGCTATACCCACACCACATATAGATTGCAGGAACTTTAAACACAGTAACAAATTTTGATATCAATGCTACTTTCACTAATGATTTCTCTTCTTGGCATTTAGCTGTACATATTACTGTTACTCATGGCCCATTTGACAGCTAAAACTCAATTTTCCCTTCCCAGAAAATATATATATATATATATATATATAATCACAACAATAGCAGATATAGAATACACTAGTTGGAAAGCAAAGGGATTGTGAATTTTTTACTTGGCCTTGACGATGATGATGAACCCGAGCCCTCAGCATTCTCAGAATCGTATCTGATGCGAGTTTTAAGGGCATGTCAGGAGATAATTTCTGCAAATAAAACATGGTATCAGCTCTATCATCACACAACTAGCAAAATGAAAAAGCTGTAGGGTAAGAAGCAACATGTGCTTATCAGCGTCTTTTTAACATACAAAGGGCTGAGATTTCTTACTTCCAAAACTTGCATAGGATCAAGTGATTCCCCGTGGTTGTGGAGAAGACGAACAGCGGCCTTGAACATAGGCTCTTTACCATTCTGAGGATCCAGGTACATATCAAGTAACCTAAGATCAACTTTCTGTTATTAAGGATTTGACGAGGAAACAAGCAAACCGTGCGATGGCATTCACAATAAAGTGATGAGATGAAGGGAAAGAACCTACTGCATAAATGCATCTGGTCTTCCAATTTCTACACAATATTGCTCTGCAGCTGCACAATCCTCAAGCTTCCTAGAGCCCACCACAGAATATCTTATCAGCAACCACATATTCAATTTCACCACTAACTGTATTTGCTCACTTCAAAAGGTCTCAAAATGGTTGGTTTCCAGGACAATCGTATGGACAATTCAATTTCGTTCTTTATCACTTCTTATCACTATTAATTTGAAACTTACAGAGCCAGAATTTGGAGGACTAATGTCTCCTGCCCTATCCTTCGGTATAGGATGGCCTAACAAAAAATATTTACACATATGTCAAATGGGCAAAAACAACAACAAAAATTGATAGTAGAAAATTTATCAAATAGTAATCATGGTACCAACATAAGCATGAAGCGTCCTAGGTTCTCATATACACCTAAATGTCACTTTTTAGCCCCATTCATAAACATAAGGTAATAAATTTGACCGACAAACCTTTTCCAACCACAATTCTGATCCTTCAATCAAATCCAAGATTTCTTCAGGATCATATAGATCTGAAGATTGCAAAAAGGTCTGCAATCTTTCCCGTACATCACTTTCAAACAAAGAAATACTTCCAGCATTAGAATCATGTGCCTCTCTGCCTCCATCATCAGCTTCTTGGATACCATTTTGAACTTCAACACACTCAAGTGCTGATTTGGCAAGTGAGAGAGCATATGTTGTATGCAGCTGCGGATCATTGTAGTCTCTTTCTTCAATCAACCATTGGAGGTACCTGACCAGTATATATAAATTCGGCAAGAAAAAAGTTTAAAAAAACTTTGATGTAAAATACTCTGGTGGACTTTCCTATTACTAGTAAGCTTTTATTAAAATTCAATTGTATGAAATTAATTTATGCTGGAACTAACTTTACCTCTGTATGATTTCCACCTTTTTGGGATCAATAGCTTCGATAACTTTCTCTGCAATAAGATTAAAAAAAAAAGTTTAGTGCTTATCCACCATTGTACATCTAATGACATATGCAAGCCACTCAATAACCCAACGCCAAATAAAAAAAAAACAAAAAAATCTGAATACTGTAATTTATGAAACGGAGTCTATTCTAATCTTATTCTTACCTATAATGATGTACAGCACACTAGAGACATGAGAAATTGAAAATGTATGCATGGAAAAGTATATATATGATACCCTAAACCTAAAGCAGCCTTGGACTTCTTGCATTACTTTAGTCATCCCAGACTTCAACTAAGCCATTGTTTATCATTTATCAATACAAGTCCAGAATAGATCACAATTGTAAACCTAAGAAACACTTGGGAAAATGTTTCTTAATAGTACGAAATGAGATCAATATCCGACTCACAATCAAACACAAATGTCCTGTTAACCCTGATTCTCACCTGGCGAAAGCTCTTCTGTCCTTTTATCTGACGTCAAGACTTGGATAGCAAACAATGGGTTTATATCTGAAATCTGAAAATTTATTTATCCACAATCATCAATTATATTCACAAGATGCAGATATTTAATGTTCAAAGTCACAACAACTTGAGGATATATCATATATATGTCGTACCCAACTAAGATGCTGCAATGCCAGTTCTGGATCACAGGGTTCCTCAAGAATTCTGGCTGCTTCTGCGGCAGCAGCCTCTTTACCAGATAGCCTAATGAGCTCGTTATCGTGCAAATAGGCCACCAAGTCATCTGAGTCTTGCCATAGACCAGATGAATAATTCTTCGTAAAGAGACGCCAGATAGCAAGAGCCTTTGCACTCATCCCCTTACTTGCATAGAGAAATGCCAGTGTTCGTAAATGTCCAGATTCATTTAAAGGAGTCTCCAACTCCTCCTGCACCACCCACGCAAGTTGCAAAGTCATCCCTCAGGCAACCTTCTGATAACAAGCTCTCTGTAGTTTGATGCATTGTAATTCTAAGGATCCGAAATATATGTAATCTCCTCATGGTACATTAACATGAATCCTAGAGTAATACAGTCTACAGTTCGTATTTTCCAGCCGGTTATCACTGGTCCACTGCCATAGTAGTTTACTAAACTAGCTCTCTGCTAAACAAGTGCCAAACTGGTACAAGTACAATGCATAAAAAACGCACCTAGTCTCTCCTAGGCACTGGAAATTTGATTTCTTCTCCTTTTTAACCAAGATATTACTATCTTACTCAAATAGTTTTGTTAAAGAAATAGATTTACTAGAACCAAAAATACAGATTTTTTATATCTTTTAGTTTTTAGTTTTTGGTGCCACTTATCGAGTTGATGCTATGCAAATATGTGCATGTGTTCAATATATTCACTAAAAAGACATACCACGACACATTTATTATCAGAAGATGCAAGGTTCTCCATATCTTCAACACGGTTTAATGCTCTGTACAGAAGCATTAGAAGCGTGTCTATTCCCTCTCTTACTGGGTGACTTAAGTCCTTCTCACGTGATAGCTCGAGGTACCTTTTGCAACGGGTAACATAACCTCGTTATATGCCAATTCAAACCTCAGACAACGAGAATGCGTAATGCATAAAAAAAAGAAGCATTTCTATCACCTGGTGATGTTTTTAATTGCTGACTCCAATAAATCAGTTCTACTTGGAGGATTTGAGAAAAACTCTTCGTCAACCGGAGTGTCCATCCCCGCTTTTCTTAGAAAAATGGCTCTCTGGATGGCCATCAACCCATTATCTACAACATCTTCTAAAGGAGCAGGGGGAGGATGCAGTCCCCAGTACCTGTTTCTTGGAACCTGAAAGCAAGTAAGAATCTTAGTTAAGCAGAGAGCAACTGGCCAAAGCTTGAGACATCATAAATCAGGTTCACTACAAGTTAGGCAATGCCTCTAGTAAGGGAAATAATGAACTGTGATTGATTAAACAGCCAACTGTTAGAAACAACTCTAGAGTAAATCATAAAATACCAGCTGCCAGGAGATATAAAAACATACCAGCAAAGACCAGCGATTAGGATCCCGCATGATAAAAGGAAAAACTTCGGAAGGTTCCATTTTTTCTGACTTTAGAAACTGATTCACTGCCTCCTCAAAGCGCATTTCTAATAGTAGTAGATACCCTATCTGAGCGTGAAGAAAAGAAAGCATTTCTTTCGAAATTTCCCCCTCTGAGTCAAGCTCCTCCACCAGGGAGATGGCTTCTCTGTATCTCTTCTTCCTCAAGAGGTCTTTAATCTGTTCTTCATAAGGCACTCTCCGATAAAAAACAAGCTGAAAAATCACAATGAAAGAGTCGACATAAAATTTCATGATGGTTTCATCAACAATATATACTCGAGAGAGAAGTGAAGATAGATAAACACCTTTGACAAGGCAGTAACAGCCAAAAGGTTTCCGTCTCCTGCCTCATCTACGGCCAAAACCGAAGTCCCACATCCTTCGGGACCAAAACTAACTGATTGAACACAAGCACCCGACTTCTTCTGATGTATTTCCATATTTCCATCTCCAACGGTGACCAGATAGAAAGACAATTCCCCAACAGAATCAGGCCTCCTCCGAAACACAAGGCTCCCTCCAATAGGCTGACCATTTGTGTCCACAACAACTCCGACATTGTCCACCAACAACAACACCTTCCACTCTTTGCAGAGCAATTTCAGCAGCGGCGGACCAGACACATCAGGCAGTGTGAAAATCACCCCTCTTTGACCAGTAACGCACGAGATCAAGCTGTAACCTTTAACTGTCCCCGCAATAACATAGTCATCAAGCCAAACCAAGGTTTTGATCCCACCAATGCCCAGGATCTCTTTCAAGACAACAAAGGAAGCACTTGCGCCGTCTTTTTCATCACACTGAAGCTCGATCAGCAGCATCCTCTCGCCAATGGCAACAGCGAAAAGATAATGGCCTTGGTGGAGTCGCTCATGCCGGGAATCTTTACCCTTGATGTCGCTCACCCGATTTCCAGCGCCGAGCATCTGAAGAAACTTGTTGCTCGAGCTAGAATCAGCGGGAACCTCGGAAGGGAACAAGTCAGTACTCGACGAGTCGCGTCCTCTCACTCTCCTAGCAACCACATTGATCCCTTTCAGTAAACCGCCCAATCTCTTAGGAGGCTGAGATAGAAGCGAATCCACCAAGAACAAGTAGCCATTGCAGAGTGCTAGAACTTTCCCTCTTTCCTGATCGAGCACAAAGACGGACTCAACTGGAGAAGCGCTCAGCGATACACTTGCGAGACGCGCGACGATGTTAGTTGAAGTGTCGAGGGAGAGGAGAAGAAGTGATCCGGAGAAGGTTCCGACGTATACTAGGGTTTGGGAATCGGAGTGAGGGGAGAGAGACAGGGCTCGGATCTTATCGGCGCCGCCGAGATCGAAACGGGCAGTAAGCTCCACAACCGCCCGAGATTTGGCCATGACCTAAACTAATTTGTACGAAGACAATGGCAGTGACCGGATTTGAGCAGAAGAGAAAAGGAGATTGAAACTCCGGCGATCAGTCTCGCCTACCGGTAAAGCCAAAAGAGTCGGACATGTCGACGAGTTCTCATTTTGACTTTACCATCATCAAATGAAAACGAATTAATGCATTTATTTTATACTCCAGTGAGTTTACTTTATACTATATAATTTGTGAAATTCCTGAAAATAAACTAAATAAATATATTCATTTAATCTTATTGAACTCCTAAATGATGAAATTGTTTGTTTCGAATTTGAATGCGAATATGCGATAAGATTTTTTTTTTTTTCGAAATNAACCGCCCGAGATTTGGCCATGGCCTAAACTAATTTGTACGAAGACAATGGCAGTGACCGGATTTGAGCAGAAGAGAAAAGGAGATTGAAACTCCGGCGTGAAAGTTGATGAATTCCCCTCGGAGGGTTCTTTGTATATACGCGGCTATATAAAGCCATGGTGGTTACACAAAATCAGGGATTACATAAACTACACGATCTACACGATCTTAACATAACTTATCTAAACAATATGAACAGAATATTCTTATATTATATCACCCTCCCTCAGTTGGAGCGTCTGGATTCCTGACGGTTAAACTGGAACGAAATTCATTGAAAAGTGATGTAGGTAACCCCTTTGTGAAAATGTCTGCATATTTGAAGTGAAGAAGGCACATGAATGACTCTTACTTCGCCGATTGCTACCTTTTCTCGTACAAAATGTATGTCCAATTCAATGTGTTTGGTCCGCTGGTGTTTGACTGGATTTGTAGCAAGATAGACAGAGCTGATGTTGTCACAATATACAACAGATGCTTTTGTAATGGGACAGTGAAGTTCGAGCATCAGATTGCGAATCCAACACAGTTCAGCCACAGCGTTTGCTACGCCTTTATATTCTGCTTCAGAGCTTGATCTTGAGATAGTCGGTTGTTGTTTCGCAGACCATGAAATCAGGTTGGGACCCATGAAGACACAATATCCTGATGTAGAACGCCTCGTATCAGGACAGCCGGCCCAGTCAGCGTCGAAATATGCAGTGAGAGAGTCTATCGAACCTTTGACCAGTTGCAGTCCATGCAATAACGTGCCTTTGATGTATCTAATTATGCGTCTGAGTGCTTGTAGGTGTGGCTGTCGCGGATCGTGCATAAACAAGCAGATTTGATGAACGGCATAAGATATGTCTGGCCGCGTGAAGGTTAAATATTGCAGAGCTCCTGCGAGACTTCGGTATTCCGTTGCGTTTGTGACAGGGTCAACGGAATCAGCTGACAGCTTGGACTTCAGATCAACTGGTGTCGCACACGGCTTACACTCCATCATACCAGCTCATTTGAGTATCTCTTTTGCATAAGCAGCTTGATTCAAGAATAATCCTTTGTCGTTGTAGGTAGCTTTTATCCCGAGAAAGTGATGAATTTTTCCCAAGTCAGACATTGGGAATTCGGTTTTGAGCGAGTTTATAATTTTCTGCAATAAACTGTTTGTTGACGCTGTTAAGAGGATGTCGTCGACATACAATAAGATGTAAGCAAGATCCGCTCCCTTCCTGTACACAAACAGAGAAACATCGGCTTTGCTTGTGACAAAACCCAGATTAGTAATAAACTTTGCAAATCTGGCATTCCAAGCTCTCGGTGCTTGTTTCAAGCCGTAAATCGGTCGCTGCAGTTTACACACGTGATTGGGGTATCGATGATCAATAAATCCTGGAGGCTGGTGCATATACACTGTTTCTTCTAGGTCGCCATGAAGAAATGGGTTCTTAACATCCAATTGATGGATTGGCCAATCACGAGCAACACCAATATTCAGAACCGTACGGATGGTTGCAGGTTTGACTACGGGACTAAACGTCTCTGTGAAGTCTACGCCAGCCTCTTGCGATTTACCGTTAGCTACTAATCTTGATTTGTGACGTGTGAGAGCACCATCTGCATCATATTTATGTTTGAACAGCCACATTGATCTCACGATATTAACGTTAGGAGGTCGTGGTACAAGATTCCAACTCTTAGTCTTAATCATAGCATCATACTCATCAGTCATTGATGGTGTCCAATTAGGATCAGAGAGAGCTTGAATGTGACTTTTTGGAATAGGAGATTTCGTTGTGGTGAGAAGAGATATGATTTTTTTTTGGTTTGTGAATACCAACCTTGCTCCTTGTCGTCATTGTATGAGGTTGACATTGACGTGGAGGAGCTTGAATTGGAAGCTGGATTGGAGGATTTGGAGTTGTGTTTAGAGGAACAGAAATTAGCGTTTGAAGGATAGATTGAAAGAAGGGAGAAGTCTCGTCAACAATATCCAGAAATTGATAAGTGGTGTCACGAGTTTGGTTAGGAACAGCTGCTGGGAATTTCTCCTCATCAAAATGAACATGGCGTGAGATTATGATCTTTTTGGTTTTGAGATCAAGGCATCTATAACCACGATGTTGTGAGGGATATCCAAGAAACAAGCAAGGAGTTGATCTTGGTGACAGTTTGTGAAGATTTGAGTGATTTAAGTTAGGGAAACACAAGCAACCAAAGACTCGTAAGTGATCGTAAGTTGGTTGTTTCTTGAAAAGAAGAGTGAAGGGGATCTGGTTTTGTATAGCGGAAGAAGGAAGGATGTTTAAAAGGTGGACAGCGACATGGAGAGCTTCAACCCAATAACATGGTGATAGTTGAGCTTGAAAGAGAAGAGCTCGAATTGAATTGTTGATGGTTCGGATCATCCGTTCAGACTTTCCGTTTTGTTGAGAAGTATGAGGACAAGAGAAATGAACTTTGATTCCATTTGAGTCGAAATAATTGTGGAATTGAGTATTGTTAAACTCACCTCCATTGTCGCATTGGAACGATTTAATTTGAGTATCGAATTGATTTTTGATGTAAGCCATGAAATGAAGAAATTTGGAAAAGACTTCGCTTTTTCGTCTCACAGGATAAACCTAAAGAAATTGAGTGAAATGATCAAGAAACAAAACGTAGTATCGGATTCCACTCATACTTGAAATTGGTGAAGACCAAACATCTGAATGAATAATTTCAAAGGGTTTTTTTATTTCTGATTGAGTACGAACAAAAGGAAGTTTAATTTGTTTTCCCAAATGACATGGAGAACAAGAGAGAGGAAGTTTCTCTGTATTACAACTAATCGAGTTCGAACGAACAATTGAACGAAGAGCAGCGTTATTTGTATGGCCAAGTCTCTTATGCCAAAGCGATGGAGAGGAAGCCAAAAGCGCTGTTGAAGATAAAGAAGATTGTGGATTTTTGAATGAAGCAGGAAGTGGATAAAGATCTCCGGAGCTTTCACAGCGGAGCAGAGTTTGACGTGTTTGAAGATCCTTCACAGAAAAGCCAAATGGATCAAATTCAACAGTACACCAATTGTCCCTTGTAAATTTACGAACAGAGATAAGATTTTTGACAATTTGGGGAGTGACAAGGACATTTTGCAGTGAAAGAGGACGAGAATTAGTTCGAAGGGTCAATGAACCAATTGAAGTTACAGGAATCTTTGATCCATTATCAACAATGACTGAGTGCTTGATATTATTATTAAGAGTGGAGTGGAGAGTACCTGCCGATGCCGAGAGATGAGCAGTAGCCCCTGAGTCCATATACCAATCTGCTCCACTTGGATCGATTAAAGTTTCAGTGGTGTAGGCCTGGGGAAAGGCTGTTGTTGGCTGAATTTCCACCAGATTGGCTTGCGGAGCGGTGTGAAGCAATGGACGAGAGGCAGGAGGGCCACAGTAGGTGGGCATTTGAGAATAGGGAGACCAATTTGCAAATTGATTGGGCCATGAAGGAAATGGGCTTGGCCAAAAGTTTTGTGGGCCCCAATTTGGAAAATTTGGCCTAAACTGAAAATTGTTTATGCCTCTTCCACGATTGTTGTTCTTCCGGTTTCCACAGTAGTTGTTGAACTTCTGTGTTTGATTCGCTGGTTGAGATGGCTCAGTTTGTGTTGGTGGACCAGAAACGGTTAGAGCTGTTGAGGAGGAAGAGTGATCCGTGTGTGTAGCTGATGCTTTTGGTGCCTTTTTGAAACGGGATTCTTCCATCTCCAACATTGATTTGGCTACATCGAACTTGGAAATGGGTCCTTGTGTTTGACAACATTGATAATGTTATCGAATTTTTCGTTGAGGCCGTTGAGGAGGTACATAACCAGCGTTCTCTCACTTACAGGTGCGTCCACATTGGAGAGGCGATCGGAAAGTGATTTCAGCTTTTGGCAATACTCTTGAATTGATCGATCTCCAATCTCAATTGTGCGAAGCTCATTATCGAGTTGAATCGCACGAGCCTCTCTGTTGTTCCGGAATTGATTTTCGATTCGAATCCAGACATCTCTCGCAGTGCCGCCGGTTTGGAAGGAAGAGCGGAACAGAGGTGGAGCAAGTGTTCCATAGATCCAAAGCTTAACCAACCCGTCACGTTTCTTCCAAGGTTGATCGTTGTCTCCGTTGGGAAGCAAAGTTCCGTCAAGGTGTCCTAGGACATCAAATGTCAACCAGTGTGTAAGAAATAGCTCTCTCCACGCATCATAATTGTGATCGTCTTGATCGAGAATGAGTGGGATATGAGATTTGATGTTGGTAACACCAAATGCTCTTTCAAGTGCTGCAGGTGGGGCAGATGGGGCAGCCATTGGAAAAAAAAGAAAAAATACAGAAAAAAGAAAGTAAAGAAGAAATGAGAAAGAGAAGAGACTGAAAGAAAGGTTCAGGAGCGCTAAAACTCTGATACCATGAAAGTTGATGAATTCCCCTTGAAAGGTTCTTTGTATATACACGGCTATATAAAGCCATGGTAATTACACAAAATCCGGGATTACACAATCTACACGATCTTAACACAACTTATCTAAACAATATGAACAGAATATTATTATATTCTATCAATATCAACACCATGCAATCATATTCCTTAGTTACTTACTAGAACAACAACAGCAAAAAGACAATATACCGCCTTGGATACTGCTTCTCACAAATACTCTTCAATCATTTATAATTGAAGTCTATCAATCATAATCCCACAACCCTATCAACAAATTTTAGAGGGAAGCAGAAGAAAAAGAAAATTATCATCAATTTTCTATCAATATTTATGCCCACTCAACAAATCCAAAGCAATACATAAAGGAAGAGAGAAAAACAAAGACTACATAGCCAAATTTTTTCTTAACAGAATAACAAAAAATTAAACCGGGTTCGTACCGGTTTTTCTCAAAAGAACACTCTCCTTCGAAGTTCGAATTCATCCCAGTTATTAAAACCCTCATGAGTAAAAAATACGATTAGACCTTTGGATGAACTACGCCATTATTCTTAGGGAAAGTTGTTTTTTAACCTAGACACGGTTCCTTGAGCGCCACGCACCATCCTGCGTCCTCCTTCGTCATCTGTTCGTTGGGTGAAACAGACCACCGATCGTCAATTTGATAGCGCGATAGGGGTTTGTGAAAGAAGATGTGCACGTGACTTGGGCAAGGTGTTTTCTTAATTTTAATTGTGGGCAATCTCATTAATCCCCCACATCGCTTGTGTTTTTTTTTTTAATAGAAATATCTCACATCGCTTTATCAGTATTAATGTTGTTGGATATTATCCCTCATCGAATTTGGTTTGGAAACAAGAGAAACCCTAAAGCAGAAGTTACCATACAAATTTAATCGAAACATGGAGCATCATATTTTTATACATTGACTATCGTTCTTGGATTGAAGACTATCGTTCGTTGACCATCATTAGTTTTATACATAGCCGATCATTGACATATACATATCTTCTATCTTGATGATTATTCGTGGAGTTTTAATTTTTAAAGAAAAAAAAGCTTTGTTATGTAAAAACCTTAAATATCCCACATTCAAAACAAGAAGAGATTTGGTGGAGTGTATAAGAAGCATAACATACACTATAAGTTATCCTGAATTGGGCATACCATTCCTAACATATAGAACAAAAAAAAATCTAACATATTAAATAATAAAAAGTGATAGAATCAAATCATAAACTTTGATGTAGATTTTTGTTGTCAAAAAAAAAAAACTTTGATGCAAATCTGATTCCATACGTAAGAAAGAGTACAAAGACATGATATAAAAAGCTCTCTTGGACCTTATGGAATCAGATCTCCATCAAGTTATCGAAACTAGTTGATGATTTGACTCGTAAACACTATCATTTTTATTTTATTTTTGTTAACGTACGTAGACTACACAAATATTTTACAATTTAGAAACTTCAAAAAGAAAACATATATCATGGTAAGCATAAGCTAAAACAGTCTATTGTGTTACTTGTTAGTTCGGACATACTAACATTACATGATCAATGTTTAAACCCGGTATTATCAACATAATCATCAGAAAAGATTGTATGCCAAAGACCCTGATTGAATTTTCCAGGCCAATTTTACAGATACTAATTTTGTCGTGTATGGAGGAACATATTGCATGTGATTAAGTGCGTCTTTTAAAGTTTACATTCCGTTGCTTCCCGCATTATACATTCCATTTAAGAAGCGACGGGAAAATGCTGCAAATCTGCGGCTACGTGTGTAATAGATGATAAGTTAGAAAACAAAAAAAGCTGTAAAGTCATTTGATAAAAAGGTCACAAACACACACCACAAGGGACTCTTATTGTTTGATACATCTCTAGATATTTATCAATCAACTTTGTCTGCCACTAAAGTTCAAAAAAAAAAAAAAAATTGGTCTGCCATTTTACGTTTTCAGTCTCTGTGTCCCAATTTTAATTGTCATATGCTTAGAATTTAATATCTGAAATCAAAATTGTGTATTGGGTCTAGATTTCACAGACCCAATCCATGGAACTCTGTTTATGAGAAAATCAACAAAATAGCACTCAAATGAAATATTGCGATTTTTCACATTCGTTATATAATCCCAAAATAACAACAAGAAAAATACTTTTTTTTTTTAAATGTACAAAATACGGTAAGACCTCAATGTCACTTTTTTTCTTCCCCTAATGAAACTGCTTTTTTTTTTGGTGAGAGAACTTGAGCAACTCCTTCCAATCAAATTTCCAAGCAATGACTCTGGCCATGCTGCACCACAAATGAAAGCAGCAAAAGATTAAGACAAGTGGTTTCGTATTCTTCAATGCACTGCAATGTTANAATGTTTGGAGTCAGCAAGGAGTCAAAGGCTTATAGACTTTATGACCCATCTACAAAGAAGATAATCATCAGCAAAGACGTAAGGTTTGATGAAAAGAAAGCATGGAGTTGGGATGAAAATGCAGAAGATCATAAAGTCGTAGAGATCCTTGCTGAAGAAGAGCAGAGTATTGCGAATGATGCTGCAGAAGATTTACATGAAGCAGAAGAAGGAGAAGAGAATGCTGATGAACCAGAGGAGGTAACTGCAGTCATTGAGTCACAAAATTCAGAAGCAGAGCAAAGTGAAAATGCTGCTGCGAGTAGAAGTGGAACTGGAAGAGTTCTGCAAAGACCAGTCTGGATGAAAGATTATGAGTGCAAGGGCCTATTTATGGAAGAAGATGGTGAAGAACTGATAGCTCTATTCGTTGGAGAAGATGATCCAAGCAGATTTGAGGATGCAATTAAATCAGAGAAGTGGCAAAAGGCAATGGAAGCAGAGATGGGGTCAATAGAAGAAAACAAGACGTGGGAACTGGTCGAGCTTCCTAAGGGCGTGAAAGTGATAGGAGTCAAATGGGTTTACAAAACCAAACTCAATGAAAAAGGAGAAGTTGACAAGTTCAAGGCCAGATTGGTGGCAAAAGGATTCCATCAAACAGAAGGAGTAGATTTTCATGAAGTGTTTGCACCAGTGGCAAGGTGGGACACAATAAGATTGATACTCGCGTTGGCAGCACAGAAGGGATGGAGTGTCTACCAACTAGATGTGAAGAGTGCCTTCTTACATGGAGAACTCAACGAAGACGTGTACGTGGAGCAGCCTAAAGGCTTTGAGTTAAGTGGAGAAGACAGTAAGAAAGTATACAAGCTGAAAAAGGCCTTGTATGGGCTAAGACAAGCACCAAGGGCGTGGTATAGCAGAATTGAGGGATACTTCATGAGAGAAGGTTTCAAGAAGTGCTACTGTGAGCATACCCTCTTCGTCAAAACAGTAGGAGAAAGAGTTTTGATCATAAGCCTCTATGTAGATGATCTCATCTACACAAGTAACTCTGAGGTTATGCTGAGGGACTTTAAGGAATCTATGAAGGAGGAGTTCTCAATGACAGACTTGGGCAGAATGAAATACTTCTTGGGCGTGGAAGTGACCCAAGATGAGAAGGGAATATTCATTCACCAGAGGAAGTATGCGATGGAAACACTAAAGAGATTCGGAATGCAAGATTGCAATTCGGTGAGAAATCCGACGGTTCCAGGCTATAAACTGACGAAGGAAGGAGCTGGACCAGCGGTGGACTCAACTGCATTCAAGCAGATTGTTGGAAGTCTCAGGTATTTGACAGCTACCAGACCTGATTTAATTTATTCAGTTAACCTGGTGAGCAGATACATGGAGACACCAAACGAACAACACATGTTGGCTGTGAAGAGGATACTGAGATACGTTCAGGGAACCACTGGTTTTGGTATTCAATATGACCGTGAGCATGGTGAAGAAGAAAGGCTGGTAGGATATGTGGACAGTGACTATGCAGGAGATGAAGATGATAGGAGAAGTACTTCTGGGTACACTTTCATGTATGGAAAAGGAGCTGTGTCATGGGCTTCAAAAAAACAGCCTATCGTCACTTTGTCAACCACAGAAGCCGAATTCGTTGCAGCTGCAAATGGAGCTTGTCAAGCCGTGTGGCTGAGAAATGTTTTGGAGGAAATAGGTTTCGATCAAGGAGTTGGAACAGTTCTGTTTTGTGACAACAGTTCCACAATTAAGTTGTCCAAAAATCCAGTTCTTCATGGGAGGAGCAAACACATACATGTGAGGTACCATTTTCTCCGTGAGCTTGTGAATGAAGAGGTTATTGGACTGGAGTACTGTCGCACACAGGAGCAGCTGTCAGACATCATGACAAAAGCGGTGAAGCTAGAAGTATTTGAGAAACTCCGAAGCAAGATGGGAGTTGGTCTGAAGGAAGAGTAAACTGGAAGAAAAGTGTTTCCAGTTTAGGGGAGGAACTGAAGAATAAGAAGAATCAACCGAGTCTTCAGCGTTTATTTCATATCTTTGGCTTAGTCAAGTCTTTGGAATAAGTCTTCCTAGTTTGTAGGAGACGTTAGAGTAGTTGCAGCTTTTTAGGAGTTTGTTTCAGTTTGTTATTCTTAGGCTATTTAAGCCACTAGTTGTAACCTTTGTTTTCAAAAATCAATCGGAAATTATTCAGTTCCAAAATTGCTCTGAGATCACCAGAGAGATGCATTCTATCAGAAAGTTTAAGAGCTTCCTCCCACTTGCCTTCGGAAACATAACAGCTGATTGCTGTATTCCATGAGACAGCATCCCTTTCAGGCATCCGGTCAAACAATCGCCGAGCAATATCCACTTGACCGAATCTTTTATACATCGATATCAACGCATTGCAGACGTACAAGCTGCACCTGTGAGAGCTAACCTCGATGGAGCCATGAACAACTCTTCCAAACGCAAAATCCAGCAATGCTCCACAGGCCTTGAGAACCGACGGGTAAGTAAAAGCATCCGGTCGGATTCCTTTAATCACCATTCGCCTGTAAGCAGCAACCGCCTCATCGAACCGTCTGTGTCTAACATACGAACCGATGACCACATTCCACGGCAAGGGATGCAAAATGCCAGAGCTCTCAGTGATGCTCTGAGCTTCGTCAAGGAGATTAAAGACAGAGTAGAAAGTAACCAGCTTTGGGACCAAAACGGGGTCAAACTCCAGACCCGAGGAGATACAATGAGCGTGAAGTTGCTGCCCCGGGACGAACTCGTTAAACTCCACGCAGGTCGATAAAAGGGAAGCAGCTGAGTGCACAACGGATTCATGAGAACCAGCCGAAGGAGACTGGCGACGAAGGAGAAGAGAGAAATTTCTGAAAGCTTCATACAAATCACCGTGTGAGATGAAATGTGCGAGTGATTTGAAAAGAGCATCCGGAACTGATTCATCGTGGGTTTCTCTCGGCGGCTGTTTCCACGATTGGGGAATAAACTTTCGAACTTCGGCTACAGTGAGACCTCTGGGAAGATAGCGGGAAGGAGAAGACGGCATATACAGTAAGCGGGCATATGATCGCAACGTCTACCGCATATATCCAGTAGAGTGTGGCGAAAAGAATCGGTTTTGTTTATTGTTACACTATAAGTTTGATCCATGAAAGCAAAAACTCAACCAATTTAGCTTCTCCGTCTGAAAAAAAAAAAATTCAAAGCAGAAAAGAAAGGTGAGAGGCAAAAAAAAACGAGAGTTTCGTTGAGGAATATCATCAAACAAGTGGTGCGCAAAACATACCGTATACAGTCGAAACATGGAATTACGAGGCCAATCTATAGAAGCATAGAAGAGAGGAGACAGAACTCGTGTAGGAAGAAGAGAAACAGAAGACAGAGATTCGGTGACAGCACCGACCGAAGGGATGAAGCAAAGTAGGAGAAGCCGCGCGTTGGAAAAGGTTTTGTAGAAAGGGGGAAGAAAGAGGGGCCGTTGAATATGTTGTTGCTCGGTTGATGAAATGGGGCCACTTGTTTAGATGTTTTCCTCTTCAGGGCCCATTGTAATCGTAGCCCATTTTAGCCCACTAGGCTATGCCGTATTGTGGCTGGACATTCATGTATTCGGGTAGTTCGGTTATGCTTTCTTAAGAACCATTTGGTTATTTATAGAAATCGATTCCGTTGGGTATGGATATTTCTGTTAAGAACCCCAAACATTTAATAGATCCGGTTTGATTTGGTTATTTTGTGCCTAAACTTCTGGAATTTATCTAAAAACATTTTGAATGATTCAAAATTTATCTGAAATATCCAAAAAAAACAAAAAAAACATATTTAATTTTAATGAATTTTGGTTCAGTTTTATAACAAATTTTTTTTAATTTTGACAAAAATAACTAATGACATATATATTTCAACTATTTTGGTAGGTGGTGTAAAAATAGTTATATTTTTTTTTTAATTGTAAGTGTATATTTTGGTTAATTTCAATTTAAATAAAACATATATTTTTGAATATACAATTATATTTTAGATACTTTGTATATCCATTCAGTTCTTAGTTCAATCTGGATACTCAAAATAGTTTAAACAAAGAACCATTCGAATGTTTATAAATATTATATAGTTTAGAATTTGATACCATCGAATTCGGTTCGATGCGGTTTAGTTTTTTTTATTGTGGGTAAATTGTCAAGACCTATTAAAACAACCAAATATAAAACATGACTAAATTTTCATATCACAAAGCACTTTAATCGGTTCGCTCCAAATTCGGTTCAATACAGTTCGAATTAGAAAAAAAAAATCAAATAGTATTAAAACAACCAAAAATAAACATGACTGGATTTACATTAATATTATTTACGTTTGATCAATCACTAGTTTTTGCATGATTTTGTTTTTGTTTATTTTTGATGAACTAATCAAAATTCAGTCATGTTTTATATTTGGTTGTTTTAATACTATTTGATTTTTTTTTTCTAATTTAAATAAATGTTTGAGTTACGAATAAATATTTATAAAATATAAATGATACTAACATACACTTGTAACTGATATATTAATTATATTTTGATCCTGGTAAAATTAATTTTTTGGGTCCACCACTAGCTGGATGTATAATATTTCTGATTGAACACGGATTAAACTCTTCTAAAACCTTATTAGACAAATAATTTAGTTCTAAATCAGCTATGTCACATCTTGAAAATGAGTCGGTGTCTGTCACAGTCATATCCCAAAATGGGTGTAAAGACGAGACGAGACCAGAACCTAATCAACTAAAGAATTGGTTGTGCATCTAATAATTCTCAAGTATGAACTACCCACATTGATTACATGATGTGAGACTGGTTTCTTTCTACGTGGGTGATTCGTGTCTAGCTGTGTGTGAACTGAATTCGATAGTCATGTCTTTCTCTCTGCAAGTATTAAAACACACAACAAGACAAACAACAACTTTTTGCAACTGGTTTGTCTGTGTGTAATCCGTGGAACTGGAGAGAGTCATAGAGAGATTTTGGTCAAAATTCTCAAAAAAGAAAAGAAAAATAAGGACCCGGCATAGACGGTGCTCACGTCACGCATGAGGCAATTGTACACAAAAGGGCAAAGAAAGTCTTTGTTGTTTTCTTACCCCCACGTTTTTAACTGCAGACGACATCGTTTCACGTTCTTCATCTGGAGAGTTTGAAACGACTTTTTTTGTGGGTTTTCACTCTTTTTCCATTAGGGGTGGTGGTCTAAGATGATGTTTTTTTTTTAACGCATAAATATTGGAAAAAATTATACTTTTATCCCTAGTATTTTTTTTATAAATTTATTTATGTTTAGTTAGATATTAAATGATATTTTAAAAGTAAATAAAAGTTATAAAAATTAGTATTTAAAAATTTTGCATTTTTAAGTCTAAAAAAAACTTATAATAAAATGTAAATAATCAAAACAACAACAATTGTAGTTATAGAATTAGTTAGGTAATAGAGTATAATTTTTGTATTTACTTACAAAAATGACGAGATCGTAAAATTATGAATAAGTAAATAAAATAAAGTGACTGAGATTTTACACTGAAAAATACATTAATATCATTTATTTTGGTACGAGAACAAAACTGTAAATATCGCTCGTGTTGAAACAAATGAGTGCAACATTCAAACAAATTCTCGATCGAAAAAACATTCTAATAAATTTCGAATTCACTAGTATTAGTAAGAAAGAAATAAAAAAAAAACACCCCCCAGAGAAAATTACAACTTGATCTTTTTCAACAAAAAAAAAAAAAAAAAAAATTCCACCGCATGTCAATTTGACACCACTAAGATGGGTCATACTTTGACCCGTTGATTTTTTCTTTTGAATAAAAAACTAATATTTAAATTAAATTCCATTGGTCAACCTAAATTATAATATTATTTTATCCTTTTTGACTTTCCCAACTTCAACGTATAAATAGCCACCGTATCCTCAGAGTCAAACTCAAACTCAAAACAAACACAAGAGATGGATGACTACAGAGACGCCGGTGAGACTCAATCGAAGTACAAAGGAATCCGTCGCCGGAAATGGGGGAAATGGGTATCGGAGATTCGAGTTCCGGGAACTCGCGACCGTCTCTGGTTAGGCTCATTCTCCACCGCGGAAGGCGCCGCCGTGGCACACGACGTAGCTTTCTACTGTTTACACCAACCCGATTCAATCGAATCTCTCAATTTCCCTCACTTGCTTCCTCCTTCGATCGCCTCCAAAACTTCTCCGAGATCCATCCAGCAAGCTGCTTCCAATGCCGGTATGGCCGTTGACGCCGGAATCGTCCACAGTAACGGCGGCGGTGATTTCATGTCCGGGAACTCTGGGTACGGAGATACGACGACGTATTGTGGGAACAGAGGTGAAGTACTGGAGCCGTTGAATATTTCAGTGTCTGATTATCTGGACGGTCACGATCACGTTTGATCTTCTTCTTTTTTTGTGAATATATATATAGTATGTTTCACTGTCGGGCCAATTCAAGAAACTTTGGTCAGCTGTAACAAGGCCTGATTGTTTCAAACACAATACACTAAACATTTTCAGATTTTATACGTTTATCTCAAACGCAAAGTACAATTACAAAATCGCCGATTAGATTTATTTCCGTTTACATTTAACAATAAACGAATGATTGTTGTTGTTAATCGTCAGAAAATGCAAACTAACAAAAAATTTCAACCTCCTCTGTACATATTCTCATTCTTCTTTTCCCAAAGGAAGTTTTCATGACAAAGGTTTATTATTGTAAACTAGCAAACATAGTATCATGTCAGAGATTCCATTACTATTCGATACAAAAAAAACACATGTGCGGTCCATATGATTGCGATGCTTTCGAGCAATGAAAAATACAGACAAAACTCATTTTGGGAGACAAAGTTACGAGAGTTCCTCATAGGGTGTTCACACAGTACCCTATATAGTTAAGTCACTGATTCTATGAGTCTCATTTGTAAAGTCTCCGTTTATTGAACGTGCCTCTTCCTCAATCCATCCATCAAGACTCAAGATTCAGCACCAAATTGCTTCTGGATATCCGTGAAGGATACGGTGGCTGAACCTCTCCGCTTGGCCTGCGGCTGAGACGAGTGCTCTCTCCATCCTGTCATGTAAATCACCTACACAAACGAAACGGCATACGTTAAGGTAAAGCCTAAACAGCTATAGAATGTTTTGGCTATGGATTGGATAATGGAGCTGGGTAAATGGTTCTTCCGCTGTTGAGTTAGTTCTGAAATTCTATAAACAGACCTGAAAAGTAGCAGGTACAGTGCCGTCTTCTGTGGCGAACATGGATTCATATATGGCTGCCGTGGCAAGAGCAGTTTCGCGATTCAAGATCTGCTTTTTTTTTTTGTAGTCAAGAAGATGAATTTTGTTGGTAGTCAAGAAAATGTATGCACTAGTGACAATTGCGAAAAAGTCTTAACAGAAGAAGAAACCAGCCTTGTTTCTCTGGAGAAGAGCGTTGGTTTCACCCATTGCACGAAGATGCTCTATAAGATCCAGCGCTGAGTAGAAAGATATCAAAGAAGAGGAGAATTTAGAAGGAAAAATCTTGGAAGATACACAAGCTTTCGCCAATGATGAAGAAGAGAAAGTGGAATAGTTCTTACCACTCTTGTATTTAACTACATATTCATCAACGTCAACACCGGGAAGACTAAAACCCGCCCTGGTCAAGAGATTCCCTGCGTCCCTAACCTGAAGGAAAAGAGAAGCCATGTTCTTCAGCTCTGTACTAGAAATCAACTTTTTTTGGCTCTGTCATCTACAAATTGCCATCGCCACCAATTTAGGATTCACACACACCTGTGCCAAAGGCGATAGCCTGGGACTAATGCCTCCTTCACGCTCCATGTGAGCCAAAGTGCATGATATTCTCAGCTCCCTGGTTAGGACAATAAGAAAGAAAGATATACATATGGGAGACATATATTCAATATCGAGTCTTCGATTTTGAAATGAAAGAAAAAGGACAAACTTTAAGGTTTCCCCGCCAAGAATTGCTGCTAAAAATAGGCCATCAGGCTTCAGGGCCAGTTTGCACTGCAGTTATAATAATCCCGAAACAAAAAACATTATTAATACCACTCATGAGGACAAAAAGCAATTCACGCACACCAACAAAAGCAAAGAAACGGGAAGACCTGTATCATGGATCCTGGAAGATCGTTTGTCCAGTGAAGCCCCAACGAACTTATGATCAAATCAACCGAACTTACGCAGACAACGTTTTATCAGATGTTAGTAGGGTATAAAAAAAACTCCGGTGAGTGGCAGCAAGAGGCTACCAAACAAAAAAAAGGTGTTTTACAATCGTGTTGTTTGTCACCTCTCTTTGATTGGCAGAAACTCTTCATCACCAACCAGATAAGATGTCTCGATGGAGCTATCGAGTGAATCCTCTTGAGCATCTCTACATGATTTAACCATGTCATGTGAGGTATCCATCATGATAAGCTTTTCAATCCCACCTGTGCAAGGAAGCCAAAATCATCATCATCATCATCATCATTAGAAAAAAATCTAAAAGCAGGACTGTCAAGAGAGAGAGAGAGAACTAACCGCGGCCACGTAGTAAACGCTTAACGGCACCCAGAGACCCTCCCAAACACAATGCAGAGGGAAAACTCTTCTTACAATCCTTTAGAAAGGGCAAAACAATAGCGATCAAGAGATGCAGCAGCAAAGAGAAGCTCGATACTCTTTAACACCTATGGCATTTTGCTATCTGCTTGTCCAAATGCGATCATCATATAGGAAACAAAAGCGTACCTCTAAGCGGTCAAGCAGATTCTCAGCGACAGCGTCGACAAAGGTATCGTTTTTATTGCGAGAAAGCCACGCCGCTCGGTCACGCTTCAATCCGGAGTCAAAATCGAGCACACAAGTCAATATGAATCAGTAACGAAGAAGAAGAATCGAGAAAATCTGGGTCAAATGTAAGATGAATTCGAACACTACACATGTACGCGCTTGAGGTCGCGATCGAAGATCTTGACCCTGGAGCTGTTCTGCTGAAACTCACCGGCACCGCCATAACCACCGTCCGTAGAGAAGGAGAGAGAGAGGCGGAGAACGTATGAGATTGCTTCGTGGGTTTTTCGGCTACCCTTCTTAGAAGCCCCCCAATCCGTCCGTACGATGGATTGATCCTCCGCATCGTCTCGTCCGTACGATGAATTGATCTTCTCTGGAAGGGGTGGCTCTGGGTTTGGTTTGAAGAGAGAGAGACAAGAGTAGATTTTCTCTTTTCATTTTTCGTCCCTAATGTTTATTTGTATTCCATAAATCCCTCTATTGTTTTTTTGGTTTTCACAGTTTACCATATACCGTATATTGCCCGAGTTTGATTCGATTCGATTCTCTCACGTCTTCTCTAATGATGTTTACGTATGTCGTGTGTTATTGCTACTACTCTTCTCTCTCTCTCTCTCTCTCGCTCTCTGCATCGACTTGGATGTTCTCTTTTATGGAAAAAGAAACCAGGTGATATATATATATATATATATATATATATATAGTTAGTCCACTCGAAACACTGGGATTGGGAAACAGAAAATGTACTACTAACAGACCCTAAATATCCCTTTCAAAAAAAAAAAAAAAAAAAAAAAACAGACCCTAAATACACTCTTTAAATATTTGTTAGAGATGCAAGCAAGAGAGAGAGTAGAATAAATAGTTAAAATGAGAAACGACCTTCTCTTACATAATTTCAACTCTATTCATGAAAAACGATCGTAACTCGAGAAGAACTTAAATTCACCACGGCCTAATGTCGTATGGTCAAATCTGTTGTTATAAACGCCAAAACTTGTATAGAGTTTAGGGCTATAATCTGAACTAATGACTAATTATTATGATAGTATTTATTTGAAAAATCGACATAACATTACATAAATATCAAATGATACAATTATTTTGAAATATTATCTAATACCAAGGTAGAATGATTGATTAATTTGGCTGAAATACTTAAGGAAAAAAAAACAAAAATCAATTATCATAAACATTCATTAGTCTGGCAATCTTGGGTTATTTTTTCGCCATCTACCCACAAGCTTCATAGGTTTGATTCTATCTTTCTCCAAATAAATCCCATCACTTTTGAAAATCCATGAGCGGAGCCCTTTATTACATGGAGGAACTCGAGGTACTCTTATGTCTGCCTCCAATTTGTAAGCACGATTAGGTGGTCCGGCCAAGTCACACCTCCACGCTGTCCCCATGTTACCTTGCAGTCCATATTTAAATACGCGATGATCATTGAATTTCATCTCACTCATATTAGGGCCACTACCGCCACAGCTATAACGGAGAATCTGACCAGGACCGAGTTTGTTTTGAATCTCTGAAATATGCATGTTGCAATCATTACTTGCTTCGTTAAACCAAAAATGCATAACAACAACTAACACAAAAAGTATGAGATTATTCATTTTTTTTTTTAAACAATAAGTATATTTTTTTTTTTAATATGGATCTAAAAACATCAAAATCTGGTGGTATTTATATATATGAAAAGTTTGTGTGGGGAACTTTTTCATTTGTTGATTTAATTTTTGTTTCATGGTGTTAGCTAAATTTAAACACAAATATAAATCAGTTAAATTGGTTCTATTGGTCGAAAAGCAAGGATGGCCAATAAAATCTAACCATATATATAGAAATTAACTTTACTAATTATATAGCTGACCAAGAAAATCAAACCAAACTAAAAGTCTAAGAAGATATAATAAAAATATTGCAATATACAATTATTTCAATAATATAAAAATATCGTACTACTAATAATAAGAAGTCGCTTTCGTTCGTATCAGCATCAGAAATGGAGAGGATACCTTTTTCTGGTGGGATCTTTGGACTCCTTTCGGCTCGCTGATTCATTTCTTAGGACCAAATGGTCCGCCAAGTCTGGGTATTCCTCTTTTCTCTTTAGTAAAAGATCGTATATCCACTGAAGGGTGGTCTCTTCCTCCGGCACGGTCAGATTGCCAACTTCAGCTCTTCTCCTTCATTACTTCTATTATAACAAGTTCTGAATCAGATTTTCCTCTATGGAAAATTGGTGATCATATTTGTCAAGGTTTTAACTCAAGGGAAATTTGGGATAGGGTTCGTCCGGTAAAGCCTTTGGTTTCCTGGCATTCTCTGATCTGGCACAAGGTGGTCATTCCGAAGCATACAACAACAACGTGGCTGTTTACTCTGGACAGGAACCCTACTCTAAACCGTCTACGTTCATTGGGTTTAGATGTGGAAACCACTTGTCTTCTCTGTGGTCAGGATGATGAATCCTGAGACCATTTGTTCTTCCAATGTGCGTACTCACAGCACATTTGGATTGGTTTATTGCACAAATTGCATATTACAAACATACCTCTTTCTTGGATGGATATTATGAACTGGTTACCGACAGCCACTCATTATGTGGATAGATCTCTAGCAATGCTCCAAGGTTGGCAGGTCTGCATTTATGAGATTTGGAAGGAGAGAAATCGACGGTTTCATGATGGTACCACGCTTCCTGCGCACATTGTTCTCCACCGGATTATCTCTCTGGTTAAAGATAAAGCTTTGGCTTTGAAGAATACTGGCTCAAGCAAAGGTGATCCTCTCCGAAGAATCTGGTCTTCTAGCTTCTAAGGTCGCTACTCATTTTTACGCCTGCCATCACAGCGTATTCTCGTCCGTACGATGAATTGATCTTCTCTGGAAAGGGGCTCTGGGTTTGGTTTGGAGCGAGAGAGAGACTAGATTTTCTCTTTTCATTTTTGGTCTCTAAAACCATCCCAATGGAGATACTTGGGTGTCTTTAGTTCAAAAAAAAAAAAGAAAAAAAAAATAATAATAACATGGCAACACTTGGATGTCTTAAAGGGAGGAAAACTGTCTTATTTAAGATCTTTTTTAGGGTGTCTTATGACATGTGTAACGACGCAATTCGTCACATATTTTGCTTTTTTTTGTTTTTTTTAAATCGTATTTTTGTTTTTTTTCAAAAATCAATTTTTTTTTGTTATTATAAAATTTTAAGACACTAATGTTAAGTGTCTCCATTGGAATGGTATAAGCTAATAAAGTTCTTAACTTAAATTAATAATATATTTAATATTAAAATATGTTTACTTGTATTCCATAAATCCTCTATTGTTTTTTGGTTTTCACAGTTTACCATATACAGTATATTGCCCGAGTTTGATTCGATTCTCTCTCGTCTTCTCTAATCTCTAATGATGTTTACGTATGACGTGTGTTATTGCTACTACTAGCTACTCTCTCTCGCTCTCTGCATAGAGTTGAATGTTCTCTTTTATGGAAAAAGAAACCAGGTGATATATATATAAAGTTGTCCACTCGAAACACTGGGAAACCGAATATGTACAAAGCCAAAATCTTGAACTTGAATTGAAGAGACCTTTGTCTAAATACACTCGTTAAATATTTGTGAGAGATGCAAACAAACGATGTTCTCTTAGATAATTTCAACTCTATTCATGAAAAAGGATCGTAACTCGAGAAGAACTTAAATTCACCACGGCCTAATGTCGTATGGTCAAATCTGTTGTTATAAACGCCAAAACTTGTATAGAGTTTAGGGCTAGCATCTGAACTATTGACTAATTATTATGATAGTATTTATTTAAAAATTGATATAATATTACATAAATATCAAATGATACAATTATTTTGGAATATTTTCTAATACCAAGGTAGAATGATTGATTAATTTGGCTGAAAAACAGAAGGAAGGAAAAAAAGAAGATCAATTTTCATAAACATTCATTAGTCATGGCAAGTCTGGGTCAATTTTTTGCCATCTACCCACAAGCTTCATAGGTTTGATTCTATCTTTCTCCAAATAAATCCCATCACTTTTGAAAATCCATGAACGGAGCCCTTTATTACATGGAGGAACTCGAGGTACTCTTATGTCTGCCCCCAAGGAGTAAAAACGATTAGGTGGTCCATACAACGTACAAGTCCACGCTGTCTCCATGTTACCTTGCAGTCCACGTTCAAATACGCGATGATCATTGAATTTCATCTCACTGAGATTACGGCCGGTACCGCCACATCTATAACGGAGAATCTGACCAGGACCGAGTTTGTTTTGAATTTCTAAAAAATGCATGTTGCAATCATTAAATGCTTCGTTAAACCAAAAATGCATAACAACAACTAACACAAAAAGTATGAGATTATTCATTTTTTTTTTAAACAATAAGTATATATATTTTTTTTAATATGGATCTAAAGACATCAAATTGTGGTGGTATTTATATATATGAAAAGTTTGTGTGGGAAACTTTTTCATTTGTTGATTTAATTTTTTTTTCTTATGGTGTTAGCTAAATTTAAACCAGTTAAATTGGTTCTATTGGTCGAAAAAGAATTCAGTGTCGAAAAGCAAGGATGGCCAATAAAATCTAACCATATATATAGAAATTAACTTTACTAATTATATAGCTGACCAATAAAATCAAACCAAACTAAAAGTCTAAGAAGATATAACAAAAGTATTGCAATATACAATTATTTCAATAATATAAAAATATCGTACTACTAATAATAAGAATTAAGAAGTAAGTTTTTCGATCATAATAGTAAAACAATCCAACATAAAAAAAAATTAACATAAAACTGACAAAATTAGAACTTTTAGCCTCGCTATTTTTAATAGCAAATGCCGGTCACGACTGTGTTTAGCGGCGATGACTTGTGGCAGGTTCAATGACAAGAATCAACAAGCTTTTAGCTTCAAAATAAATTTATAAATTAATTTATTCATAAGAGCATAAAGTGGCAGAGCCAAAACTTTTATTTATCGGGAGTGAAATATATAATAACAAAATAATATTTAAAAAATAACAAAAATGCATGAAAAATATAACACAAATTTTCTTTATATAGTTTTTTCAATAATTAGACTAGTATCACCATATATTTTCATTTTTTTTTATAACATAATTGTTTACACAAGTTTTAACTTAACAATGTAACATATATAACTTATAAGAAAAAATATTACAAGTCTATTAAACCTTACCTTATATTTTTTTAATGGTATAAATCATATTTGATAGTAAATTAAAAATCTATTATTGATAGAATTTCGAATTTAGTAAATTAAATAATCAATACAAAAAAGGAATCCAACATATTGTGTACGATAAATAAATAACCAAAAGAATTTCCAAAATAGATTTGGGGAAGTAGAAATAATATTTTTTGCAATAATTGAGATTATACTATTAATGATTTTAGATTGTGTTTTGATTTCTAATTAATCAAATTTAAACAGAAAAGGGAAGAAGTATTATTTTGGCAAAAGATTGGAAACCAAAAAAAATGGGGGCAAACAACAAATTTTTCCTAGGACATTTAATTATATTTACGATAATTATAATAGATTTTGGCAAATTATAGGGGGAGCTGACCATAAGACAAGGAGTCATTTGTCAATGACCAACAACAAGATTTTAATTTCACATATCTTATTATATAAAGTGGTATGCATCAAAATTGATAATTAACATGATAGATAAAATTTTGACACATATTTTGATTAAAATATATTATAAATAAAAATATACTAATTCTATAAAAAAAATACTACTATTTTGCATACTGCAATAAAAAAAGAAAAGAGCTTTTAATTTTAGTTTCTTTTTCAATTTAAGAAAAAATAAAATAAAAATAAAAACAAAACGGAAACTAGATTAACTAAAAAAGAAAATGCTACTATTAATGTTGCTTAGAACCCCCAACAAATTCTGTGTTTTGAATATTTTAATTAAAAATAAGTAATTAACTCTTAGGTTTCAATTTTGTGTTTTTCATATATTTTTTTCAATAGTGATCCGATTTTATTTTCTATTTAAAAAAACATTTTAACGGATTTAAAATTTTATTATTATAAGCACGCGTATACGCGAATCTTAATCTAGATTTTAGTTGTAATAAATCTAATTATGATAAAAAATAATAATTAATTCCTCAAAATTTTAGAATAAATATATATATATATATATATAAATAGATAAAACATTAAAAATAAACCTAATTCATATAAGAGTATTAAAACATATATATTTAGAAATATTAAGATAAAATTTTATTTTTTATTTACGAATTATCTGATTTTGTTTAAAATTTATTTTTACGGTATTAAAAACCCGCATATATGCGGATCCTATTCTATTCTAGTAAACTTATAAACTTAAAATTATACTCCCTCTGTTTCTAAATAAAGGTTGTTTTGAAAAAAAAATTTGCTTCAAAATGTTAGTTGTTTTCAAATTTCTAGGTGTATTTATTATCATTTTTTACTTAATTTACCCTTTATAACATTTATAGTTTAAAGAAAAACTTAAGTAATCCCCTATACAGTAAAACCTCTATAAATTAATAATGTTGGGACTTAAAGATTTTATTATCTTATAGAGGTATTAATTTATCTATAAATTAATAATTATTAATTTATCGATAAATTAATAATTTATTAATTTATAGAGATATCTTCGATTTGAACTTTTAACGTTCATCAAGAAACAATAAAAAATTGTTTTCGAAATTATAAAATTCATTTAGAAAATATCATATCAAAGAATTTAAAGATAAATTAACAATGTTTATAAACTTAAAACAATAATTTAATCATATTTTACTATATTATCTTAGTTATATATATAAATATATATGCTTAGATGTATAATTATTAATTTAACTTATTATTGGGACCATATATTTACATAAGAGTTTCAAAAAAATTATTATCTTATTATCTTATCGAATTTTGCTAATTTTTACACTGGCCCGACTCGGGACCAGCAAAAATTATTAATTTATAGTGATTATTAATTTATCGAGTATTAATTTATAGAGGTTCTACTGTATATTAATTGAGAAACATTTTTAGAGAGTGAGCTTATTTTTTGAAATATTTACAGTGGTGCCATTTTGCTGATGTGTCATCACCACACTTATTCTCTCATTATTTTAATACAAATTTTCTTTTTTTATTAGACTAATTACATTATATGCCTTTATCTATTTATTACTTTTAATATAATCAAAAAATTATGTTTTAATTTTTGGATTATTTAAAATCGAATTTTAGGTTATGTGATGATTTATGCTATACATCATATTACACAATACATTTCTTAAAAATGAATAAAACAATAGTTTTAAAGAATATTATTTAATGAAATATAGTTTATACACAATTTATGATATACACAATACTTTTTTTTATTAAGCAGAAAATATGTTTACAATAAAAAAGACTTCGATACATGTGATTTTAATTTTTAAAATTATAACAAATTAAAAATATAATTTAGGTTACAATAAAAAATACTTCGATATGTGTGATTTTAATAGATATCTATATTTATAAATATTTTTTTTGTTTATATGGTTTGTTAATAGAACCATATAAATTAACCAAATAATATAAATATTTAAACTTGAAAACAAGTTAAAAATATTATGTTAAAAAGTTGAAATATTAAATTATATTATTCACATATATATAAAACTGATTAAATTATTTTTATTTTAAACAATTTTAAAATCATCTTTAATAAAATTATTTATAGATTTTTCATTCTGCGCATGGTGCAGGTTATCACCTAGTAACTAATTAAACAAGGTTATAAAAGTCTTTATTTAAGTTTTCTTAATATGTGTAAAAAACTTAAAACAATATTCTTTAAGAAATAGAGGGAGTATTTAAGAAAGGTATGTTACATGGAATCGGAAGCCGATACGTGGCAGCGGAAGCCGATACGTGGCAGCGGAAGCGGAAGCGTCCGAAAATGCAAAAGAGAATTTTTTGAAAAATTTAAAAATCAGGTATGTGTTGGAAACTGTTCTTCTCTGCCATCACGAGATGTAACCGACATGGAAGATCCGTTCACAATAATTTATAGTTCTTACACGTTTCTTTCATTTAGTTTCCTCAATCTCATTTTCTGTTCAAAATTGAAAAAAAAAATCGAGATTTTGAGAAGTTGTGTTTGCGCTTCCGATTTTATAAAATCACGCTTTCAAATCGGAAGCACCCGATTCTATTGCGCTTCCAAACCTAGATCTATCAGAATCGTGATTCCACCACGATTCCAGGCGCTTCGACACGCTTTCGATTCCACTTCCGCATCCGGTTCGGAGCGTGAATCGTGTGTCCGTTACCGTTTCAAAAGTAGCCAATTTT
Organism: Alliaria petiolata; assembly: GCA_020283515.1. Lineage (NCBI taxonomy): Eukaryota > Viridiplantae > Streptophyta > Magnoliopsida > Brassicales > Brassicaceae > Alliaria > Alliaria petiolata. The sequence continues at coordinate 449,318,764 of JAHZTW010000001.1, read as the reverse complement.
GTAGAGAGAAATAAAGAGAGAGATAAACAGAAAATAATTAGTTATAGACTAAATTATAGTTTGGGGGGGGGGGTTATTCACCAAATTTTTCCATTAATTTATTATCCGGTGCAAAAACATGAAACATCATCTATCCAGGATTTGAGTACAGTAAAACCTCTATAAATTAATAATGTTGGGACTTCGAGATTTTATTATCTTATAGAGTTATTAATTTATCGAGTTTATTAATTTATAGATATATTTTCTGTTTGAACTTTTAACGTTCATCAAGAAACAATACAAAAAAGTTTGAAATTATAAAATTTATTTAAAAAATATCATATCAAAAAAATTAAAGATAAATCAACAATGTTTATAAACTTAAAACAATAATTTAATTATATTTTACTATATTACCTTAGTTATATATGTAGATATATATGCTTAGATGTATAATTATTAATTTAACTTATTATTGAGACCATATATTTACATAAAAATTTTAAAAAATATATTATCTTATTATCTTATCGAATTTTAGGTTCAAATGTCATTATATTAAAAATAAATATATAAAAAAGGTTGCTCGTCTGAAAATCGAAGAGGGGTCCCATGAAACTTTCCCGAAGGTTCTCGTGGCGAAATTCCGGCCAGATTCCGGTATCTTTCTTGTTAATCTCAGTTTGTAGTCCTCTCAATTGTCAATTCTGATTTTGGCAATTTCTGGCCAAAACCGGGTGCTTTCTTCATCAATTTTAAACCATCAAAGCCAAGTTTTGCACTGGATGTTGTGTTCCTCACCGAAACTAACAAAGGGTTATAATTAATCTAAGCCAGGAGTTAGGCTAATTATCCTCACAAATCTTCTCCTGATTACTCTTATATATATATATATATATATATATATTATCAATAATCTCGAATCTGATTTAGCTAATGAATCTATATATAGAATGGAGGAGGATGGAATAGTGGAGAAGAAAAAGTCGCACCCATTGCCATTATCATCTCTATAACTGATGATAATGGCAATACCTGAGAATGATATTCATAGAGCTATTTGTGGATTATTTTGATGTCCAGAAATGGAATTCAGCTAATAATCTCAGACCTTTGTATAACAGGCTCAGGGGCCTTGGAGCGGAACACACACAGTCAAATCCGGTTATTCAACGATACACAGTAAGTTATCTCTGTCTAATGCCACGACTCCTAACTGTAATAGCAACAGCTTGGAGTCTCGTGCACTTTGTCTATCCTCTGTATCTGGAAGAAGCTTATTAATGCCCCAACCTAAATATCAAAAACATTTTTGGTTTCATAATCGATTCGGGACCAGAGATGATATAGAGTCCAATGTAGAGAAATCTTGGGAGCAGCCGGCCAGTTCCACATATTCCTGGTAATAATCAAGAAAATTTGGAAATGTTGATGAACAAAAGGCTCTTAAGTTTATACCCCCTCTTATTTTATTGGCTGGAGGATATGGAAAATGAGCAAACATTTCAAAACAGAAAATATCCTATCCCCCCAGGAGAATCATCAACAGTGCAATTAGGGATATGAATGTGTGGACTGAAGCTTAAGCATTTGCTGGAGCTTTATTCTCAGCAAAGAGACATGTGCTTCCATCTACATTTTGATTCTGTTATACAAAGCGCTCATGGTAATTATTGCATTGTAGATGGCTCGCTCGTGTCTCCTAGCAACGCTGCTGGAATTGGATGGGCCCCCTTGTACGCATCAAAACGCCTAGCAGCTGAGGCAGAGGCTCTGAGAATGGCTTTGAAGCAAGTCAAGCTTTCTAGAGGTTCTTGAACGAGTGTTGTTACCATAGCTCATGTATCGGCTAAAGCTTCAACTACAAATCTTTCTTTTGTGGAACGATGATGTACTACTTTTTTAGTGTTTTAATGGAATAATTCAAAAGGATTGACAAAAAAAAAAGTCTGAAAATCATGAGATAAACATAGCTTAAAACATTGGCGACAACACACATAATTAATACATTTAACAAACCATAACTAATACAATATTTAAATAATGCCAGAAAGAAAAAGAAAGGATAGTGCACAGCCATGAACCATGCATATTTAAAATCCGACGAAAGTGAAGCAACATAAGAAAGATGAGTCGTTCTAGTCTGGTTCGAGAGAGATCACCATGTTTTAGGGAACAACGGTTCAACATCTTTCGACATAGCTGCACCTTTGTCATATTGAGATGCTGAAGTTGAAGCCACATCGATGTTGAACGTTTCTCTGCGTGAGATTACTTTTACAGCTTGGTCCTCCTCCTCATCGTTTTCCACTATACAGTCCAGATGCAGTGACTCTCCATGAGACGACGAACGGATCCGTTCCAGCTCCTCTAATATATCCCTCATGGTGGGTCGTCTCTCTCCCGTAAGGTTCAGACACAGCCTCGCAATCTTGGTCATGACCTTGACTTGCTCCAACATGCAACCATCTCTGATGCGAGGATCTATAATGTCGAAAAGCCTGTCGTCTCTCATTGCAACGAGGAAGTAAGTTGCTAGAGTCCGGATGTGTTGAGGCCGTTGGGAAGAGACCGGCTTCTCTCCGGTAATGAGTTCAGCGAGGACGACCCCGTAACTGTACACGTCACTCTTTTCCGTGTACTGGCCGGACTGGTAGTACTCAGGATCAACATATCCGGCGGTACCTTTGACCACAGTTGTCAGATGGGTGTCATCCACAGCTATCACCCTAGAAATACCAAAATCTGACAATTTGGCTCTGTACTTGGCGTCAAGCATGATGTTGGTGGACTTTATGTCTTTGTGGTAGATGGGAGACGATGCAGCCGAGTGAAGGTATGAGAGAGGCCCCGCAATATCTATGGCAATTCGCAAGCGTACTTCCCATGTTGCCACCGTCTGATCATCATCAAGCTGATTTTGAAGATGTTTGAAAAGGTTGCCGTTGGGAATGAACTCGTACACCAATACAGGCACCTCCGTCTCAAGGCAACAGCCAATTATACTGACGATGTTGCGGTGGTTGATTTGCGAGAGGATCACAAGCTCGTTGATGAACTCTTGTACTTGATCTTGGTCCAGAGCCTTTGATTTCTTCACCGCCACGATCCTACCATCACCGAGCATTCCTTTGTAGACGGTTCCTTGCCCTCCTTCCCCAAGCACCCTCTCTGAACTGAAGCTCTCTGTAGCTTTCTCTAGTTCTTTGGAGCTGAATACGATAGTCTTGTCTACGGAACCTTCCCCTGAGCTTAGCTGTTGCTGTAACAGAAGACCTCCGTTTCGTTTGAAGAACGTTTGTCTCTGCCTAATCTTTCTTTGCTTCTTTACGTATTTGTAAAGCCATATGCACGCACCCACAAGCAACACGCTTACACCAATGCTGACCCCTGCAAATCCACCAAACACCAACCAAAGGGAAGAAGATTATATATCAAATTATTAATGCGTTAATTCTCAGTAAAACCATATATAGTCTAGCGAGTGAAAAGAAGAAACTTGGATACAAAGTAACAGAATTAACCTATGTAAATTAGGAAGGTTTTGCTCTTCTTGATCACGCATTGATGGCCACCTGGAGTATTTAGGCAAGTTTCGCCGTTAATACAGAACTTGGGACGACGTCCAGCATCGAGAATCTTACACTCGTCAATATCTACATGAAAAGAAAGGTAATGAAAATATATCTTAATTAAAGGGAGATTGATTTGATTTTTGATTATCTTTTTAATGATTAGTAGAGCTTTAGGTACTGGCCTTTGCAGTCGTCTGGAAGGTATGGGTTACCCTCGTAACCATCCGTGCACGCACACCGTAGATACCTATCGTCGAACTCCAACTCATCGCAGTAGCAAGGTCTAGAGTGAAAGTCATCTGACGGAGTGTCGGAACCTGAGTGAAACTCGTTTAACAACAATGTGAGGTTGCCACACTTGACGGAATCTTTAAACGAGATAGTATTATTCGTCTGAACTTCCCACTCGAGCTCGACAGTAGAATATTGCCTCCCGTAAAACCATTTAGGATCAGTTCTGCTCCCCCACGGCGGCAGAGTTTGGTCAAATTCGTCGGTTAAGAAGGCGACTCCACACCCTCCTGTTGTCGTATTACCACCATCTCTGCTCTCTATTTTCACACCAACTTTTTTATCGACCTCTAAAGGTGTGATTGCATTGCAACACATGTAGCCACCGCAACGACTTGTTGAGGGCGAGTTTCTTGGCATATTTTGATCGCAAGTTGAGACGCATCCGACAATTCCGGGGTGAACATGCGTCAATGTTGCCTTGTGATTACACCCAAAAGCCAAAAGTACGTTACTGCGGCTGATTGAAAACGGGGATTCTGTAAAATTCAAAACCTCTTCCAACTCTTTTCCGTCACCCCCAGAACACCCCATAGAAGCTATTTTGCTTTTGATGCGGAGCGAACCAAGAGGAATGGACAAAAATTTGAACTCTACTGGTCCTTGGAAATCGATCTGCACTACCTCCTTGTTGATCTTGGGCAGATACGGCACGGAATTGTTGCATTGCACCGCGTACCACTCGTTGAGGTAACACCCTTTTCCAATTCCAAAAGGATACGGAATGGAGATGTTCCCACAGTGGCTTTCACAAGAACTTGAGATGCTGATTTCTGCTGAAATGGAGGAGATCAATACAAGGATAAGACACAGTTGACAACACCTCATCATTTTCGTTTCTCTCTTCTCTTCTCTTTTCTTTTCTTTTCTTTTCTGTCAAGTTTCTTTTGTTTCCCTCTCCACTCTTCACTCCTTCTTCTCTTCTTTATATATAAGGAGAGATGTGCCTCACTCAATAACGACGCTAAATTTTCTAAATGACATTTATTGTATATGGAAATAAACACGTAGTTATAATAATTTTAGGAACTGTTAAAATTGTGGCTTTTGTAATTAGACCAAGATATAAATAAATAAAATACTAATGTATATACACTTCTTATACAAGATATTGGACCCTCTTAGTAAACATGCATAAACATGATCAGAATTGTAACTCCATTCGGTTAGAGAGCGTATGTTAGATCAGCTTCTGGCACCAGTTGATATGTACAAATGAGCCAGTAGAACAAGTCTAGCCTGTAACGGTTTATGCCATTTTTTTCACCGAGCCAAGGGGTTTATCCTCCAGTACTCTCAGTCACACTGATCTATTGCTCTTTATTTTTTGGGGACAAATATACGAGCTTTCGTATACTGCATCGAATTATGGGCATTTTATGTTTTTGAATGAGTATGGGACATTAATGTTACAATAATGAGAAAGTAGCATTTGTCATAGTGAGTTTGGTGAGGAGGTTGTCCAGTGCTAACTAGTAAAAGGTGTGGAATATACAAATTAATTTATTTTGTTGCCCAGTTAATATGTAGCAAGTACAATGTAACGAGAGCAGGAGACACAATTGGCAGAGCATTCGTTTCCTTTCTTTCTTTTTTGGCTTTCCTCTTTCGCTCTTCTCTCCATCTTTGTATCTTCGTTACTACTGCCCATGCCTCAACAACATAGCCAAATTTATGTAACATAGGATTAAGTAATAAATCTATAGGACTTTCTGTGGGACAAAATTACGTGGCCTAGTATTACTGCATCGAATTATCGACATTTATGTTTTTTTTTCTTTCTCAAAATCAATATGGACATTTATGTTACGATAATGAGAAAGTAGCATTTGTCATAGTGAGTTTGGTAAGGAGGTTGTAAAGGCTTAACTATAAAAGGTGGAATATACTTACAAATAACTATTTTATTTTGTTGTCCAGTTGATATGGAGCAAATACAATGTAACGAGAGTGGTAAAAGGTACACACACCCCATCATTTTTCGTTTCCTTTTTTTTTCTCTCTCTCTCTCTCTCTACCTTGTTTTCTTTCTTTTTTTTGGTTTCTACCAATTATTTTTTTTTGTTCCTCTTCACTTAGTGAAATGTGTCACATAGCCACATTTTATAAACGACATTTAATGTACATGATCAAATCAGATCCAACAAACCCAATAACCAGCAAGTCAGCAACCAATAACAAATGCAAAAATATAAAAAACGAAAGACAGCTCAAAAGCAATTGGAAAAAAACAGACAACAGCTCGAAGAGAACCATAAGAACAGAGTTGAAAAACGATAATAACTCAAGAAGAACGTTGCTCACCATTTTCGACAAGGATGTGATGTTATGTTTACGCCCGCCACCACAGCGTATGGTCAACTATGTTGTTATCAGCGGCAAAACTTATAATTTGTCATATGACTAATTATGATAGTATTTATTTAAAAATTGATATAATATTGCATAAATATTAAATGATACAAGTATTTTGGTATATTTTTTTAATACCAAGCTAGAAAATGATAAGTTGGCTAAAAAGACAAAACAAAAAAAACTCAAGTTTTCTTAAACATTAATTAGCTTTACGAGAAAAAAAAACAAATTAAATAAGGAAAAAAAGCATGTTGATTCCTACCCATCATATCAATTATGTATCATCTTTTCTCCATCTACCAACAAGCTTCATAGGTTTGATTCCATTTTTCTCGAAGTAAACCCCATCCTTTTTTGCAATCCATGAACCCGTCCCACTATAACATGGACGACTTGTAGCTGTAGGTGGTTCGTCTGGCACCAAGTTGTAAAAATAACCATTCTTTTTAGGTGATTGCATCAACACACATAGAATAGCAAATTTTATGCTTCTGTTTGGATATGGGATGCTCTGATTGAATTTCAACTCGCGAACACCACTACTACCGCATCGATAATAGAGAATCTGACCAGGACCGAATTTGTTTTGAATTTCTACCGTAGCTACGCTGCAATCGTTTGCTCCATTCAACCTGAAATGAATTGCAACAACTAAAACAAAAAATACGAGATTATTCATTTTTTAAAAATAAAAAATATTTTGGGATTAATATGGATCTAAACACATCACAATGTGGTATTTATAAATAATAATAATAAAAAGTTTGTGGGGAAAACGTTTTTCATTTTTTATTTTAATGGTTTTAGCTAAATTTAAACACAAACATGAACCAATTAATTAATTATTTTGGTCTAAAAAAAAAAATCAGTGGCACAAAATAAGGATGACCAATAAGATCAAACCATATATATAAATTAATTTTACGAATTATATAGCTGACCAAAAAGTTCAAACTATATATAGAAATTAACTTTACTGAATATATCTGACCAAGAAAATCAAACCAAAAAATAAAAGTGTAAGATGTAACAAACATATTACGACATCAACTATTTTAACAACTAGGTCTTTTATCTGCGCTACGCGCAGATCTTTGTTAATAATTTGGTTTAATCTTGTTTCAATTAGTATTTTTAAAATTATCAACCCTATAATGGATTTAAAGAAACTTTTTTAATATAAATGTATTTAAAAGATGATGTGTCGTTTTCTCCGACTTATATTTGTTTATAAGATGATAAATTTTTCTAAGTAAAATAATAATATATTCAATTTACTTTTACCTAATTAAATAATTAATTTATCAAAATACTAATATGTTTTTTCAACATGTTTAAATTATATGTAATATGTGTATAAATAAAATTAGAAAAAGAATTGTTTGACATTTTAGAAAACTCAAACAAAAATAAAATTAATGTTTATATCGTATCTTTCAACATCTTTTTTTAAATTTAATATTTTTTTGTTAAAACCCGGATAACTCCGACAACATACAGACGAATGTATCATTCAGTTGTTAATATGCACACTGAGCTTCGTAAAGATGTATTTAAGATAATTGAAGAAGGGGAGTGAGATATCGTGAATAACTAAAGACTGCCTATAACTTTGTTGGGAAGTTGCAATGATCGTGTAAGACAGCTTCTTGCTTCTCTACCAGGTCTTCCACAAGTTTTATCTCAAATTTTTCTTTATTTTTATCATTCATGTGAGTTTTATTTGCAACATGCTATTAGAAGTTTTTTTAAAAACCTTTAGGATGGTATGTAGTCCTTGAATGATTTATCATTGATTAACTTATATATGGTTTCTTCATGTTTTGATTTAAGTAGCTTGTCTAGGTTTGTCAATTTGCGTTTGATTCATAACACTGCTATATTTTATTATTTAAATGGAATTTTAGAAGGTGTTACTCATGTGTTGTTTGCGTGAGTTCAAATATCTTTAGTATCTATTTATATAAAATTAGATTTTTCTACTTATTATGTTTTAAATGGATAATTATTTGTGTAGTGTTTTCAAATATTACTTACTTTTTTTGCTGCATATATACTGCGAATACACTATTTTGATGTGTTTAGTATACATTTTACCTATATCTTTACTTGAATGACATGAAATAGTGTTCAATTTTGCTTTGCGTAGGCTCTTTGAATTTGGTATTTCACAGTAAACATTTGATGAGGTTAAACTAATATTTAGTATTTTTAAAAAAAATTACATAAAAAGAGTTCTAAACATTTGATGAAGTTTAAAAATTACATAAAACCGCGCATAGCCAAATCAATTACTAAATTGTTACAATTCGCCCGCTGATTAAAAAAAGTCATAAAGGATTGTTAAAAAAAACCATAAAGGATTAATAGTAAATGAAGTTTGTATTTGAAAATATAAGTTGTGTGAGTCTAGAGAAAAACGTGTTTACTCTTTAAGTTGTAGCTTGTAGGTGAATTTCTATTTTGTTATTAGCCACACCATTGAAGTTTTTTTCATTGTCGATGAGGACCACTTTTCCAATGGCATATAAACAGAGTAATTATAGTGTTACAACATGATAGTATAATAGATATGTGTACATGGAGAGAATAAATAATTTTACCGTATAGGTCTTTGTTCTTGTCAACTGATCTTTTAAACTTGTCATAAGAACGAATCCTAAACGTTTGCCTCTTGATAGTATGGTCATTCTGATCGGACTTAACCAACTCTGTTTGCTGAGTGAATTAGATTATAAACTTGTGAGTAGACACCATATAGCTAGTTTTGTTATTAATGACCAGAATTTTTTTAATCTTGTAGACAACATCGGCCTCGAGGTTTGGCTCATAGGAACCTATTCGGTTAGCTGACGGTTCAATTATATTGTTCTGGATTTCAATTTTTCTTTTCTATTATAGAGTTTTATTAATTGATTTTGCAGAAGAAGAAGCGTCTGAAATAGCTATTGTTTCAATAAGAACTTTCTCTGTCTCTTTAAAAAAAATTTGATTTAGCAAGTTCTATGACCTATTTAATTTCACCGATGTGCTTATTTATAAGCAATATCAATACCTTAAATGAAAACATTTCGTTTTATGTTGATAGGAAATTAAAAACACACATTTTTTTTTAGTTTAGCTTTTTCATATTATTGTTTTTCCATATTAGTGTTACATATCTAAAAACAATAAGTAATTGTTCTAATTGTATTGAATTTTCCTGTTTTTTCATTTTAGTGTTACATTCAAATAAAAATAAAATGTTGCTCTAAAACTAAAATAAAACTAAAATGTTACATTCTAGTAGTTTTACTATTATGAAAAACAGTAAGTAATGTTGCTCTAATGGTATTGAATTTTTCTTTTTACTTTAAAAGTGACTCTTTTTGTTATAGAAGCCAAATTATACATAATTTTGATTAATTAATTAATTATAGATGATGTAATTAATTATATACGATGATGTGTACCAATAGAATTGAATCTTTTAAATCCTATGTGAACACCCTTAGAGGCTTATGGCATCAACTTTTATTAGTAATAGATAGATATAAAAAATATCGTACTACCAATTAAAAAAAGTTGGTCAAGCAGATCGTACTAATACAATAAGAAGTAAAAAATAGAAAAACTGACAAAATTAGGAATTTTATCTTAAATTTTTAATAGAAAAAAATAAATTTTGGAATTTCTATCGGCTCACGTGGCTAAGTACAGAGACATCACAAGAGACCAAGTAATACAACTTGAATAAAGAAAGAACCTTGTATATATATATATATATATATTGCGATTTAGATCCGCGGAAAAGTTAAAAGAAAAATAAATAAATAACTTGCGATGCTGCTTCTTCACTTAAAATGTACAAAGAAAAGAGGTTGAGTTATATATATAGGACCCGACTCGGGTCACCCGAGCGACAGCAAATCCAACGCCGGCGGGAGTGAGTGATTGCGTCAGTCACTCAATCAGTACACATTACATACAAAGTACAACAAAAGCTAACATTCTTCCAAAAGTCTTTTATGTTTTTCGTCTGGAGAAACTATAAAAAAAAAAAACACCAAAAGAGGCGCTCGTTACTCGTTATTGGGACGACAAGGATATGGTACAGCCTAGTTCTCGAGCCGCGGTGTCAAGAAACTGAGTAGGCATAGTTGTGGAGAGTAAGCTGTGAGCTTCCCAGTTCATGCATTTTTGGATATCTGCTTTCCAGTCTATTGTCGCCGCGTTGAAGAACCGATACGACGGGCTGTGCATTCCGTTCTTCTCCGTTGCTGGCGTCGGTTTCGGAGTTACCTTGACGGTTGTGGAGCTTTGGTTCATGATGTCGCGTAGTACTGATGTGCTCAATGCACGTACGTGTGCACTCGGGTGTGAAAGGCACCGTATTGTCGCCGGCAGACGACACTGCATAAGACGACGCAAGAAAGAAAACACAGATGTGAACAAGGCCAGCGCCATAAGGATCAGACCTGCTTAGTCTCTACACGACCAGTCCAGATTCAGTTGACAAGTACCTGTCTCTTATACACATCTAGATGTGTATAAGAGACAGACACTCACTGCATAGACGCAAGAAAGAAAACACAGATGTGAACAAGGCCAGCGCCATAAGATCAGACCTGCTTAGTCTCTCTACACGACCAGTCCAGATTCAGTTGACAAGTACTGAGCGAGTTTTTGCGAAAACGGCTGACTTAGAGTTTCTAAGAGCGAGTTTTAACTCATGGGTTTGGACCTAGTACTGAGCATCTACAATCAACACGGGAAACCATAAGGCTATGTTCGATTCATGCTTACCTTCAATAGATTGGATAAACCGTCAACTACTGCTAGTCCAGATGGCCCCCAAGCTAGCACCGGCTGTATCGCTCTTGCCGTGGCTTCAAGTAGCTGCAATATTTTCAAATACAGTGGAGTCAGGGAAAAAAAAACCGATTTTCAGTCTAGCCAGAGGAAAGGCATTTTAGAGCAATATAATCTGGTAAAGGTGTAGTACCTCAAGTTGAGGTAATGTACAAGCTTCTCCATCAACAAGCATTCCATCAGTTGCCCGCAGAAGAAGATCCGATGCGCTTGCCAGAATCACTAGCGACTCAGGCCTGTCATGATTGCGCATGAGTTCCACCATCACTTTGACTATCCGTTGGTTGATTTTCCACATTTTCTGACCTTCTTCATCATCTTTTGCGATCCAAGGCTGCAACTCTCTCTCTGCCTGTAAATAACACAAGACCATTCAAGATTCTAGAGCATAAAAGTCCAAGTGAACCAAGAACTACATAACGTTGAAATAAGCCAGCCATAGGTATTTTGCAGTTGATTATTCTTAATCTTTACACAGGCGTGGTATTCCTGACAAATTAAATAAAAAAAAGTCAAAAGAGAAATTTGGACCTGAAGAACAACTGCTGCAGCTGCTTTTGCTGGCGTTGCAGATACGACATTGCATAGTGCATCAACTACCTGATTTATGAAATTTATGATCAGTGAATGAATTCTATCCGCTTGAAAACTTGGATTCGTGAAGAACCAAAAAATAACAACAAGGAAACTCTAAGCGAGATGGGAAATAGAGATGATGAGATTTACCTGTCTCCATCCTTGTTGAGCTGAAGTGCTTTCCGCAGTGTGCTGGATTTCAGGAGCAGCAATCAGTTTGTGCCATAACAGTGAAACCACGGAGAAAGAAAGCTCCGGCTTCTCTGCAAGTACCGACCTCAAAAGAACTTGTGTACCACAATAAAATCCCGCGAGCCTATCAGCTGTGAGGAAATTCGCTAGATCAGAAGCATCCAAGAGGAAATCTTTGATACCCTTCTCTGAGGGTCTAGTCCCTGAGCCTTCATCTGAATGTCTAGCATACTTATGGCTGCCTCTTGGACTCATTTCACTACGTGACGAGGATGTCATGGCTGTACCAAAGCCTGTGGTGCTTGCACATGTGTTCTGTTGTTTCCAGTTTAAACAGGTCAGAGAATCCTTCTGAACCGGTGCATTCTTAAGGTAGGCTTCTAAGGGTTCAGCTTTGTCGACAATGGATGCAACAACTTTGCTTTGAACATCAATGAGGTTATACAATGACGAAGCTCTTTTATAAATTTCTTTGTCCCACTTACATCTCATCAACCCAGACAACGCATGCGTCAAAGCCTTTGAACGTCTGAACAGTTCGGAGATATGAGCTGCAACCATGGCCGCAGCAACTATCTCGCTAGAACTGTAACTCCATGGAGTCCCTACAGAAGATGGTTTCAGTGAAAAGAGTGCCTCTAGAATTGCCAAGATTCGGCGTGTATGATTAATTGCTGAGTCAATCCCAGCTCCATACTCGTTAGATGACCCATTTATCTTTACAGGCTTTGTAATAGTTGCAGCCTCTGCAGAATTGGAAAATTTTCCCCCTCCAGAGATCATAGGATACAGCTGAACCTCACAGGCAAGAGCACAAACAGCAGCAAGAACGTATGAATCAAATGCTGCCACAGGTCCCTGTCCCTTGACATTCCTGCTTTTACGGTTAGTTGTTTGATTGTCAGATACAGATTGATTCTCCTCGGCAGTACTAGCATATTCGCTTCTCGGTCTCTTGCTCCCACTAGACTGTGCTTCATGGCTAACACATACAGTCAACACAACAAAAATTAGGCGTGAAGCTATTTCCACACCAGCGCATGATTCTAAAAAGAGAGCATGGACCATAGCACGAAGCTCAGCCATAGCTAGGTTTTTGGTCGCTGTTTTAGTGGTAAAACTCGATCTAGCTTTTCTGATATGTTCCCTGGAAGATTCTGGCGGAAAAGTTCTACTGAGGATTGTTTCCACGGTGGCAACAAATATTTTCATCAAGCATGCTTCCGAAGGACTCCCCCGTGGAAGATATTCAAGTACTTTGAGGAGTGGAATGTATAGATTCCATGACAATATAGGAGGTTGCAGTGGGGTAGCAACGATGATTTCGGGAAGATCAACCGCTGAGGAATTTAAAGGGATCAATCCATAGGCAGCTTCCCATATAGTGCAAATTCTCCACTCGACTTCAGGACCATGAGCACAAAGCATTGAGGCAATTCCTTGAGCAGTGGCTTCAATGGTTGCTTCTGCTGCAGGAACTTCTATCTGGTGAGGAATACAGGGTTGTGTTATTACTCAGTCTCAATATAATTTTCATATCAGAGATAGTTGGTAAGACATCAAAACGAAAATTAAAAAAAAAAAAATAGGAAGCATGCCTGCTTTCTGTAATTTGAACTGTAGCCACCAATAGGCGCGTGCTGAATTTCTACTCCCTCGACTTGGCTTAGCGGAGGAAAAAGCAGCGCTGGCTGTGAGAGTATGCGGAAAAGCAAAGCGGCAGCAGCATCAGCAGCAACACCTGCCCTCATAGACATAGCAATTCCTATTGCGCGCAAGAAGTGCAAATGCATCCAGTTCCTGGGTAGCTACATCAAGAAAGAGAGTGTGATCAACGCTGAACCTTTTGATGCATATCAAAGTTGGTTTCTTTTATAGGAGTCAATGCTATCCGCTGCAAAGGCTCCTACATATTGTAAGCCAAAAAAATCCCATAGTGTGGAACAAGGGACACGATCAGCTTTCTGGAGAGATTAAAGTATTCATATTACGCTTACCCTTACACCAGATGCATAATCTTCAGCAGCTCGAAGGAGTTCCACAAGCTGTACAGCAGCATCAAGTGCATCTGGAGCCCACGACGGCGGTGCTTCTAAGAGTCCAAGAAGAAGTCTCTGAGTAGCACTTGGTGTTGCAATGGCATAATATCTGACAGTAAAACAGGAAAGTTTGAAACAATTCTGAAGGAAGCACAACCTCAAAATTAGCAACAGACTACTAGTAATAATAAACCTCAATCCAAAGGGTTCTTTCAGAAACGCTACCTATGAAACAAACGTGCATATGGCTCAAGAGCTGGAAGACCAGCAACTAAATGCTCATCTAAGGATGTCGTTGGTGGGGGAAGAAGAAGAGCAGGGACAGCAACCGCTGTTAGCGTAGCAGTCTCATATCGAGCAACTTCTTCATCACAAACACTGAGTATGACACCAGCTCCATTAGCAACCGCCCATCTTGGCGTTGAAGGCATCAGTTGAGGGTGTTTACCAGATCCTCGGGAAGCTGCCAAAGTAAGACAGTGCTCAACGTGAGAGTTATACAAGACGCAACTCAGAACCCATTTTAATTGCCACATGTGATGGAAACACATTAATGAACGAAATGATAAAACAACTCCATTGATCAGAATTTTCATCAATATCCGGTTCTGAGAGGATATGAACATGGAATTATTAAACTCACCGATAGTTGGCGGCTTGAGCTCTCCAGCAGCATATTTACCCATTACACCACTACACCTGTATATATAAACAATATTTTTAGCTGTAAGCAAGCTTAAGCACACTACAGAACCTCAACAGAATACCATAGTCCTCAGCAGAAGACCAAAAAGAAAAAGAACGAGGCCATCGCATAAAGACAAGTAGAAGCATCAGTGACACCAATCTACTTACCAACGGAAGTAGTCACTTCTTATACCCAAGGGAGCAGCAAGTAATATATCACTGATCCATGGAGACAAAGGCCTTAACGGTTTCCTTTCATGCTGCACTGGTGATACAGCCTTAGGCTCTGAAAGCGTAGAACCGCTAGTTGTAGCTTTGCTCAGACAATTTCTCTCTGTTTCTCCATTTTGCTGCTCAGTCTTGTATATGGGACGATTGTAATGAGTCAAAATGCGAAGGATTTCTCCGCACGCCAAAGCCCACTGCTCCGAATAGTCATTCTGTTAGGATCGTGAACATGTCAGCGTTAAGATGGTATTAAAAAAAAAAATTAACAACGAATGAGACTAAGCAGGATATGAAGAAGAAATAGTCTTGGCTAAAAATTGTTGGGAAACTATTCACCTCACTACTTGGGCAAACCAAAGATATGAAAGAGGCAAACGGATGAGCTTCCTTGCTGTACACAAGAGAGCCATCAATGAGACATGAAATGATTGGAAGAATTACTGCATGACCATGCTCCGGATGATGAAGCACAAACGTTGCTGTTCATCAGCAAACAACGATATAGTCAGATGGGCATTTCACGATCAAAAAAAGTGCGGATATAGCATTCACAAGCGTTGACAGAGAAGCTCATACCCAGCACATCATCCAAGAGTCGCTTCTCAGCTGATGGATACTGATGGCGGACCAGCTGATGAAAAACAAAAAAAAAAAGCGTCACTACTGAGAGAAGACACTCTTTATAAAGCATTAACAAGAAACTCGTTAGGCATATCAACAACACAACAAGTACCTCGGCAATGTCATCGGGGAATTGCTCTGATGTGAATTGACCAAAGTACTCGACATAGGCAACGACTTGGTCCTAGGAAACACCCGGAGAAGACAATAAGTAAACAGAGATATTGAAATCCAAAATCCATATCAAGCAGGCTCATGGATCACAGCCAGCTTGCTTCAATCTGAAATACCTTGTGTTGCTGAGGGTCTCGTGGAGGAGGCCATAACAAGGACGAGAACTGAAGACCATCGATCCACCTCTCAGATGAAGCAGCCGCCATCCAGAATTAGAACCACGAACCGAAACTAACCAACGGAAGAGAATCTCCTGGCAAAAGTCCCTAAACACTTTGATCTCAAACCTTTTCTACTAATCGAGAATCAATAGGTCCTAGTTTAACATTCGCCGGGAAGAGCAACACATCCCCCAGATTAGTCCTTGGTTTGTGGTTAAAACACACTATCGAGTAGATGATCCGCTTGTAAACTGATATTCGCTCTCCTTCCTGTAGATACACAATTAAGAAGAGAAGAATCTCTCAATGAGACGAGACAACTTTTAAATCCAACTCAAGAGAGAAAGAACAAATCTATGCTGAGGAAATGCAAGTAGAAACCAGTAAAGCAAAGAAGAAGACACAACACCAGAAGAATCTGAGTAGAGAGGCAACCAAAATTAAGGAGAATCCATCCATCCATCAAAAAAAAAAAAAAAAAAAATCTCGAGATCAAATCTCATCTGAGAATCAACCAAACAAACCATGGAAAAAAAAAATATATATATATGAGGAAACCAAAACACGACCTGCAGGAATCTTCTTCCTATGCGATTATTGCTGATTAATTCTTCTCTGCTTTGCTTTTAGCTTTCTGGATATTTTTTGGGAGCTCGATGGAAGAAAGAATATCAGTGGAAAAGATGGGGAGAAAAAAAAGAAATCAAAAATGATTCTGGAGGATACAACAACTCGTCAAATACACAAGAGAGGAGAGAGATTGTGGCTTCGGAGGGGGAGAGAGAAATAGATTTTTGGAGGCTTCTCCACTCGGTTTAAGATTTCCGCCTGACGTGGCATCGATACTTTCCTCGCTTCGCCACGACCTTTATGTTGCCATTTAGATCTCATCATCCATCGCCATACCATCCATCATCATCATCATCATCCTATCACATACATGCATGGGTTTAAAACAAAAATACTACAGTATATATTATTTATTCCCGTTCTCATCTCTTTCAAATGCTTCTTTATCCTCCTCGATAGTTAACTGATTTGATTTTTAATCCTAAATAGATTTTGGCTGTAAAATATATCACAAAATGTTTTTTTGTTTCTTCCTTATAAATAAAACTCTACTACATTCGCAGATGTAATAATATTGGTAAAGAATTTGAATAATCACAGATTATATTTAAAGGTTTTGTTGGTGGTCATGATTGTATTATTTCCTTTTCATTTATTTAACTACTAGCTCTCATGTGATTGTCTGATTAGTTAATTAGTTTTACAAAACTAGTGACATGTGTCCGCAGATATTTTGGGAGGAGCCAGGTTCGGATGCTACGAGGTGTTACGTACACCATCTAATTTCAACCGTTGATTCCAGTGGTGAGCGAGACCCACCCACAAATTCCTTAACAAGTTTCCGGGCAGCTTGACCGGAAGAGTTTCGAGCCGTCTGATGGCTGTGGATTAACGGGCAGCTTTTGTGGATACAGCCCGTTTGAGAAAATATCTAAATGGGTCCCACGCTTCTTTTAGATATTTTTCTTCTTCCCACTTGTCTAGTGTCTACTGACTCTACGTCTCTACCACATAAACAAGTAGAACATAATAAGATGACGTGTACCAATCAGAGTGGAGCAAGAGATATATGGACGTTGATCTTCCGCCAAACACAGACGTGGCTCAATAAGATGCGAGCAATTTATTGTAATAAATCTCCATACGATTCGTGGTGTGGGGTCCACACTCTGTGGATGGCTGTCGGAAGATGAAAACATCACTGTGGGCTTTTCATGGTCATGCTCCGGGCTCAAACCATACGTGGAGATATGTAACTGGGCTGAAAACAAATTGTAATCTTTTTTTCGATAAATTATAATCTAATACTTCTTACATTTCACAAAAAATGTTGTTTTAAGATTTTATTTTTGTTTCATAAAATATATTCATTTACATTTTCAATGTAAAATTTTGAAAAAAAATTCAGTTTTAACTTAATTGTTTTAATATATTAATTAGAGAAAAAATATATTTAATATTTAATAAAGGGTAAAATAGAGTTTTTAATAAAAAAAATTAATGTGTGAAAAACTTTTATTATGATACTCTTTGTTTAAGAGAGGGAGTAGTAGAAAACAATCTGTTCTTTACCATTGAGCATCACTGTACTTACTTATTTTTTAAGTAGATACAATAATTTATTTCTAAAATTTGAAAAAAGAACTTAACGTCTTTTTGAGTATAATGTGTTGAGAACGATTTTTTTTTGTTTTATCTATAATGAATATTTTCTTACGTTGTATATACTTCAAATTATGATTATCGATTGTAACTACTAAAATATTAGATTACATTGATAATTTGGACAAGGTATATGTCTCACAAATCGTTAACATGGTACCCAAACTAGGCTGAAACCAATTCTATAAATTACTATCTTTTTTTTTTTTTAATTTTTTTTTTTAAATTTCTCTCATTTGAATGTTGGTGGTCAAGGTGTTTTCATCTTAGGCCTAAGTTCTCTTGAATGCTTCGTTTCTTTGGAGTATTCGTGGTGGTGTAATTTCTATGCTATTTTCTCGATTCGATCATACGATATTTTTTTGTCGGTACTAGTTAAGATTGGTATAAATCTTTTTCGGTTCGAATTTTTCTCGCTTCTCATATCTTATGGTTCCTGCAACATCTACATATTCTCTTGGAAAGGTTATGAGTATGTTTCGTTTCAATAGTTCAGATTTAGTTCTTTATTTTATTAGCGATTTGAGTATCCATCTTATAGTTTTTATGTTCTGTTTTATAAAGTTTAGTTTATGAGAAATTTTTGTTTTTTGCCGATTTTGTTTTCGGGGATTTGTATTGTTACGCTGACTTTGATTCCCTAATTTGGGATTTTTGTTTACTTGTAAAACTTTTAAAATATGATAATAAAATTTTAGATGACAAGGAAAAAAAGAACGTTTGTAAGATCTTTGGAAGCAATGTCTGAAGTGATATTGACCGCTTATTTTTGTTGTGCACGTTTGTAGTTCCTAGTGAATCAGTAGTGATAGACATTCAACGACTCCAAAGAACATGTGTATATGATTATAATAACGAGAACTATGCACAAACATTCATTTTTGTTGATTAACGACTGAATTTTTGTAACTGCATGTGTCGGTCATTGCAAAAGTTTTACGAGTAGCAATAAAACAAAAACAAAAAATTACCAAGTTTACAAAAAATTAACAAGTTTGATGTAAAATTATATTTTAGTGGGGGCATATATACATATATAACAATGGGTCTAAGCTTATAATTTCAAATTTTGATCTAGTTTTAAAAAATCTTAAGTAATTAACTTAGGAAGTAAACACTTGAGTGGTGGCAACTGCCTCCATTCTGTTACATGTAGATCCGCCAATGCTTCAATTATGGTTTGTTATTCAATTTTAATACTCTTTTTCTGTTTTTTTTGTTTGGACTTTTTTCCTTGTTTGTTAATATATCATTTTTATAACAATTTTCTTATTAAAGTGATACTATGGTGGATGACTTTTTTTTATAAAATTCAAAAACTTTTTTGAAAAGTCGTATCCTCTCAAACGGGAGACATTTCGTAATGTATAATAATATGATAAAGTTATAGCCCAATGAATCGATTCTATTGTGGTTTAGTGAGGGAGATATTCATTACCCCTTTCATTGTCAACAATGCCTATTAAATGATATTGTTTGTCTTCAAGTATTACTCTATTATAATGTTAAAAAAAAAAGTATTACTCTGTTGTTATACAATATACTTTTTTTGCTTATAGAAATAAACTTTTTTTCACAGTAGAACCGTGACATTAATCAATTTTAATATAAGAGAACCGAGATTGTAATATATATATATATATATATATATATATATTATAAGTGAATCGAACATTTTTACAACGGAGCCACCTCAGAAATTGTTTGTTTGTTTGTTAAAGACCAACTCTAACAAAATAAGCTCAAAATTAAATTACTCATTATACTTTAAATTGAAAAGTTTAATGATCTCTAAATATAGGTAAACTATTTACTTGTTGAAGTGTCAGCGGTACTATAATGTTTACATAAAATAGTTTCCTTACGTATGAGAATCCATTTTTCAACTAAAAAGATGGATGTAAGGATCTAAATTCGATTAAAAATGTTACCAACAAAAAAACCATATTCATTTACTGCGTTGATGTAATATTACGTTTCAAATTAAATGTCAAATAGAAAAAGAAAGGTGATGGAACCATCTAGAACCGAGCAGTGAATTGTATGTAATTAATTAAAATATGTAAAAAGGTGAGTAAAGTCAACAAATGATGAGGCAAAGGTCGGCTGGTGTAGCTCCAATGAGAAGGGTCAGCCACATTTTGGACGGTGACACGTATCAACCCCACTCACTCTTTCCCTTTATTCAATCATTTTTTTTTTTTAATCTTCTTTATGTGCTAACAAAGTGGTCAATTTGAAAGTAGAACACTGATGTTGACTTTTTATAATATCTGTCACACGAACAGAGATTGTTCATTCATGATTCATGTACCATCATCTCACGTTTAAAAAAAAAAAAAAAAAAAAAATCTAATAAGAAGTCTCAGTTCATGAGTTTTCCGATTAAACTAATCGAATTAGATTCTTGTTGTGTTTCATAGAATATTCGATCAATATAAACCATTCTAGTTAACGTCAAATCAAACATTTATTACGAAATGAATGTTACAATCATTGAATTGCTTGTTCCAATTATAAAATTGAAATCAAACATGTTGAATAGAAACCACAAAATTCGAGTAGGACACATTCAAATAAATTCATCACCGTACACACCCACATTTGGAGTCGCATCAGTATATTGATCTATACTGTAACCATAATCGAAGGCTCTCGTTGTTTCTGACAAGGATTAGCAAACAATTTAAATTTCAAGTAGGGTTGGACATTGGGAAATTAATAAATTCGGTTTCAGAGATTATATCACTCAAATTTCTAAAAATCGGCTCATCATAGGTTATTTGGACAAACAATAGGAACATCAAGACCTATTGAAGAAGATGTAGGACCGCGAAAAATTTAAGTTCCAACAGAAGAATCTATTAGTAAAGGCATGATTGGAGGCAAGATTCCTTGCGAAACACTCGAGTCCAAACAATAAGAACATTTTCTTTCTATGTGATGTATCAAACAATGCGTAGCAAGAACATTTTTATGAATTCAACACAACTCAACTAGTTGAATCAATATGTCAATCACAAAAGTCATTGCAGCAATTGTCTCTTTGTACATTGGCGAATCGATGATTCATGGGGCTGGTTCGAAGAAATCGCACATGCCGTTTCATCAATACTGACGTGTCATTTGACCTAGTTGCTATCTCGGCCCGACGTGTTAAGTGGGCCCGAGGATCCGTACGTACATCTGGCAGTTTAGTATAGGACATGTGTCACTTGACTTTTGTATCATGGTTGATGATTGCTGCGCTTCCTCCTGCGTCTTTGGAGAACGAGAATTGGTACAGTACAGTTTTAAATTTATGTTTACTCTTCTGTCGCTTATGTTTTGACCAATTTTTCACACAGATTTTATCTAATTCCTAAAAATCAATAATGGGAAATTTTTGCTTTTCGTTTTTTTTTTATTACCAATAGCAGCATTCAAATAAACTGATTTATAGGAAACAATGTGGTCTCAAGCGTTGTTACTTATAAATAAAATTTAAATGGACCAAACATTCTTCGAGGATCCAGATCTTTGGCATTTATGTCTTTGAATTTTGCAACATTCCCTCCGTACAGTACGTTTGATAGTCATAAATTACTAAAGATCTATCTTTCGTAGATTATTTATGACCAAACTTAATGTTTGATTGGAAAGAAGATTATTGCATAGCTTAGTGTTGTCACATGCTTAGGAATACTAAAAGATACTATCTTATATACAGAATAATTATCCAAACATCTCGGGAAGATAAGCAACATACAAACTAATTGTAAAGGATAAAGAAATGTTTTGTGGTAGAAAAATGAAATCACAAAGCTTCACATACGCAAAACCGCAGAATGAGTGCGCTCATACATATCTCCAGCCCTGCCATGACCCATGAGAGTTCACTAACTTAGCCCTTTATTTTTTTTTCTTTGCTTCCTCCACCCAAAAGATTCAAAATGTAACAAGAATTATAAGACTACATGTTGAAAAGCTGTTTTGAGTATTCTATAATCCATCTTCTTAGGTTATTATGTTCTCTGAGATCTTAGAGAAGAAAGCATATTCCGATCGAGCTTACCGATTGCTGTTGTTCACCAGAACGAGGTATAGCGGATCAAGAGGAGAGAGACGGAATAGCTGCACGACAATGACTACGCTCGTGCCAAAGCTGTGAAAGATTAAATACACATGAACGAGAAATCTCTCCTTAAATGGGTGATGAATGGATCCTTTCATGAGATAAAATTGTACCTGCCAAGAGATAATAATAGAGCAACCCAGAGAATCCCAATGAGCCAGCTAGGTTCTTTATAGACAACCCAAACCTGAAATATAATTAGAGTAAATGACTAATGGAAGAGCAAAATATGTAAACACCCCGGTTAATGCAGAGTATTACTATGATCTCATGACCAGAAATATGATGCTAGCTTATATAACTTTTTTGATTTATTAATCATCATCCAAGTTTCACCTCATAGAGTTTTGTAGCAAACCAAAAGAAGCTAAGTTTTGGGGACTTACTGATAAAACCGCAACATTAATGTAGAAGTTAACCAGTAAAACCACCATCCACCTGCGGAATATTAAGCAAAGCCAAAGTACAGATTCGCGAGACTGTGTCAGATGATTCGAATACAAACAATGCACAAAAGAACGAAGGAAAGAAACTAAACTCACGGGTATAGAAGCTCCATGCGGAAAGGAGAGCCATCAGTCAAGCAAGTGTAAACCAGAGCTCCTAGCATCACACATCCTAAGGCACCAAACACAAATCTTGCAGTGACGACAAGGGATTTCTTGTCCCTGAGACCCACTCCATCTCTAACAAGAAAACATTTACATCATTTAAAACCGAAACCATACAAGAAAGAAACCATCAAAACAAGAAAAAAGTCCAGCAGATATGATTTTCCCATGGGAAATTCTGTGAGCAGCAACAGATTCGAATAAAATCATAGTATCATACTTCCATAAATCTTGGAGCAGAGATCATTATGTTATTTGTAATCAAGTAGATGTTTGCGAATGCCACAACACAGAAACAAGAAAATGAAATGGAACCACATACTTGATTGAATCTCGCAGTAACAAATAGTACATGGGATCTTCTGAAGCCTCTTGAGTTGTCAGCTTGAGAAGTTGCAGAAACAGATACACACAGGTCGTGAGGCTAAGCAAAACCAATAACAAAAAGGAAAAAATTACAAACGCAGACGACGAATTGTTACAGCAAAAGTGTCAAGAACAAGAACTAAAATCTGAGAATCATGTTCGTCCATGGACCTAATTGATCTTTTTTTATGAAATATACCTGCCAAATATTATGAGCAAAATGGCCCAGAGTATAGAACCAAACCATGTCGACTCCTTGTACACAATCCAGACCCTGTCTCTTATACACATCTAGATGTGTATAAGAGACAGGCCATGTCGACTCCTTGTACACAATCCAGACCTGAGATTGAACATAAGCCGTTCATCAAAATTCGGAAGAACATATCGGTTAGGTAGAGAGATTAGAATCGGAGAATCGGAACAATACCGCGATAGGAACAATATTGATGTAGAAATCGACAATCGTCGTAGCGAACCATCTGAAGCGTAACCAACGAACATGCGTCAAAATACTAAGCACATGCATATATGCGTGTGTGTGTGAAAATGAAGAGTCGAGAGAGAGAGAGAGAGAGAGAATCGAAATTTACGGTGTGAAGACATCTCGACGGTCAGGTAAAGGAAGGCCATCGGTAATGATAGTGTAGATAAGAGTCGCGAGCATGACGCAGAACATCACCGGTAAAAACACTTTTAGTCCGGTGACTAAACTAGTCGTCGCCATTGTTAACACACACACCCGAAGAAAGAGAGAGAGAGAGAGAGATGAGAGATGAGACGAGAAATCGCAGAGATTGATGATGATGATGATCGAGAGAGATTTCTTTCAATTGAACTCCAAAGGAGCGAAACAAGTGGGAAAGGAAGCGCCACGTCCTTCGCTGAACCGTCAGATTGGTACCGAATTTGCAAACCGAACCGGATTCGGTTTAGTTCGAAATGGAAAACAGCCTTTTTGGTACACAGGAAAAAAGAAATTTTCACAATTAGATTACAACAACACTTTATCGAGAGTTTAATGGTCCTTTGATCATCAAGATTTTAGGCACAACAACAAAGAAAGCAAACTAATGCACAAATCAACAGAGCAAGGAGGAGCTGTTTCTTCAGCAAGCACATCCTCCTCTTTGCTCAGGCTCCGAGCCAGAATCTGGAATCCCCTGGAAATATCTGCCAAAATTATAAAGTTTCATTTATGCATTTGACCATCATCATAAAGAGGTTCAAGTAAAGGAAAAGAAGATGTGTTAGTTAAACTTACATATCTTGGTCGCGCTCATTGGCCAGGGCAAGTTTTGTGATGCACAAGAAGGAGTCATCTACATTGTAATCTTCTTTAGCCGATGTCTCGAAATAGAGTATGTTCCCCTTTTGAGCACACCATTCTCTAGCTTTCTTCTCAGATACCTGAGGTTATCATTTGTTACATAAAACACAAGGGAATATATATATAATAGCACTTACTCAAAACACACAAGATCCCTTTGACTACTTTCCTCATCTTCTAGGCTTTCTTGATTAAAAAAAAAAGAAGAAGCTAAGGCTTACTTACCACTCGGCTATTTCCTCCATCGATATCAACCTTGTTACCAAGCAATATGAAAGGGAATGCCTTTGGATCCCGTGGGCTAGCCTGGGGAAACGAAGAAAACATATTGACAAACAGGAGAAGAATCTTGCACAAAACTGAAAACTGAAACATTTGGAGAAGAAAGCTAAAGCAACAAGAACACCTGCTTAAGAAACTCCTCGTGCCAATTGTCGAGAGAATCAAACGACTTTAGGTAATTGACATCATAAACAAGCACGCAGCAATCTGCACCTCTATAGAATGCAACACCAAGACTCTGGAACCTCTCTTGTCCAGCAGTGTCCCAAATCTAAAGAACACACATAGAGAGTAGAATTTAAGAATCTTAAAATAACAAAAAAAAAGCAGATTTTTTTGAAGGCCAAGCAAGAAAGAAACACACTTGCAATGTGACGAGCCTGTCATCGATTTGAAGCTCCTTGGTGACAAAATCAGCTCCGATCGTGGCTTTGTACTGCTGACTAAACTTGTTGTTCACATATCTACACAGAAACTTGCTAAGGTTTTGACAGATAATCCCATACCAAATATCCCCAAAGCGACAGCTCCAATTTTTTTTTGTTTTTGTTGTCAAAAATCGAAAAAAAAATATAAAAAAAACCCAGATAAATCCTAAAAATAGAAAGAAAAGTGAGAGAATTAAACTTAAAAATCTAGTCAGGATACTGATTCATCAACGATGTTTTGCCAACCCTGATAAATTTGATGGAAACAATAAAAAGAATGATCAAATCAGGCAAAATAAAAGAAGTTAGGTAGATACAAAAGTGAAAATTAGCTAACCCGCTGTCTCCAAGGACAATAACCTTGAGCAAAGATCGTCTTCGCATCGACATGTTTCAGTACACGAACGAGCTCTGTTATTCGGATTCGAGAAAAAAATTAAAAAAAAAAAAAAAAAAAAAAGGAGCGCCAAGTTCGATCTAATGATCTTTCGGGCGAACAGAAAGATTTTTAAAATATGAAATAGTTTCTCTTATTACATTTTAAGACAAGGAAATTGTTGGGAGGGAGACTCGTGGGGTTTGTCCAGCTTTTAAGAAAAGGAGTAGAGATGATAATAATGATTCTTTTGTGGGGTATAAATAATCAGTCTGTTTCAGAGTCCAGATTGATACATATATACATTCTTGGCCGACGTCGTTTTTTACCTTTCTTACTATTGTTTTGTATAAAGGTAGAAGATTACTAGTAAAATAAGAAGAAGAATAAAATAGAAAATTTATTTTGAAAAAATTCGGAGTGGAAATCACATAAAAACAAGTAAAGGGAAAATGTGTGAGAGAAAATTAAACATCCAAAATAAGAAACAAAAAAAGTAGAGAGCTAAATCTGTGATGATGAAGATGATGATGATTCTTCACAAAGAAACAAAAAAAAAAGGTCATATTTTAAATTAAAAGAAAGAAAGAAAAAAATGTAATGTATGTTATAACAAAAACGTCACTAAGATGAGATGCTCTCTGTGAGATCATCATCAAAGTACCAAAACTTTTAGTGTATATATGTTTATAAAAGAAGAAAAAAAACAAAAACGGTTTCAAAAGGAGGTGAGTTTGCCATCAAACCAACGAAGGCGAGCCGTTCTCTTTCTGACCTTGTGTTCCCTCCAAAGCAAATGACTCGTCCAAGAACCCTTCAAGCTTGGCTCGTTCCACGCAGCTACCAAACTTCTCCGCAGCATCGGGGACGTCCAGAGACAGGTCCTCGAGCGACTCGTCGACTCTTTTGAACCCTTTTGTCATCTGATAAATCGTCACTAGTCCCGAGTCAAAACACACTTTCAGCAGCTTCCATATCCGCTCTTTCTTCTCTTTCTCCTCCACGATCCTCACCACCGACTTCTTCACAACCTCGTGGTGGAAAAACGGCATCCCCAGTTCCTTCACGCACCTACAGGCTTCTCTCAGGTCTCCCCCAGAGACGTACTCTTCCAAGAGAGCCTGGATCTTCTCTTTCACTTCGCTCACTGTGGATCCCGGCGAGTTCGTTTCGATCCCTCCTCCTCCCCAGCAACGTAAGATCCTTTCACCCGATAGACGTGCTTTCAGCAACGTCTTCGCCATCTGAACCACTTTTTCCCCCACGACGGCCGAGCCTGGCTCGGGAGTCTGGCTTAACAGCTCGTCCAAATCCCGCGGAGCCAACACCTCGTCGACCACAGCTCTGGCCAAGAACATGGCAAGGTCTTCAACGACCACCGGGTTGTCTAAAGCAGTGTCGTCTGCAGATTCTATGAGCATCGAGAAGGCGTTTCTGACATCTTTGGGAGGGAACCCAAGAGACGAGACGAGAACACAAGCCATCTCCCTCTCTCTCTTCTTCCTATCCATTGCCAGAGTTATCAGATACTTGACAAAGATTGCACGGAGCTGACTCGAGGATGCACTCGGCTCGGTCTCTAGGCAATGCACGACCTCTGAAGTGTCGCCCGAGAGGAAATATTCACGGACGATCGACTTAGCCTTGTCTTTAAACACACTGGCGCTGGAGTTTTCAAGTAACTTTTCCCCTGGATCAGCGGAGAGCGATTTCAGGGAAGAAGCACATAGCCATCCTTCAGAAGCGGCTTTTGAGATGAAAGACTGCAACGTACGGCGTGCGTCTGGTATGTCAAGAGACAGATCCTCGATTGAATCAATGATTCTGCTAAACCCTTTTGTCACCTGAGTGGAGTTTACGAGACCAACCTCGATCGCTTCTTTTAACAAATCAAGCAGCCTCGCTTGGGCCTTGTGCCTTTCCATTGCCATTATCAGCGCCCGTTTGACAATCTCGTGATGAAAGTACGGAACTTTCAATCCCTTGACGCATCTGAAAGCTTCCTTCTTGTCTCCGCTCATGACGTACTCTTTCAACAAGTCGTTTATCCTCGCTTTCACATCCTCCGCCGTCCAGTTATCAGTCCCTCCCCACCTCTTCTCAACGACCTCCGCATGAAGCGGAGTTGCTAGGTAGCTCTTCTCGGCCTTTCTCAACACCTCTGCGCCTTTCGAGTCGTCTGGCAGCAGGTTCATTTGCTTCTTCAGAAACGCCGGCGGAAGGATGTCGTCAACGATCGCCCGAGCCACAAACACGGCAAGAACATCAACCGCGTCAGGGATATCCACGGACAGATCATCAGCAGAAGCCACCAGTTTGTTGAAGCCTCTGTAGACTTCCGGGGGATCGATGACATCGGCATAAAGCGTAGACAGCAGAAAAGCGGCCATCTCTTTCTCCTTGTCATGCCTATCCATAGCCATGGAGACTAGTTTCTTGACGAAGTAATAACGGTACTCGGCCATTCCAAGCTCCTTTAGCTCATTAGCGACCGATACAACATCGTTGGTGCTAAAGTACTCCTCGACGATTATCGTGGCCTTCTTTTTGTACTCGATCAAATCTGCATCGAAGCTTGCTGAATCTGAATGACCATTCCCCTGCTTCCAGGAAACGAAAGGAAGTTTATCAATTAATAAGATCTGTGTCGATAAAGGGAACACATCACTTTCATGATGTTGAACATCAGATAGAGCCATAAGGAGTCCAGTCAAAGAGAATACCTCAATGGTGTCATAATTTGGGTCGGTGGGGTCATCCCAAGTTTCTTCGCTCCCTTCCACTGCACAGTAAGAAAATTTTTTCTAAAACCATCTCAGACGAAACATGAGGTAAACCAATATCCTCAGAGGAAGCAGAATTGGGAAAAGGCTATACCTTTTGAGGGGAGACCGTCCTTTGGACAAACGGAATGTCTATGACTCTTGAACAAATCCCCTGACATCTTCGCCTGTGGCAATGGCGACCCTGGAGACTCGAGAGAAGAAGAAGAAGAAGATGATATTTTCAATTGAGAAACGCAGAGAGGATCCGTTTTTTCCATAGATGACTCTTTTACAAGTTCTTGCTGCTTGTTGAACTCCATCGACTTCTTTTCGAATCCCTCCAAATTCCTCAACTTTTCGATTGTCCCACGTTTAATCAGTCACCATAGTTTTCTGCAATCTACAGACGAACATAACAAAACAAACTCAGCTGAAAAAAAAAAAACAATTTTGCAATTGATCATATTAAGAATCCTCTAATTCAAAACAATCAACCGTAAAAATCCACCAATTAATCATATCGACGAATGTAAATAGATTATTTTTGCAAACAGACTCGAATCAAAAACTAGACCAATAATGGATTTAGGTCGAAAATACAAATTCATCGATCCACGAGCAGAGAGTCAAAAGATCAACATCGATACATTCGAATCGCGTAGAGACCCTTGAATACGATAGTTTTAAAAGAAGAGAAAAAGGAATCGGTTTCCGCGAAAAGATTGATAAAAAAAAAAAAAAACCATGAGAAAGTAAGACATGAATCTGAATTGAACCGAAAATTAAAAAAAAAACGCAAGAGACATCGATCAGAGATGAGAGAGAGCGTACTCGAAATAAAACGTGAAAAGACTCGGCCGGAGTGACACAGCACGCCGGCGATCAAGCGGGCGTCGCTTACTTTTTAGATTATGGTTTCTCCTTCTCCTCCGAGTCGAACACGATTGTGGCTTCTGTAACTGAATTTTTTTATTTATTTCTTCTTTTTTTTTGTATTTTTTTATTGGGTTTTTTTTCTTTTGGGAATCGGCCTTAATGGGTCTTCTAAGTAACAACAAGGAACTCTGTTTGGTTTCTTTGTCCGTAATTTGCTTCCATCTCCACCACTAGGATCTCGACATTTGTTACCTCTTTTCCCCAACCACGTCTTACATGAGTCATTCACGCTCCTTCACTCTTTCTAGTTTCTTCTCTCTCGCTATTTAATTTTCGTTTTTTTTTTTTTGCTTTAACAAATAATAAAATAAATAATGTGACGAATTCCCAATGAAACAGATGCACTTCTCCTTAACAATATCACTTCACCAAACTGTAATTACATACTTTAGCCAAGAAATGTTAGCCAAACACACGATTCACATCAGAAAAAAATCGTATACAGAAAAAAAAATAAGGAATTTATTTTTTCGTTAACGAACAAGACTTATATAGCGCATATATTATTTATGTAATAATTTGTTTTCCGGAAATTTTGTATATTAACTTTGTAATTTTTTATTAATATCAGTAAGATTGTTTGTTGAAAAAAAAATATATCATTTTAACTCGTAATACTTTTTTATTCATTTATGAAATATCTGCAATCTTAAATAAAAGATCACTTTTATTTTATCCTTATTTTCATGGGTACTAAATATTTACAGAGAAAAAGTCGGTTAACTGAAATTTTGTTTGTATAATATGTGGGACTTATAATAAAATGGATAATAGTAAATTTTTGTTTTGAGTAAGGTTGATTAAGTTCTTGATAAACATTCATTTTTTTAATATTATTTCAAGTAAATTAATGCTTCTCTTTGGTGTGTCCCCCAAGTCTTTGCAAAGAGCTGATTCTCTCACTATCCCATCATTTTTGACAAAGAGAGATTCTGCCAATCCCCAATGTTAAACACACAGAGATTCAGTGAAACCTTGTCCTTCACAAGAGCATATTTATACTACAAAGTACAAACCATTCCAAGCTGAAAGAGAATTGCCCATGAGAATTAGAAGAGACCAAATCTTATTGTAACATGAACTCAATCCTTCTTCACATCTGATGCTGCTTCCTCTTTCTCTCCGTTTCCTTCTTCTACAGTCTTCTTCTCTGTTTCTTTTGCCTCTGCCGCAGTCTCCTCCTTCATATCACTCTCCTCTTCTGCAAGAAAACACCTCATCACTACTGCCAATATCTAACCATCAAATATACTTCATCATACAAAACTTGTCTAATTTCTTGAAACAACAACCACCAAGTCAAGAATCCTATACATATGTTGCTAAACCTTACCTTCGTCTCCAATCTCGTCAGTGTCTCCCATGTTAAGACTCTAAGAAACAGAAAGCAACAACAAAACATTAGTTTCCAATCCAAGAAAGGAAATTGGTTTTCCTCTCAAGAAAAGTCAATAGGCCTTTACATTGAAATCGAAATCTCCAAAGTCCATCTCCGCTTCTCCTCCTACACCGGGTAATAGATCAAAGATGAGTCACCGGCGCTAAGTTAACTACATAATTTAGCTCTTCCACATAAATCATTCTTTTACCTTTGCCTTCTTCGTCTTCATCAACCCATTTATCCCAATCAACTTTCAAGTACACAGGAGGTTTCCCTTCCTGTTTAATCAATCTGTTCCACCACTTGCTCTCAGCTTTCTTCACCAGGTAACATACATGCCTCGAGCTCACACTCGCTTTGCTCTCCTGAAATCAACAGAGATCTCCCCCAGAATCACCACCGTTTCCACAAATCCAAAACCCTGAGTTTAAAAAAAAAAAAGCAAGATCCGTCTCCTTCACCTACATTCACGTTGATATTGTCCAACAGATCAAGGGCCACCTCGTACGGTGTCTTGCTGGCTCCACTCGTGGCGGAGAAAAAGAATTTGCCTTCAGGCTCCAGCTTAAGCTTCACATCTTCAGCGTCTGGCAACTCCACGGTTATGTAAACTTTATCGGACCTTTGCGCCCACTTCACCGTAGGATGTCGGCTGCAATTTTTAAAAGCATATTTACTATTAGGACAAGAACTCGATAAACTCGATAAGAAAATCAAAACTATTCCATTCACATCGATGACAAAAGAAACCACTCGATTTCAACAAAGCGTTGCGCAACATAACGAAAGAGAGATATTAAGAAGCTAAGAGCGAACGAATGTGTACCTCATTTTCCGAGGATCGACGAAAATTTTCCAGAAACTTGAAGCAGAAACAGAGGATTCATTAGCTATTTAGCTTATATATATACGGACGAAGAAGGCTGTCTCTAGATGCTTCCGTTGTGTTCTAGTCCCTCTGCGAAAATCAAATTTAAAATTTTACGTTATGGGCTTTACTCATTATACCAAGCCCACTATTTATCACCATTTAATGGGCCTTTGCGCGTGAATCTCACGCAGTCAACAATAAGAAAGAAGGTCTCCACCTCGCAGGTTCCATCTGTCGGCTCACGAAGCCTAACCTTCCTCTCCACGCAAAAACCCCACAGAAAACATAATAAATTTATATGATAAGATAAAAAAAATTCATAAAATAGGGTTAAATACGATAAAGTATGCAATCCAATTGGAGCAAAATCGCCCTTTCTTGTTCTAAGATTCTGATTTGCATTTAGGTTTTTTTTTTTTTGGTTTTGTTTTCTTCTCTGTGTGGGATTTGGTACCAAAGGCAAGACAAGTGATGGAGACTTTGAAGGGTTCATCATGTCTGAGTGAAAACGGAGCATTAGCGCCAGGTTTCAGGTTTCATCCGACCGACGAGGAACTGGTGGGGTATTATCTGAAGAGAAAGATTCGCCGGATAAAACTGAGAGTCGATGCAATCGGCGAGACGGATGTCTACAAGTTTGATCCCGAGGAGTTGCCCGGTACCTTTAATACTCTGCTGCTTCTTGCCCCCATTTTCATTTGATTTGCTTACGATTGCCTGTGAAATTGGGATGATTTTGCTCTGTTTCCGATGAATTTATTCCGATTTTTAGCAACTTATATTATATTATAAACTGCGATGCGATCTGGTCATCCCAAATTTGGATTATTGAAAAATGGACTTGAATTTTTGCAGGCAAGGCGTTATATAAGACAAGGGATCGTCAGTGGTTCTTCTTCAGCCCGAGGGATAGGAAACATGGAGGAAGGTCGAGCAGAGCGACCCAAGGTGGATACTGGAAAGCAACCGGGAAAGACAGGGTCATCAAGTGCAGCTCTCGCTCCGTTGGGGAGAAGAAGACGCTTGTTTTCCACAGAGGCAGGGCGCCTAATGGGGAGAGGACTAACTGGGTCATGCACGAGTACACGCTGCACCAGGAGGAGCTCGAGAGGTGCGGGGGTGTTCAGGACTGTTACGTTCTTTACAAGATTTACAAGAAAAGCGGGTCTGGTCCTAAGAACGGTGAGCAATACGGAGCTCCTTTTGTAGAAGAAGAGTGGGCTGATGATGATGATGATGATGACGACGATGTCGATGAGCCTGCTGCTGTTGTAGTCGATGTTCCTGCGAATCAGCTCGTTGTTTCAGCTGGTATCGGAGATGGTATATTCACGAATGGGCTTAACCAATCTGAACTGGATGGTAACGATATTGAAGAGCTGATGAGACAGGTTAGAGAGGAGCCTGGACATGTCAGATTGTCATCTGCTCCAACAACGTACAATCCGGCAAAAGACGCGTATTTGGAGATCGACGATCTTTTGCTCTCCGGAGCTGAACCAAGTTATGCGGAAGCTGTGCAGAGGAGCTGGGGTCAAGATGAGCCTGGTGTGCTGAATGATAATGATTTCTTTGATGTCGATTCATTATTCCGTGATCTGGATGACGCAAATCCTCATCCAGAGCCTGCCGGTGTTGGTTTGGAGAATGGGTTTCAACAATGTCTTGAGGTGAATACTTGGTCGGTGAGTGACCAGGCCAATTACATCCATTTCCAGCAGCAAAATGGGAAGAACCAAGAAGGTAGCAACTGGTCACTCCGTAACAGCTATACCAGAAAGATAAGCAGTGGATCGTGGACGCATGAGCTAAACCATGATGGACTTACCGCTACCCGGTTTGGTGAGGCTCCTGGTACAGGTAAACATTAACCAAAGAAAGATGACAAATCTTTTTGTTTTAGATTCTTCATTCTGTTGCTAACACCAAATTTTCCTAATCGTATTCCTTTTGGCAGATGATGCATCTGAATTCATAAACCCTCTTGCTGCTGGTGTAAGTATAACTACGGAGGAGGAAGAAGCGACAAAAGGCGAGTCAAGTCAGTTTGCTTCTAGCCTATGGTCTTTCCTGGAGTCGATTCCTGCAAATCCAGCATATGCTTCAGAGAAGCCATTTGGTAAGCTGAACCTGGTCAGAATTTCAAGCCTTGGTGGTCGCTACAGGTTTGGTTCTAAAAGCACAGGCAACAACAATGTTGTAGTAGCGGTTAACGAATCAGCAGCGAAGGGGAACAAGTCTGGAGGAAACAACAACAAGAGGAAGAAGAACAACCACCACAAGGGTTTCTTCTGCTTATCGATCATCGGTGCTCTGTGTGCTTTATTTTGGGTGATCGTAGGGACAATGGGAGTTTCAGGGAGGTCTTTGTTGTGGTGAGAACCCATAAAGTCGCAAGACTTTGGACTCGAAAGTTAAAACTGGTTTTGTGTGAACCGTTGCCGGGTCAAATTTTTGTAATTATTTGTTTAGCTTTAGATTCAGAAACTGCTTAGTATCTGTTCTTGTTTTGGGAGTTTTCTACCATTATGCATAACGAAGCTCTTTAATTATTGGTTCCTAAACACCATTTTTTTTTTCATATGGTTTCATGGCAATTGATTTCTGTAGATTCTTTTATGATGTTGTTTTGGTCCCTTATAAACAAAATTATTTTGAAACCACCAATATAAAGATCAATTTAGAAGATCAAAAGCTTGAACCCTAGAATTGTAGCTGAGAGGTGGTGATATCCTGAAGCTGCTTCTTGACGCTCATATCGATAAGCTTGGAACCCGAACAACCGTACCGGATTGTGAATCCAGCGATCAGGCTCGAATCAATCACCGTCCTGATCCTGACGTTCTTAGCCCCGGTGAGTCTCTGCACATGCTTCGCGATCTGAGCTAGGTGCTGAGAATCAAGCTTCACCACCGACCTCACAACCGCGAGCTCCGTCTGCGTCATCTTGTTGTGCACCGCTTCGAACTCCCTGATGATGTCCTTCACTAGATCTATCCGATTCGAATCGATCAGCACGTTCAAGAAGCTGGCCGTGTGGGGAAGCAGCAACAAGGACTCGGAGATCAGGCCGATCACCTCCCGCTTCTTCCGAAGCTCCACCGTCGGGTTCACGAACAAGCACAGAACCTCCGGGTCTGATGAGAACATCTTCTCCAGCTTCTCCACGTCGTGGCAGGTCGATTCCAGGGTGTCGTTCGCCTTCGCCACGTCGGCCAACGCCGTCGCGTAGCTTTCAGAGACCGGCGATGACATTCTCACCCGGCCGCCGCAGCCTCCGCCTCGGCTAGTGAATCTGACACTGAGGCTAGGGAGGGTGCTCCGTGCGCTTGCGTCAAGCGAGTGATGGAGCTTCGGGCGGAGATAAATTAGGGTTTGCTGGAGAGAGGAGGACATTGTCTCTCACTCTCATCGATCCACAGATTCTCCAAGTACAATGGTCTTGATGGTGGTGACCGGAGAACGATTGGGGACGCCATCTAACGGTCGACATTGATTCAGGGATTTTTCAATTGACGGCTGATCAATGGTTCGTCAGATACGGCGTCGTATTTCTCTTAATATATTCTATTTTTCTTTTTAAAATAATGTAATATTTAGACTATTTTCATAAAAAAAACCTACCCAAAACGAACACAATAGAAACGAGAAAGGTGAAAATAATAAAACACATTTAACCAGTAAAATTAGAATAAAAAATATTTAAATGGAGAAGAGGTTTACATGTATAGTAGTTTTGTACTTTTGTTCAAGCAATGTGTTCAGTTGGCTAAGCCCATTTAACAACATGTATAGTAGTTTTGTACTTTTGTTCAAGCAATGTGTTTTGTTGGCTAAGCCCATTTAACATCTGATCTGGTTGATAGTACTAGTAACTTATCAACTATAATGGGCCTTTAAAACGATAAAAAGAAGAAAAAAACACCAATTAAACAAAAATAATTGCAGATTAATAGAGGCAAAAGCTATATCAAATTTCCAGCGTGATGCAAACAGAGATATTCGTCATGTACGCTGTCGTGGATCCTAATAAAACAGATTAATTGTCCGTTGAAAAATTGTCTTTATAATTGTTCTCATAATTTGTAATGATAATATCACGGACGACTAAAAAAACAAAGCTTACAACACTGTTGAATTAATGATCAAAAAGATGATATCATGTTTTATAAGCGAAAACTAAATTGTAATCGAGTTATAAAAAGGAATTAAAAAGAATTTTTTTTTTAACATAACAACAAAATTACAAACGAATATGTTAAAACCACATGACAATAAAAGGAATGAATTATATCAATTATACACCAAATTAGGTATCTTCCACTTTTCGATAGAACTGATTTTTTTCTTTTGTGCAAATAACATTTTTTGATGTTCCCATTCGGTATAGAGAGTGTTAATCTCTGATCAAATTTTGTGGATGCAACTCGACAAATATTGGGAAATATAGAAAAGTCTTATGTGCTGAAAAAAAAATAAATAGAAAAGTCTATGTAAGTGAGTGAATTCAATTGATGATTGATTGGACATCCAAATTGAAACAAGAAAAATGGTAAAAGTTGAAAGAGATGGTTTCTGGTAAGGGCAATTAAGGAAAGAGAAGAAAGCTGCGAAAGAAAGAAACAGATCTTCAGTGTAATGATTTTAGAGGATGCAACATGGAAACAGAACAGCCACACGACATGTTAGTAAGTTAACGTAAGTGGTCTCTGCAGTGCTGGGTTCGGTGGAATCTTAGGGTGGTTAGGTCCTTTTTGACTGCGACAATTTCTTCTTATTTTAATGGGTGAAATTGTGAATGATGTAAAAATTCTTTTTAATAATTAAATCGTACTCAATAATGTTTTTTTTCTTCTCTTGTGGTTGTGACAGTCCTTATATCTTATTTAACTGTTTTCAATTTTTCAGATGGTAATCATCGTCCATAAAAAATGTTACGATACACTACAAGACGTTTATATATCAAACAGGTGTGATTCGTGGATTAGTTATAATGTACTCCATGATGGTTTTCTTAGACAATTCAATCTGTACATAAAACTATGTAGACGAAGACGATTCAATTTACATTATACAAGATTTTGATAATGCATGATGGTTTCGCTGTAAATGTTGCCGTAGAACCAAAAAAAAAAAGCTCTCTTTGAATGCTCTTGCCACAAGCAATAGGGTTGAAAGTTGAATGATTCATTATGGGGTTGAAAGTACCAAATTCGAGTACTTTGATTGCGATTTTAATCATGTTTTGTCCTTATGGATGGTTTAAATGACAAGAATATCCAAAAAAATAAAAACAATGACAAGAATATCCGGTGCTCCACATGCTCTGTAATAATGTGGATTTTGCTTTGAGATCTTCCAGGTATCCAAAATATAATGAATGAACGAAGCTGAGACATTAAGCACAAAAACGATTTATATAGGATCTTCTTCCTTACTGATTACATGAACATGTGATGCATGGAGTTAAGAAACCCTAAAGTATAAGACAACACGTATATCAAATAGAGTTTTTGATCGCGACAAAACCTAGCATAATCAATATGCATGTGCGGAGACTTTTTTAGGAAATAAATTAACATTTTTGTGAGGTGTATAGTACGAGCCAATTCCACTTCGTTTTAGTGGTGTCTTGTTCACGCAAGCATGCGGCTCCTAATACCAACTACAAAACTCTTGGGCTCTCTATTTTTCAAATTTGAGTCATTTGTATATCGGAATTGTCCGCGTTTTTAACGATCGTTTTAATCCTAGCATAGATCTACATAACACCATAATATTTAGTAGATAAAAATGGAACAATACTTAATTTTGAATAGTTTTGTATTCAGTTTTTAATAGAAATATAATATTATA
Source organism: Alliaria petiolata (assembly GCA_020283515.1). Taxonomy (NCBI): domain Eukaryota; kingdom Viridiplantae; phylum Streptophyta; class Magnoliopsida; order Brassicales; family Brassicaceae; genus Alliaria; species Alliaria petiolata. The sequence continues at coordinate 449,281,484 of JAHZTW010000001.1, read as the reverse complement.
AGGTTTTGTTTGGTCTTGTCCGAATTTAAAGCTTAGACCGAAACGATTACTATCCACAAAGTATGTGGACAAGTTTTCAATTTGTTTTGACTACTTGAATACTAATAGTAACCAAGAATTTCCCTCACATTGTTCAGTGATGTCTTTTTGTTATTCTATCAAATTTAGAAGATTTTCGTAAATTATATTAATTTATCTTCTCAAACCCATCAAACAACCAAATCCTGAATCCAAAATATTTTTTAACTTTTCATATATATTTGTGAGTGATAACTATTTATTATGTACCAAATCAAAATCGTTATTTGTCTTAGCCAACAAAACGACACAACAGGAGTATATTATGCTTCCTTCACTTAGAGCTGGACCAACAAGAATCGAAAATCAGCAAGTTGATATTGTCATACCTAAATTGATGTACATATATATAAGCATATATTCCAACTTCACTGTTATCATATAAAAAACCTAAAAAACATTTAGAAAAAAATTAAGGATTGGCAGGTGAGAATGTATATTAACTCCGGAAAATAAAGAGCAACATAACGAGGAATAATAAAGAAAAGATAAAGAATTTACATTAACAAATCAAATCACGACAACGATCCGAAATAGTAAATACTGAAAAGATGGTGAAACGAAATTTATGCTTATCACCATATAAATTCGAATATCGTAGTTGTTGTTATTGAATTCGCGAATTTGGAAAATGGGCATTTTTCTCTATTCTCTATTCTTTTATGTGGCCAATAATTGAGAATATTAGAATTAGAATTCCACAAAGGACATTATTACAAACCTTTTTATTATATTGTAATTATTATAGTTGTCGTGGGGGTGGGTTCGAATCAAAACATGCCATTCCCAAGTATCACCATTGTCCCATACCTTTGACATTATTGTGATCATGTATGCATGGTCGTCATATGTGCTCAATATCATCCACACTATATATGTAGGCATGCATTTGTATTCATCACATATATGCATAAATTTGTGTGTGTGTGTGTGTGTGATTCATCACATACACGTACATCCATATATGATGACAATATCGTAAATAGCATTAACAGTTGCTGCGAGGGTGCTCATCAATTTGTGATAGATTTATTGAATAGAATGGGTTTTTTCTAATAGGTGTGTGTTTGTGATTTGTAAATGTAGATGCATGTAAGGCACTATACCAAACAAGTGTTGATTATTCTCACATTTAGACCAAAAAAGTGTTGATTATTCTCACAATCCTTGGGCCAAATTCGTCACGGCATCTTTTGTCGTGAAGGTATGTGCATCTTTTTCTTAGCTCTCTCTTTTACACAGTCACTCGTACACGCACTTACCCTTGCGAATATGATCAATATGATTAGTAAAAAAGCACTTAGATTCATATGTTATATGTACATATGATTCTTATAAATTTACAACAAAATTATCCAAATAACTCATTTTATAAAACTATTTACACCAGATGAAATAAATAATATAAAACACGTTTCATGCAGTTTTATTCATGTCATTTAACTGTTACGGGATGTGTGATATTTTCCTATAATATACTGTAGTCTATATAGATTTTTAATTTATCAATTAGTGTTTTTGAGCGGTGATAATCTTATCATTTAACTTTTGTGAGACGTGTAATTTTTTTTATGTGTTTTAACAAAAAAAAGTAATTTTTTTTTATGTGGCATTATTTTCTTGCTTTAATTGAAATTCGAGTAGAATTCTATATAGAACCATTTTTCTCTAGATAAGGAATATTAATTAGCCTATTTTCATGATGAAGTAACTATTTGAGCATGCTGATTTTTTGAAAAATTAGTTAATCTAGTGGATGAAAAAGGTTATCTTTTTGTTGTTCTAATGTATGACATTATATATAAATTCGATACCCATGATGAAAATACGTTTTTATATATATTTTCTAGATATTTAGACATTCCCAGCGTTGTGCAAATGCGAATCATTATATGTGCATCATGTGCTTAATTTATTTTAATATAATTTAAATATTCCATGACCTATTATGAAAAATTGGACTAGATGAATAAGAAATAAAAAAATATACAAGTGGAAGGTTTGAGATTCTTATGAACTCAATTAAGTGTTAGAATTTCATAGAAATATAGACCAATCCAAGTCATTACCAGTTAATTTTGAATTGAAATCTCATGTAACTTAATAATGGTATTAGAGTTCGTTTATTAATTATACTAGGATGATTCAAAGGTTTGGTGCACCAATAAAAACTATTATTTCGATGGAGCGTGTTAGAATCAGAAATTTTTTATAAAAAAACAAAATTAGTGTATAAGAAATATGAGTCATTCCAAATTATTACTAATTAGTTTTGAGTTAAAAACCCATATAAAATTAACTTTGAAGTCTACTGTGAGTATACCTGAGGCTGAATGAAACGACAGTGTTTCTACGTGTGACACCCGGTTCGACCGGTTTAAACATGGACCTTATATTACCAAGTGGTGGAGACCCCAATCCCACTTGGCCCTTGAACCGGACAGTGATCCCTGATACTCATTCTCTTGTTTGTTGTTTTTCTTTTTTTTTCTTTTTTTTCTTCCTATTTGAGAATTCAAACTATAATTTGAATTCTTTTTATATTCTCTTTGATCGGGAATAATTGGTACCATATTTATATGCGAAACTATACTCACAAAAAAAAATATTCTGAAAGATATGAAATTCAGATTCTGTAATCAAAAATCAAATGAACTTCTTATACGTACATATAATTTATTCCTTATGCTCCATTTCAATCAATAAAAAAAAAATTTCATATTACAAATGGTCATAACATACTAAATAAGTATATATTTTGCTTGAATTTTTTTGATAAAATCAAATACAATAAAACAAAAAATTCTAAAACATTTTAATAGCATAATTTAAGGGATATCAAATAAATAGTTGCTAACAATAAATTACGCAAAAAACAAAATTATAGAATTATTTTAAATATTTGCGGTCTAAATTTTGTAATAAGAAATTCATAATTGTACAATGCAAATTTGTTATTTTTATATTCAATACTATTTTAATATTAACAAATAAAATTATCTTTAGATTTTAATGCGTTTTCTAAACTTTTATATATTATTAAAACAACATCGTTTACAAAAAAAAACTATATTTTCTAGTCAAAATATGATAAAACGATATTGTATGCAAATGTTTTTACATTTTTCAGTAAAAAAAGTGGATTTCACATTTTCTCATTAAAAGGGAAGGATTCGAATTCTGGCTTGAACTCACATGAGGAACCCTAACAGCCACTAAACTACCACATAATAATTACAAAATTAGTATTTACTGAGGTCGGCATGTAATTTACTGATAAAAAATGGGTTGGGTTGAGTGGATATCATTTTGGAGAAAACAAAAGTGTGGGTAGGTGATTTACATCATCATCAAATATATAGGGTCAATCTGAAATTATACCTTTTCAGGAAAAGAACAAACGAAAATATTTGGAAAGACTCAAATAGTCTTTGATTTAGACGAATAAGTAAAGTCCTTAGGTGATAATTTTGTGGCTCTGAGAAAGTGTGTGTCAACCTCATATACATAAACTTTTAAAAAACCCTCAAATAAATAACTCATAAATTAAACAAACAGTATAAAGTCTAAACTATAAGAAATCCAGCTATATTTGCAATTTAAGTTTTTGGTTGCGAAATCTGTGAACTTCTAGAGAAACGGGACCAAACATTTATACCAATTTTCCTGGCCACGGGAATATTCGATCTCATTATTTTGATAGGTTTTAATTGATTTATTTTCATGGGAATTGACAATTTGGTAGTTATACATTATCGGTGTTATATTTAGCAAAACTTAAAATTAAAATGTAATGGTCGGTCTGAAGATCAATTCAAAGATAGAGATATTCATTCCCTCGTAAGTCATAAGACTTGAGTTTGTAAGTAGTATAGGTGACGAAATTTCGTCGATCGCGACTGCTTTCGGTTTGACACACAAATAGAAAAAAAAAAAAGAAAAAAACGCAAATATGGATAATGTGGAAAACAATTAGAGTAATAATTACACCATCATGATAACGTATAGACGGATTCAAAAAAAAAATTAAGATGTGTGTCGGCAACAAAGTAACCAGAGTAAATCGAGTAGTGACCGCCGGCCAAATCAACGTACGAGATTGTTTCCGGTTCAGAGTTTGACCGGTTTTTACCGCGTGAGAGGTTAATTAGTTGTTAAACAAAAAATCAACACGCGTAATGAAAAAGAAGTTTAAGGAACACGGAGTTAGTTAAGAAGCAGTTGTTGTTAGTAAATGGAGTGACCCTACGAGTTGTGCCCTTCTCCGGTTCGGTCCAGACATGAAACAGCCAGGCCGACCACCTCTAACCAAAAAGCTCGTGGTTGTATCTTTCGGTGCGAAGCAGCTCACCATGGTTTATGTCACACGTGGCGAACCATATAATGTATTTTTCTTTCTTTTTTCTTTTGCCATTTTTAATTTTAAGTTATATATATACAGTTTTTCGACTGAAACTGGTAACGGTCGTAATTATACCCTCTGCCCTCTGTCCGACTTTCGGTTTTTTCATACCTCAAAGTACGAAAAAGACCGGATCATACCCCAATAATAGACATGTGCTAGAACATACCCCAATAACACATTCAGATTAATTCATACATAAAGTTAATAAAATTGACTAATTCATACTTTATCCTAACAGCGTTAGATTTTCCGTCTAATTGTGCTGACTCGGATACCACGTGTGATACGACGTCGTTTTATCTTAAACGAAAAAAAAAAAATTTCTTTGAAACGACACCGTTTTCCTTCTCTCACCCGGGAGATTCCGCCGGGATTCCTCTTTACCTGTTTGATTTCGGGTCTATACCACCGCCTGATATCTGATTCTTCACCTCCGAAGCTCCTCCGTTTCCCCTCTTCAAGCCTTCCTCGGCCGCAGATTCCAAATCTAACACTGTTAGGATAAAGTATGAATTAGTCAATTTTATTAACTTCATGTATGAATTAACCTGAATATGTTATTGGGGTATGTTCTAACACATGTCTATTATTGGGATATGATCCGGCCTTTTTCATACTCTTGAGGTATGAAAAAACCGAAAGTCCCTGCCCTCTGCCCCATCTCTCTCGCTGTTTCTCATTATGTGTATATAATATATATTTATTACTATATATCATTTTTTGTTTATATTTAATTCTGTGGAAATTTAATATCTTTTTGATTAAGAATCCCACTTGAAATTTATATGCTTTGGATAATTATCGAAAATATGACTGACCAGCCTCAAAAAAAAAAACAAAGCATTGTCGTCTAATATGTAGATATTCTTAGGATGATTAATATTTTTCTTATGTGTATTCAAGAAATCAATTATAAAGAGTAATGCTGAAAATATTAAATGTTATTATTTTAAAAATTATATTCTTTCATATTTTAATAGAAGACCAAGTTGCCCAACATGTTGATCTAATTTTAAAAAACTACTTGGATACTAGTTAGGATACACAGCCTTAAATACTGTTTTGTTTTTTCCACTTGTTGTTTTTTTTAATGTCGTAGTGTCATATTCTCAATTTCATCAAATTAATATCACATTGAAAACCCTTACAAACATAATAAATATCTGTTGACATAAAAAAACATAATAAATATCCTTACTCTTATTTATTAAGACAGTTATAACTAGAAATAGAAATATTGTTTAAAAAATATATATATATATATATATATATATATATATATATATATATTATTATATAAAGTAGGATGCATCAAAGTTAGTTTTTAACATGATTGTGACATGTGTCAAGTTAATCGATTAGATTTTGACACGTGTTAAAAAAATTAAACCAATTAGATTTTAACATAATGTTTACATAAATCTAAAAATTAGTTTTAAAAATAAAAAGGAAAATAATTTTTTTTTATTACTAATATAAAAAGGTAAATAAAAAATCGAAAGATGTAAAATTAAAAACAAAAGGAAGGAAAATAAGTTTTTTATGTTTTTCATTTAAGTTAAGGAAATTGTATGATCAATTACTAATACTAAAAAGAAAATCAAAACATTATTTTTAAAATTAAAAAAAAAAAAATAAGTTTATTTTTTCAATTACTAATACCAAAAGAAAAATAAAAAATAAAAAAGGTAAATATGAAAATTAAGAAAAAGGAAACTAAGTTAGCTACGGTAAAAAAATAAAAACGTCAAATTTATCGATTTAGATTACAAAAGTAAAATAAAATCAACTAGGATATATTTCAATTTAAGAAAAAAAGGATCTATTTCAATTTAAGAAAAGAAAAAAAGAAAACAAAAAATAAATTAGATTAACTAGGATATATTTCAATTAAAAAATAGAAATTCCAGATGCTAATGATATGACATTAGACAATGATGAGCTCAATGAGTGAGAAGGATGATAGCAAGAATCATGTAGAGAAGCTTTTGATGCGAATTTTGAGAAGCATAACTTCTCTAGAGAGCAGAGAGATAATATACGAGAGAAAACAAAATTAAAAACAAAAAGTAAATTTTATTAACTAGGATATATTTTAATTAAAAAAAAAATTTAGATGCTAATGATATAACGACGATGTAACTTAATACATTATATTATATCATATCGATTTAGATTTCGATACGTGTCTCGGTAAAATAAAATTAACTAAAATATATTTAAATTTAAAAACAAAAGGATCTATTTTAACAAAACAAAAGGATAATATTTCAAAATATTATTAAAAATATATTATTCTTTTTAACAAAATATATAATAAAAACAAAATGATATATTTCAAAAGAAAAATAAAAAAACCAAAATGTAAATTAGATTAACTAGGATATATTTTAATTAAAAAAAAATTCTAGATGCTAATGATATGACATTAGACGATGTTGAGATCAATGAGGAGGATGATATCAAGAATCATGTAGAGATGCTTTTGATACGAGTCTTAAGAATCATAATTTCTCTAAAGAGCAGAGAGATCATATAAGAGAGATGAATGTGAAGATAAAGAGAGATTTTATTTACTTGAAAAGAGTTAATGGAAAGATCATTAACATATTCGAATGACCCAAATTAAATACCCAAGTTTTTAACGTAGCGTAACAGAAAACGATAGTTGATAAAGTGTGTGAACTATATGACAAGTAGGGTTAATGTTGCTTAGGATCCGCAACAGATTCTATGTTTTGAATATTTTAATTTAAAATAAATGAGAATTAAAATAAATAAATAACTTTTAGGTTTAGATTTTGTGTTTTTCATATATTTTTTTAGTAATGATCAGATTTTGCTTTCTATTTTCTTAAAAAAATATTTTAACGGGTTTTAAATTTTATTATTATAATACGCGGATCCTAATCTAGATTTTAATTATGATAAAACTAATTATAATAAAAGTAGGATAATTAATTCGTCAAAAGTTTAGAATAAATATATATATAAAGTAAATATTAATAAAGTAAATTTTAGAATAAATAAATAAATAAATATATATAGCATTAGAAATAAATATAATTTATATAAGAGTATTAAAACATATATATGTGGAAATATTAATAAAAGTAAAAAAAAAATTCCTTACAGATTATTCAATTTTGTTTATAATTTATTTTTACGGGTTTAAAATATTTTATTAAAAATTCGCATATACGCGGGTCCTATTCTTGTATATATATAAAGGACGTGACAAAACATGATATATTAACACATTGTCATTTCTTAAATTAAAACAACTAAGATGTAGTACAAAATAATGTTTCATTTATAACGTTCCCAGTAAAATGTTTGCATTCTTTTCTTTTCGGCATGTTTGCATTCATAATTTGGTTTTCTGCTCATCGATTAGTATATGAAATTAGCGAACCTATTATAACTGACCTATGGAACTTATCTAAGTTTGTAGAAAATTCAATTTATTTTGTTGTAGAAACAATCCAAAAGTTCTTAAGATATTTTTGAAGTTAAAATTTAATTCTAATTGTGAAATAAAATCGTCGGGATATAACAAAAAAAGAACTGAAAGTTTAGATAGTCGTCTCAAAAGAATTTGGGGCTTTTTTTTGTGCGTATAGAGAAGAGAATTTGGTTTTGCATATGTTTTTATTTTAGAAAGTTTTGTCAGAACTTGTTACTATAATCTATAAGATATTTTAGTGATATATTAATGCGCATGGTGTATAAAATCCGTGAAGGATTTGGAGAGGAAAATAAAGCGATTCAGATGCTTGATTCGACTATCTTATGTGATGGTTCGATGGATCTAGAAATCGCCTCAACTACAAAAAAGGGGAGATTCTTTACTTAGCTAGATTTTAATACCTTTTGAGCAGAAGATTTGAAAGAGATTTGGTTGGTACTAAATTTTTTAAGAATATTAGTAGCAACGTTGTAGTATCACGCAGTGATTAAACTCTATCATATGATTGATTTTTTTCAGTTCGACCAATTTTTAACGCCTAACTTACTCTTTCTTATTAAATATTCGAATGTTTGAATAGTCCTCTATTATTTATGGATGGTAGAATGAACGGGTGATTTGCGTATTCGATAAAAATAAGTAGAAACAGTTTAACAAATTCTTTGTATTTAGTCATTTATCATAAAAAGAATATTATATACTATTTTTCTTAGTAGGATACCTAACAAAAACCTACTAGATTTTCATTCACGTATCGATTGTATCCAACGTAACATATGAATATAGATATCGTAAACCATGTTCATGAATCATGTATATAGTACATTAGTACTACTTATTAGTTTGCGACGATACATTCTACGTATCTATTAATGTATATCAACCCTACACACGTTGGCCGATGTACTTGAGACAAGTTGAGACTTGAGAAGAGAGATATGCCTCTCAATGAAAATTTTAAGATCAAGATATTTTTCAAAAACCAGAGCAATGCAAGTTCTCGATCGAGCTTTTTTCTGTCCTTGCGTTTCTAACTCTCTCTAATTACGGCATGTCAAACTTAATATCTAAATACAAAACTAAAGGAAAGATTATTTTAATCTGTTTCTGATATAATTATGTAGATTATGATTTCCGATTGGCTTTTAAACTAAGTATAAATTCAACCACTCGATTATGCTAACTTCAGCTTATCACTTAGATTATGACTTTGATGGAAAAAAAAAAAACGAAACTAGACGTAACAACGAAGCGAAGCGGAATACGTAACGCATTGTATGTGTACATAAGAAGACTTTTGTCTCATTTTCCAAGAAGAAGAGACTTTGTCCGTTAGCCGTTACTTATTAGGACACAACAGTCAAATGTTAATGTGGTGTGGACAGGATACGTACTCTATTTCGTCCGTGAAGGTGTCTTTATATTTTTCTTGTCAAATTCAACGAAGTCTCCTATTGACCCACTCTTTTGCTTTGACTAATGAGTCATTAACAGAGTTTAAAAACAAGAACAATGGTAGTTCTTATAAGAACTTTTAATATATATTAAACAAATAAAAATTATTATAATAATGAATTGGTTCTTATAAACTTAAGAAAATATCTTATTTAAGAACTTTTGAGTGTTTTTTTTAAGTTCTTAAGAACCTTATTCATTATTATAATAATTTTTATTTGTTTAATATATATTAAGAGTTCTTACAAGAACTACCATTGTTCTTCCTCTAACCCGTTTTTGTTTATCTGCGGAGTGCACGTAACGTCGTTTTAACCTCCTCCGTTGCTCTAGGCGCGTGAACGTCACTCTTCCCAGTAATGACGTGTCTTTTTCAAAAATTCGTTTAATTATTCTTTTTCGACCGACCATTCCAATCTTTTACCTTAATTTTTCTTTTAATTATCCGATTTTGTATTTGGTTATCCTTTTCTTTATTGTTTTTTTTTAGAGTTTGGTGTTTGCTTCTCTTTACTTACAAATGTAATTTATATACAAATATTTGAAGCTAAAGTTAGTTTACACTTTACACACGTCTTGTGACTTTAACTCGTCTCAAATTTCACCCCCGGAAAAAGCTCAAATTTTCACAAGTAAATTTGTTATATAGTTACATAATTAAAAAAAAGCCTTATTCTATGGACGGTTATTTTTCAAAAGCTTGAAAAATTCATTCAAGTTAGTATGATATTAGTCAACCCAGGAGTTAGAACATCTGATATTAGTTAAACGCATATATATATATATATATATATATAATCAAATACAAACTCCAACTCCAGTTATTTTCCGAATATTTTTTTCTTTCTACAAAGGATAAACTTAATGATGAATCAGATAGTGTACTTGGAAGGTGGAGTAACCGTTAAATCGTTAATGGAGAGTTACAGAGGTCAATGAGTTAACAACTTCTCTTTCGCCTGGCCTTTATTCCTTTAATGCCACAAGGTTGTCGATCCCTAGAAGGCAGAGAGAACTGATCAACACCACGTCATACGAAATCTCTGATTTATTATTTAATGAATTATTTAACAACTTTTCCTCAAAATATTAAGACTTTCGTCTTTCGGTCAAAATTGATTTTCGAGTTAAAAATGCAAGACATCTTTTAGAGATAGGCTTAAGAGTATTATATTTCCTTTTTGAGCTTTTTTATAACTTATTCTTTAGGTTTGCCCTAATTAGAAAAATCTCATCTATTGTACTAATTTGTCATCAGTTTCTAGTGAACTACATATCTTTTCTTACTTCGAAATTAATACTATATACATTATTCATTATTTCACAATATTGCAAAAATGACATAATTTCTTCGTTCACTTTCTTCATCTTAATCAACTACTGTAACTTATTTATTTTGTTCACTTTGTCTTCATTTGATTCAAGTCGTGATTATACGCTGAAGAAACAAAAGAGAAAATCGAGGCAAAACCCATGTTGCCGAGTCATTATCAACCACGGGCGCATAATGATGGAACAAAGCACAAATCTTTTAACGCAAACTAACTACAACCTTTCTACTGGGGTCCCAATCCCCGACACTAATGTTTTGGAATTAATAAAACAACAACAAGCATTTACCAAAAAAATAAAGTACAAAGTCATTATAATTCCTTCTTTTATATATAAACTAGAATAGGATCCGCATATATGCGGATTTTTAATAAAATATTTTAAATCCGTAACAATAAATTAAAAACAAAATTGAATAATCTGTAAAGAAAAACGAATAATCGAATATTTTCCTTTTTGTATTAGTAATCGAAAAAGAAACTTAAATGAATAACATAATTTAAGTAAATAATAAATTTTAAAATCCCGTTAATTTTTTTTTTTAGAAAATAGAAAGTATAATCTGATCACTACTAAAACAAATATATAAAAACACAAAATCGAAACCTAAAAGTTATTTATTTATTTTAATTTTCACTTACTTTCATTTAAAATATTCAAAACACAGAATCTGTTGCGGATCCTAAGCAACATTAACCATACTTCTCATTTATATAATAAGATGTGGTTTCATATTCCACACACCGTTACTTTGTATTCTGATTATAATGGACCATGAAATCATTTGCATATGAACTGCAATGATACAGTGCCCACTTTATTTCGTGGGAGACATTTACCAGATTCTATTAAATTGGTTTTTCCCCTTTTATGAGTTGGGTTATTCTTAGTGGGTACAATTTTCTTTATTTATTTTTAACTAATTCCAATTTTCTTTTTTATTTTATCGGAAAAAAATCTGTTATTCTTTGTGACCGGACTAAAATAAAGCCATTGTATTTGAAAATAGCTTGTATGTGGACAAGTTATATATGATTTATTCACAAGACTGTGGGAATGATTTTACCCACTAACAATAATAATCCCATCACAAGGTTTCAATAATCTACAAGACAGATCTATTTTTCCGAATCTCAGTCTACATATCATTTGCCACCATCAAAACGAACAAGTTTACTCTACAATTCATCTTGAGATAGATTAACAAAACAAAACAAACAAGCAAAAAACCGTTTTGAGAAAGAAATTTATATTTGGATGTCAAAAAAATAAAAATGATAGATATTTACATTCACAACAAATTAGCTGATCTTTTTATTAGACCATCTGTTAAATAATATTAAAACTATTGATATTAAATTGATGAGATATCTTTTTTACGGTTTTCACCGTTGTGGATGGTAACTTACGATGCAGATGCTCTTAGCTAATTTCGTTTGGTAACCAAAACAAAACAACTTTCCCGCCTAGTCTCTTTGACTTACACACCTCTACTTCGTTTCCTCTATTTTATATTTTAGTCTTCTATTTCAAACGTATAATGCATTCTCCCTATTTTATATAATATTTTTTCTAAGGCTGATATATTGTCCTATAACGTATGTATTTTTTTTAACATATATTTAAAATCATTAAAAACATATTTTAAAATCATGCAAAACAAAAAAAACTATGAAACGCATAACGTCCTTACACAGTCACATCACAATCCTTTTTTTTAGTGTTATGTTATCACCCATAGCGTTTATATGTGGTTTTCGTATCTTCAGTTTATATGTATATAGTAGATACTTAATCCGCACTTTATTAAAAAATAAGTATACTTATTCCTTTTTTTTGTCAACAAAAAATAAGTATACTTAGATAGTTAGATGTATGAAAGTGATTCAAATATTTATTATTTATGAACTTTTTCAAAGATAATGGTTTAAAAAAATAAATTGATACAAATTAATCATATATAGCTCGAAAATTAATTACGTGGGGGAAATATTTGAATACTAATATGTGAGTATTCGTAATTGTGTACACTTCAATTCTGGTAAAGTTAAGGAACCAAAACATACATACACTATATCACTTTTTTTTATAAAGGCTTTGCAATAAAAAAACAAGTAACTACATACAATGACCTTTGGGTTGTTTTGGTGAATAACCAAAAAAAAATTATAATTAAGAAAGTAATCAATTTTTTAGAGAGAGATAGAAACATGTAGAGAGAGAAATTGGTTATGAACTAAATTATAGTTTTTTATGGTTATTCACCAAATTTTCCCATGACCTTTTTTAAAAAGAAAATAGAGGTAAATAGATTTAGCATACATTTTAGTCTTGGAAAGGAAAGGAAGAAGGAAATTAGTGATGAATGATCACTATATCTATTACAAGTGGTTAAGTCTACAACATTGCTTATATATACATGCATAGGACTTCAAAGATAACGGAAGAAATCAACAAACATGTGATCCTAATATCTTAGTACGACCAGATATGCCTGCTTATCTTCATTTAAATGTGGATCAGGGAATCTAAGTCAAACTGACTTTAAAATTTAAGACAAAACCTCCTTTATTATTTTTCCCAAACCATATTGTTTTTTTTTTTAAATATTGATCTGGAACTATTTTGTTTATGTAATTGCCAAATTGTATTGTTCTGTGTCTTTATTCTCTTCACACTATACCTTAATTTTTAATTATGTTTAAAGCATATAATATTTAATTGAAAGAAAATAGTGATCATATCCATATATTTCAAGGTATTTAATACGTTCATAAGTATGATTAAAATCATCGTAACAAAAACAACCTGTCTTCCATGGTTAGTAATCACAGAAAATATAAAAGTAGTTTATAAAGCAATTGTATCATGAGGTATAAATAAACAGTAGAAGAGTTCAAAATACGGCTATAAAACCGTCCAATAATATAATCACTTCATCTAAATATTGTTTTCTAAATTTTTTTTTTATAAATTATTTACTTTCGATTTTTTTAGTATTTGATATATATATATATATATAGTGAGAAAAAATATGTGCCTCTAGCTAAATACATACCTAAATGGGCTAAATCTCTGCCCTTGTTTACAATATATGTATATAATATCCTATAGTTAAGCTTACGTCTGAAAATAAAATAATAGTTTATTAGAAACACCGAAAATTATGCCAGTGCCACTCGCTCGTATCGAAATTCGAAAGTTATATTCTCTTTTTCTCTTTGCCTAATTTAATAATCACAAAATAAATTCAATCCGAATATATATCGACATAGTATATGCCCTTACATATTATTTCTGACTTTTCTCTATCCAAATTTTCTCGCTTCATGTTTTTTTTTTAATATTCTAAATTAATTTTCACATTAGAAAAAATAATTAAAAAGGTGAAAAGAAAACAGAGTGTCAGAGAGAATCGAAGGTCCATATCAGTAGTAAGTGAAATCACGATAAGAATTAAGTTCCAAAAAGAGTTTTACCAAAAAAAAAAAAAAAAAAAAGTTCCAAAAAGAGAAAAATTAATATGACGCTAAAAAAGGAGAAAATAAATATTTTTTTATAAGAAAACAGAAAATTTAATGTAAGGCAGACACGTGTCACTACTGTACCCTACACCAAACAGACAGCTCTTGTTTCTCTTCTCTATGCCTCAAGCCTCAAGGCTCTCTCTTTAACTGTCTCCTCTTCGGATAATCCTATCCCTCTCTCCCTATAAATACCTCTTCACTCTCCTTCTTCCTCCACCACCACTACCACCGGAAACAACCACCGGAAAAACAAAAAACCCTTCCCAAGATTTTATAAACAAAATTTTTTTTTCTTTCTTTCTCTGTCTACTTCTTCTGATCAAAAACATGGTCGGTCATCAAATGGAGAAAGCTTCGAACGGCTCGGCGGCGCTGGAGACGCAGACGGGTGAGCTTGATCAGCCGGCGGCGCTTCGAAAAATCATATCGGTGTCTTCTATTGCCGCTGGTGTACAGTTCGGTTGGGCTTTACAGCTATCTCTACTGACTCCTTACGTGCAGCTACTCGGAATCCCACATAAATGGGCTTCTCTGATTTGGCTCTGTGGCCCAATCTCCGGTATGCTTGTTCAGCCCATCGTCGGTTACCACAGTGACCGTTGCACCTCAAGATTCGGCCGTCGTCGTCCTTTCATCGTCGCCGGAGCCGGTTTAGTCACCGTAGCCGTTTTCCTCATCGGTTACGCCGCCGATATAGGTCACAGCATGGGTGATCAGCTTAACAAACCGCCGAGAACGCGGGCTATCGCGATTTTCGCTCTCGGGTTCTGGATTCTTGACGTGGCCAACAACACCCTCCAAGGACCATGCCGTGCTTTCTTGGCTGATTTATCCGCGGGGAACGCGAAGAAAACGCGGACTGCAAACGCGTTTTTCTCGTTTTTCATGGCGGTCGGAAACGTTTTGGGCTACGCGGCGGGATCTTACAGGAATCTCTACAAAGTTGTCCCTTTCACGATGACCGAGTCATGCGATCTCTATTGCGCAAACCTCAAAACTTGTTTTTTCCTCTCCATAACGCTCCTCCTCTTGGTCACTTTCGTGTCTCTGTGTTACGTCAAGGAGATGCCATGGACGCCTGAGCCGACCGCCGACGGGAAAGCCTCGAACGTTCCCTTCTTCGGAGAGATTTTTGGAGCTTTCAAGGAATTGAAGAGACCGATGTGGATGCTTCTTATAGTCACTGCACTAAACTGGATCGCTTGGTTCCCTTTCCTCCTCTTCGACACCGATTGGATGGGCCGTGAGGTGTACGGAGGAAACTCAGACGCAACCGCAACAGATAGCGCTAAAAAGCTTTACAACGACGGAGTCAGAGCTGGTGCGTTGGGGCTTATGCTTAACGCGATTGTTCTTGGTTTCATGTCTCTTGGTGTTGAATGGTTCGGCCGGAAAATGGGAGGAGCGAAACGGCTTTGGGGCGTTGTTAACTTCATCCTCGCTATCTGCTTGGCCATGACGGTTCTGGTGACGAAACAGGCGGAGAATCACCGTCGAGATCACGGCGGCGCTAAAACAGGACCGCCTGGTAACGTCACAGCTGGTGCTTTAACTCTCTTTGCTGTTCTCGGTATTCCTCAAGCGGTAAGTCTCTCTCTGTTTTTGTTTTCTTTTTTGTTGTTGTTTTATCTATTTGGTTCATGCATTATTATTATTTTGTTACTTTATAAGATTTGCATGAATCAGAAAGAAATTCATTAATAACTTAATTTGACTAGATTTTTTTCAATTTATTAATTAATTGCAGATTACGTTCAGTATTCCTTTTGCACTAGCTTCCATATTTTCAACCAATTCCGGTGCCGGCCAAGGTAAAATTTTCTGTTATGAGTATTTTTTTATTTAATTTAAAATTACCCTTTATGTTTTGGATAACATCATAGGTCTACAATCTTCTTAAAGTGTTGGGACCTTCAAAAAGCTATAAGCATTTAATACGTACAGATTCGTAATTTTATATAACTTATTGAGATGATTCTATAAGTAACCAATATTAATATATGGGGTTTCATTCACCCATTCAGAATAATACCATATTTAGAAAATTACAAACAAAAAAAAACAATTTATCTACTGGAATAAAAGTTTTACCACACCAGCGAAAAAATGTAAGACTTGAATTAATAATCATTCTAAACTAAAGATTTGTATCTTTCATTTCCCACAGGGCTTTCTCTAGGTGTTCTGAATCTGGCTATTGTCGTCCCACAGGTAAATCGGTTTGAAATCAGTTTTAATTTATTTAGTTAGAAAACAAAACTGTTATGGTTGATATATTTTTATAATTTTGATTGATTAAAACGTAGATGGTGGTATCTGTGGGAGGTGGACCATTTGACGAACTCTTCGGTGGCGGAAACATTCCGGCGTTTGTGTTAGGAGCGATTGCGGCAGCGGTGAGTGGCGTACTGGCGTTGACGGTGCTGCCTTCGCCGCCACCGGACGCTCCTGCATTCAAAACTGGGGCTATGGGATTTCATTAAAATTTTAGCAGTCTTTGATTGGCTCTGTTTCTCTCATAAAACAGTAGTGTTATTGTGCAAATCCTACATAAAGAAAAAAAAAAAAAGAAAGGAAAATTAAACTCATTGGGTTGGTTTGTATTTTACCTAAACCCACTATGTTCCTTTTTTTTTTTCTTTTGTAACTGAATTTTCATTTGGAGTATATTTTACTTTTTGTCACCACCTTCAAGGCTTCAATATCACGACTTCATTGTTTCGGACCTTTCGGTAATATACCTCATAGTCTACAATCATACATCGAGTTTTGCATCAACCAAGATACCTGATGTTACCTTAGTTAATAGCTTCTTCAGCTAATACATCTACTTCAAGATTTGAAGAATTCTACTAACAAATATAAAGCTAAAATTGTAAGCTGGGGATTAGCTATAAATTGATAATGTGCCTGATGAATCTAGCAATAGAGTGATGCTTCCAAATTTGAGATCCTGGTGCAGAAACTGCCTCCTACAATAGATCAAATAGAAGTTTAGAGTCTCCACAAAAGCCTAGTACAATTTGTTGAACAACAACCATACGAAAGGCAATAGCTTCTACCTTTAAGGAAATTTGTGCAGGGACTAAAAGAATACGAGCCTATAAACTATATGATTTGCCTTGTCTTTTATGAAATGAAACTAACCTATACCAATGTGTGCAGTAGCGTAGAAATCCAAAAAGCATTGACAAAAAACAGCATAAATGATTATTTTGTCTCTGATACCTTTTGAATTGTGAGTCACATTGGTGACGACAACAAAAAGAGAGGCAAGCGTAGTTTAAGGATACACAACTAGATTGATGATAGCGTTCCTAGTATTGCTAATTACTATCGTTTTGTGATTAATCATATTAACAATATACTCTTTACCGAATCCGGCTATAAATTACACCATTAATACTTAAATTGAGCTCCTGACCTGCATAATTTGATTTCATCCCAAAGATTAAATCATTAAAATCCTTAAGTGCACAGTAATATTTGTTTTTAATACATTAAAACCGGAAACCGGAAGAGCAACGTGGGCCTTATCTTCTTCTTCCTCCTTTCTTCTTTTATCTTAGAGCTCTCTCTCTCTCTCTCTCACACACACACACTCGCCAGAACGATTTCGATTTCAGACTTTTCAGAGTAGTAATCTCAATCTCATCGGAGAACTTATGATCGAATCGAACATGCTACTCCATACGGTATCCTCTTCTTCTCCTCCGATTCACCGGCTCTATCTCCACCATTCCCAGATTCTCCCATCTACTGGCTCGCTTAAGCTCTCTCCCAAGAAGATTTCTCTTCAGGTAAACACTCCACGTTGCTCTCTTCCTCACAATTTTCACGATTTCCGTGGTATAATCTCAGTAATTTTAGTGTTTCCTCTGTTATCGCTCCCAAGACTTTTTTAAACTGTAGTTATATGAGAGACGAGTGTTGATGAGGAACTTGAAAACATCCCAACCACTGATTTGATATATAAGCTCATATTGAATTAGGGTTTTACTGCGAATTTGCGTAGCATCTGAAATTAGAACGGATCCAAATCAGTTGAATCACGAGTCTCTCTATTCCTATGAGCTGTTTTACATTTTTTCTCTGTGGCATGGTTATACTGTTCATAAATTTGCTAATCTTCCTCCATGTTTTAAACCTGTGGATGAAGGCAGATACATGGAAGAAGAACTTTGGCCATTCGATCTTTTCATGGTACTTTCACCTCTTCTCCTCTCTGCTTAAAGTTTCATACTTTGACATCTATTTGGATTTACTTGTGATGTGTATGGTTTTCAGTCCTAGATGTTGATTCTGATTCACCAGATGTCTTTGTATTCTTTCTCACCATATGTGGATCTACTTCCTATATGCTGTCTGTCTGCAGAATCTGCTGCTAGAGGTTTACCGGTTTTGAACAAAGCTTCCTTGAAGAAGCTACCAAGCAAAGGAAGTACCTTTGTGCTGGCCCAGAGCGTGTTGATGATTTCTGCTAACCCGCAGTTTGCAGCAGCAGCAGAAATCATAAAGCCCGAGCCGATTTACGAAGTTGGAGAGTTGTTTGAACTCAGTATTCAGCTTTCTTACTTGCTGTTACTACTTGGTTTGCTCGGAGTCGGTACTTTCTATGTCATCCGCCAAGTACTTGTCCGCAGAGAACTTGACCTCTCCGCCAAAGAACTACAGGTACTAAGTTCACGACTTTGTGGTAGATAACAGTAGAATAAGTAACTGAGATGAAATGAAAGGCCATTAGAGAGGGAAGAGTAGAAATGAAGAAACAACTCATGTTTTTACAAAACGCCGTATTGAGTTTTTTCCTTTCTCTGTCTCTTATCTCATGGTTTGGTCTCGATTTGGAAACCCTGATAAATCTGGATGTTGTGAACATCATAAGACTGGCTCAAGTAGCCATGATTGCTCAACCGTTTGTTAATTTAATCAAATCCGTGTTCTATGGTTTTTTCTTTTTGTCTGAATAATCTGAAGGAGCAAGTTAGGAGCGGGGATGCAAGTGCAACAGAGCTCTTCGAGCTCGGTGCAGTGATGCTGAGGCGGAAATTTTATCCTGCAGCCAACAAGTTCTTGCTTCAAGCCATCCAGAAATGGGACGGCGACGATCAAGATCTTGCTCAGGTAATAAAAAAAATTTACAAAATTACACTGTAACATCATATGATCCAGCAAGTTAAAAAAGCCAAGTTGACATTGTAAGTTACAATTCTCGAGACAGGTCTATAACGCTCTTGGAGTGAGTTATGTCCGAGAGGATAAACTGGACAAAGGAATCGCTCAATTTGAGATGGCGGTGAAGATACAGCCCGGTTATGTAACGGCTTGGAACAACCTTGGGGATGCTTATGAGAAGAAGAAAGAGCTGCCTTTGGCGTTGAAAGCGTTTGAAGAGGTTTTGTTGTTTGATCCGAACAACAAAGTGGCTCGGCCTCGACGAGATGCCTTGAAGGATCGCGTTAAGCTCTATAAAGGCGTTGTGGCGGTTAAGTCCAAGAAACGGTGACGGTGAAAAAGCAAAAGACGCTGCTGACTCGAACCAAGAAGCGTTCGTCTCTCTCCTCTCCTTGGTTTTTTTTTTGTTTGGTAATTTGTAAGGAGATTTTATGTTAATATGAAAATGAAACTTGTTTTTTGTGTTAATGGAAATGGAGTGCCTAAAATTATTTGATCGAGTATACTTAACTAGTGTTATATATTATATACACTAAAATATATTTTCTTGCATAGATGCTCTCATGGCTTCAATTTATATGAACCCATTTATTTTGAACTCACAATACTGTAAGTTCACTTTCACATCTCCAATTTTGGGTTTGATATGTTTGAACTGTAATATTTTACCCTCTCTAAAAATACAAAGTTGTAACCAATAAAACCACCCATCTTTTTATTCGGAATCGATACAAAGTTTTGCGTTGAATAATGTAAACATAATGGCAAAATAAGCTCACACAAGATACAAAAGAAAGAAACATAGTTATACAAGATGAGAGAGAACATATATATATATATATATATATATATATAAATAGGGTTTTTGTAGTGTTTAAGGACACTTGAGCTTATGGCCATGCGTACGGAGACTGGCGTAGCAAGGACATGATGCTGTGTTGCCGGAGGTTCCCGGCGGCACACATTGACACTTGGCACAGCAACTTCCACACGCTCTGTGACACACTTTCTTCCTCGACGTCTCTCTGCATCTCCTCGCGCACGCGTACCCACAATCTACAAAAATTTCGCTCCTCATTCATCAGAAGTTGTTGGAGCAAAAAAAAAAAATATAAAAAAAAACTGAAAACAGAGGATTAAGAGTGTTACTAACTGAATCGTGGACGATGATGGTGTGTTCTCTTAAACGCCTCCATTTGGTTCTCGTCGTTCGTCTGATGAATCTGTTTAGCAGCAAAAGGAGCCGAATTTTTACTAATTTTACTCTCTCGAAAGCTCGTTTTAATATGTTTTTTTTGAATCAGTTTTACCTGAGAAACAGAGGATGTTTCAGCGTTTCTGGATGAAGAGAACTCTGCAAACACCTGTGAAGGATCAGACATAAATTTTCAGTTGATTTTATTCAGTTTGTCTGAAATAAAGAGAAGCTAATCTTGAAAAGTGGGTTTGAACAATTTACCTGAGAAAGCAGATAAAGAGAGATGAGCATAACAAAAGCCACCACTTTCATCTTCTTCATCTTCTCGGTCTTTAGAGATTGAAGCAGTTTGTGAAAATAGAAGCTGTGAGTGATCCTTTATATAGAGAGGGGACACATTTCAGCTATTTTGTCTTCTTGCTCTTTTTTTTTGTTTTGTGTGAAAGAAAAAATCTCCTTGTTGGATAGATAGATATCACATGCATAAACTTTCATCGCTGGACTTAAAACATAAATCACAGATTTTAGATTGCGTTTTGCTGTAAAGTGTTGGGGTTTGATGCATGCAAGTATGCAACAGTTTTGATTGGTGCCCCTTTTTTTTTTGGAGGATATATAATTAGTATGCAAGAAAGGGAGGAAGAAAATTCAAACCTAGTTCACTACTAAAAACTAAAATCAAATTTGTTACATGAAAATGAGAGTTAATTTACGGTAAAAAGATATGGGATGGATTTTATTATAATGTAATGACTAATGTGTGTGACTTTACTGACTTGTCGACACACAAATGTAGCAAGGGGGGTTATTGGGAGATGGATTTTAAAATTTTTTTAAAATTTTGAGATTCCATCATTATTGGTTTATAGATTCTTAAAATCCTAATAGAATCCATTGTTATTGGTTTAAAGATTTTAAAATTCTATCCAAAATCCTTGTTATTCAAAAAATTTGAGTTTTAAAGATTTTATGATTCTATTAAAATTTTGTGTTATTGGGACAAGGATTTTAAACATTTTAACTCATAAAACAAGATTTATCAAGACTTTCGAAATACTACCTATATAGCTTAGATTCTCAAAGTCATTAGAACAAAACTATTTTGATAGATTTTCTAAATACACAAACTTTTTCCAAATCTAACAAAATTTTTAACAAATTTAACAAATCTATCAACTCTTAAAATCAATCAAAATTTTATGAATCCATCTCCCAATAACCCCCTAAGTGTATAAAGATATAGGCAATTAGGTATTTTGGAAGTTAATGTGTCTTAATGATTTATTTGCCATAAGAGAGTTTACAGCTGTCTCTTAGTTAAGACATAGAGAGACTGAGAGAGAGATATAGACGAAGGAAACGCAGACGCAGTATTGTTCCAAAAAAAACAGATGCAGTGTTTGGCATTTAAATGCAAACGCAATATTATTGTTTTTTCTGTTTTATACAAAAGTCCTTTGAAAATTTCAAACACACATGAAACTTCAAACGGAGAAGAGAACGATATCAAATAACTACTTGGGTTATTTCTTTGCGTTTGTGTTGGTGTTTTTATAATGTAAAGATTTAAGAGATATTATAGTATGAAAACAGAAACGCAAACGTAAGCTTGTTTTTGTTTTTTGTTTTTGTTGATGTGATTCTTGTTTTTGTTTGTTCTTAAAAATTGCTAGGTTGTGTCTCTCATATATATAAGGAATTTGTTTTAGTTTTCATATTTGATAGAAAAACAAAGAGAAAAGTTATTTCATGCAGAAAAAATCTAACAGAAAAGTCAATAAAATTGTTTTACTAAATAAAAAGACAAAAACACAGCGTGCAAATTGCTATGATATTATTAATTGTGGGGGAGATAGGAAAATGACTCGAGAGGAGACAACAAATTGATAATACTTTTATCAAAGGAAACCCTGTTGTAAAAAAAAATGGATTAGGCCCAATAAGTGGAATCCTTTTATTGGGCCCGTCTAGAACTAGAAAATATTATAAGATTTATTAATTAGCTTCTGGTTCTTCACCTAATATAATCAATTGTTCCAACTTCTAACTACATTAAATCAAAATAAAATTAATGTCTTTAGTGTCTAATTATATACCTGGTGTCTGAATAAGATCATCATTATGAGATTGGGCAGATTTTGCGGAGAACTGTGAGGAAGGACAGAAGCTCAAATCTTTTCTAGACATGCCCAATGACAATAATTTAACAATATAATTGTTTTTGTAACGTCATATATTTCTTAAATAGGGAGAGGAAAATACGTATAGAATTTTTGTAATAAAGCTAATTAATACACAATGTAGAACTGGTATAGTTTTCTTCGATAATTTTTTTTTTCTTTCATTTTTTGGGTGTAAAAGTTTTTTTTTAAAAATAATAATTCTTCTATAAATTATTTTGTTCTGATTGGTTTCTTTTAGTTACTAAAACATGCATACATGTACATATTAGAATACCGATATCGTCCACTATTTTTTTCCTCTCCCTAGTCCCTACGTTAACAATGCAATGGGGTCGAGTGTTAATCTATACTTCTATAGTGTGCCTTTGAGTTTATAATAAAATACTACTAAAAAGTACAATTTACGACAGTAGAATTTCATTTCAATAATATTGATAAAGGTAGAATATAACACAGATCTTATATTGAATAAATATTTTATTTTCCTAGTGATTGTAACACTAATTAATATAACACCTAACAAAAATGAAACACAAAACCTATTTGGACAATTTTTGTCCTTTTACTTCCACAGTTTTTATTAATAGAGGTCGAAAGAAGAGAACAACAACCAAATGGATGATTCTCCGAGGACCCGATTTGTGTCCAGACGAACCGACCCGGTAAAGTTCTCGTCCACGGGTAAAATTTCTTACCGGCGATCGTTCTCTTCATCCTCCAGTCCCATCCTGTTCTCCGACGACTCTCCGGGAACTCCTCTCCGTCTCCTCGGGGTCCCATTTTCATGGGAAAAACTTCCCGGCAAACCCAAAGAGCTCTCATATCACCGGAAAATCGAATCAGCAAACAACCTCTTGCCTCTCCCTCCTCACCGGAATAACCGCCTCCCGACCGCCGGAAAACACTATAGCCCCAACACCACCCGTAAGAAGAACACGTCCCCGACTGTCACGAGAGATCCCTTCACGGCGGCGCTGGTAGAATGTTCAAAAGGCGGCTCCGCCGAAGAGGGAAAACATACCGGCGGCGAATCAAACAAGGCCTTGCGGAAAAACAGCATCGGGTTAGTGAATCTTTATGCTTCTTGTAGAAGAGCTTGTGAAGTTTCAGAATCCATTGTTTATCTCCCGAGGTCCGTCGCTGGAGTTGCTTCCTACGATCATCTTATTCTCAGCACTCGTCGTCGTCGCCGATGATTTAGCACTACTAAGTATATAAGATTTTTAAATAAATATGTTTATATTTCAAGAAGTTGTGCTACGTTACGAGCATCTCCTTGGACCGACACTACTAGTACAAATTACAGTATTATTTACGACTGCCATGCAACTCAAATCAATCAGTATGTATTTCATTATATTTGTCTAGAATCTGTTTTTTTCTTCTTTAAATTATTAATTATTATTACTATTATATACTATTTTTGTCTACTACGTACAACGTACTGTTCCATGTAATATATATATATTTCTGAGCGTGACATATTACTGCTTATGATTTATGTGTCTTTACTCTTACCATTTGGATTTGAAAAGAGGATAAATCTTAAGAGCATGTGCATTGGAGACATTAAAAGATCTAATAACATTATTTTAATATTAAATCTTAAGACTAAAGATTCAAAACTAATAAAAAGTGTTTAATATAGGATCTATTTTTGGGTTTTACACATGTATGCATAACTAAAGTGTTTTAAAATATTAAACTTATTTAAATTTAATCAAAAAAATAACTTTTAGACACCAACTCTTAAAATCTCCAATTATGCGAGAAAAAAACCAGTTATGTGTTATTGTGATTCAACCGGCTATAATATAGTTAATTACAATTAATTTACATGTATGGATGTCGAAAAGAAAAAAGAAAAAATCGTTTAAAATAATTAATGGTATCTAATTACTTTCAGTTTTCCTGATATTACGTACCGTTTTTTTTGTCAATCTGTGATATCTAATCCCATGTGGCTATATATGTGAGAGCTTTAGCTATTCTAAGCCATAAATTCAAATACGTACGTATTTGCACGAAACTTCATTGTTCATTTTGTAACCTTAACACTGATCGTAGAATATGATTTAATTGCCATTCAATTGTGCGTATTATTTTTATTATATAAAAAGAGAGAAAAAAATCAACTGATGTTAAAAACAGAAAACTATTAGATCCAAATGGATATTGGTTAATACCCAGAGGAAATTTAGTGAGATTTATAACCATTTGAGAAGAAATAACACAAATACGTATTTGTAATCTCTAAGAGTGCTTGGATCTTTAATCATTGGTGGTCGTGCGTTGCAATGTAACGAAGCAACGCTGCCTATGTACCAATATGCCATGGAGCTCTGAAAAGGATGACCGGCAGAAATGGAAATGGCATAGATAATTTGAGAGGAATCCGATTCTATTCGTAACTTCTTGATTTCCAGCAAATCGCTTGATAGATGCCTATGTACCAAATCTTTTTAGACGATAAAAATTAATTTGACAACAAAAAATTGAATATACACATTATTTTTTGTTTGTTATTCGAACTGGTTATGAACAATCGAATTCTGTTGTGGGTCACTCATGTCAGTCAATTATTCAGTCAATTATTCAGTTTTACTCTTTTAAAATAGAGGAAGCCAGAAGCGAATTTATCAATTTGTCTTGAATACTACACGGATTCTAAATTTCTAATTTCTAAAAGACAATACATAAAGGTATATTTTTCTCAACATCTATATCTAACCTTATGTAAACTACTGAAATTTGTGATTTATTGTTTTATATTAAGTGGGTCATATAAAATGGTATTTAAATGAATTTATGTATTAAAACAATGATGGAAGTGATAGGGTATATAAATGAGAACTTTCATTGCCAACGACAGACATGGTTTACAAATGATGTGATTCTAATTTATTGACATTTTTCCACCCTTCATATTCTCTCATGTGAATATTGATTGATACACATAAGGTGAAATTATTTTGGAGGACCCATAGAGATAAATACCATGCTTTACAATTCAAACGTGAGCATAGAGATACCTGGTTGTATCACCACACATTTGTGAGAATTATTAAATATTAGAGTTTACTTTTTACAATTGTGAGAATTATTAAATCAAATCAAAAATGAAATTTATTTTCTCTTTTTATATTAAAAACATTTAACTATTTTTCAAAAAAAAAAAATACAACAAATAAGTAAACGTATATACATAACTAAAAATAGATTTTGATGTAAATATTGTATTATTTTAAGGTCCATATATTATAGTAAATAAAACGAATAACAAGTATTTGACCAAAAAACAAATTCTAAATACCATTAGCTAGATATATATATATATATATATATTGTATAGTGAATAAAACAATTGAAGAGAAACAAAATGTATCTCCAACTCCAAGTAGAATCCCCCAGAACTTTAAACATCTTTGGGATTTTTTTCTGTATTTCGAATCCCCAATTATGTGTACTTAAGAATTTAAGAACCCATTCATAAGAAAAATAAAGATTATGTATTAAAATTATTAATGTGTTACCACCGAATTCAAACACGGTATAATCGATGTTGTTGACAAAAAAAAAAATTGTAGTCATTATTTAGATTTTTGATATAAATGAAAGCTTGATTTTTTTTGTCAAATGTGAAAGCTGGATTGGTTATATATATATATATATATATATATATTTCATTATTAAATCTAAATAGATTTACTATTAAAATATCTCAATTTTTTATATGAATATTCAAATATTAAAAAGAAAACATATTTATTACAAATTGTCTTTTTAATATACTTTTTTAGTTTTTTTTCAATAAATCACAAAAGATTGTTACAATCAACATGTTTTTAAAAATCATTAATTGACTATTCAACTTACATTAACAAACCATTGAATAACTTGTGATATCAACTAAAATTGTGAGACGATTGAGAATAAGATTATGATTACATTTCATAACCAACGTGAATCTTCAATCCATTAACCCCTCAAACCGAGTTGTTATTGTTTGGATTTGTGAACAGGGAGACGATGAATCTTGTTGCTCTGGTCCTCCTAATACTAAACCAACTCATTGTTTCATGTGTAGATGCAGGCAAAGTCGTTTTGATGGATTCCAACATCACTCGCTCTTTCGACGACATGGAAGCTGATTTCTGTGAGCTTTTCTTGATTTTTTTTTGTCTACGAGTTGTCCGTCTCCATAACTTTTGTCTCCATTTCTATTGATTAATTGTCCATTGGTTTTATGCTTTTCCTTAAAGGTGTTATGGTTTATATTCGCTGATGCTGATGGAACTTTGGTTTTCCAGCTCCATCAATGAATGTTACGGTAGAAACCGGAGTCCTTTACGTGGCTGAGCCTTTCGACGCTTGCTAAAACTTGAGGAACAAACCAGAGCAGAGCCCTAACGGTACTTCACCTTTTGTGTTGATCGTAAGAGGAGGCTGCAGTTTTGAGCACAAAGTCAGAAACGCGCAGAAAAGCGGTTTCAAGGCTGCCATTGTCCATGACAATGTGGACCGCGACATCTTGCTAGCAAGTAAATTATATACTATACAAGTCTCTAATCTCGTACTGATGCTACAAATCTTGATTTCGGGAGATTTTTTTTTCTTTTTTTTTTTTTAATCAGTGGGAGGAGAAGCGGACGGTATGAAGATTCAAGCGGTTTTTGTGACGAAAGCAGCCGGAGAAACGCTCAAGAAGTACGCCGGTTTTGCGGAAACGATAGTCATGTTGGTCCCTGGTTTAGAGGACTCGGTGTGGCCGTTGTCCGCGTCCATAGCATTGATCTTTTCGCTGGCCATGTTTGTTACTCTGTCCACTTGTGTCTTCGTCTATAGGCGTTGCACATCGGATAGCAACAGTGCATCTCAGTTCCATGGGATGAGCCGGAGAATGGTGAAAGCAATGCCGAGTGTTACATTCACTTGTGCACACGAAGACAGCACGACTGCTCTCTCTTGCGCTATCTGCCTCGAAGACTACAGTGTCGGGGACAAGCTCAGGGTCTTACCTTGCCGTCACAGTTGAGTAAATATGTTTAGAAAGAAAAAAACTCAGCTTGTTATAACAACGACAAACTTATGTGATTCTACGATCCTATTGGTGTTTTCTTTCAGAGTTCCATGCCGCTTGTGTAGACTCGTGGTTGACATCATGGAGAACGTTTTGTCCAGTGTGTAAAAGGGATGCGAGAACAAGCACAGATGGGCCACCAGCTTCAGAGAGCACACCGCTCCTCAGATCTTCTTCCATTGCAGGATCATCTCTAGTGCTAGTAGACCTTCCTCCTGTGGAATCCTACATTCAACAATCTTTCAGGTCTTCCTCTCATCACAGCTGCTCTTTCTATGAGGATTTCAGGCAACAAGCCTCCCCATTGCAGTCGTCGTCATTCACCACCTGTATGGACTCTTTTCACTCACCGGGTTACTCGACCATGTCACCTCTCAACGTGATCGGCATGTCACCATATCGACCTAGCCCAAGCAATGCGTCTCCTGGGTTAGTCCAATCAACAAACCATCGTTTCGATTCTCTGCTTTGCAGGGAATCAGCAGGTTCGTTGTCTCCTTTCGCCTCTGCACACTCGCTTCGAGACTGTTAGACCAAGCTTCCAGTAGACACCAGAACAGGAAGAATCTGTCTCTCTTGGTCTGGCTTTGTTCATATAGGATTCTTCTGTTTTTGATCGTCAGGCTAACACATCAGGTCCTTGTAAAGCTATCTATTAGCTCACTAAAACGATCGATGATATGTACACCTCTCTGTTCATGTTGGTTTCATTCTTAGATTGTTCGAATCTGTTTTGTTACGACGAGAAACATATAGCTCACCGGCAAAGACAAAGAAATGTCACAGGAGACGCAAGTTTAATCTTTCTGTGCACTATTTTCTCATCAAAACTCTTGAGATATCTGAGATATAACTAAACTACATTATCAATTGAGTGATCCACCCGATTCTAAAGTCATCACTCTGTCCGTTGTCGTTTTGCTTTAGTTTCTCTCATCCAATCTTTGCATTCCTCAGCGGAGCCATTGGGATAAGCTAGCTGCCATGTGAGAAGTTTCTGTTGCTGCAAGACAGAGCAATCGGGCTTTTATGTATAAGAGAGAAGCAAGAGAGGATCGAAAGATTCAACTGTAAGAGATTCAATAAATGAAATGAAAGCCTTCTATACCCATTCGCGGATGAGGGATCCTCCGCTAAGCTCTGCAATTTGCATGATCTCCCTGCCATTCACCAGAGGCTTTACATCCCAGATGTTATCGAGACCTGTAATGTTTAAGCAAGAAACACCGTTACGTATGTCAGCTTCTGACAGATGCAGCTCTTGTGCATCGCTTCTCAAAATCAGAAAGATCGCCCAAAACACAAGAATTGGAAAATCAGCTGCTTGTTGTGTTCATATGATGTTCTTTAGGTTCTACTTTTGGTAATCACAAAAATGCAGGCTAACGCTTTACCCAGTTCACGAATGGTTTCCTCGATTGTTAGATAACTTTCTCGCGTCTTGTCCAGCTGGAAGTCCAGGTGCCCAATTTCCTGATCTTCTTTCACGCCGTCAACCGTACTACTCAGCAACAAAGATGTTAAGAGTGCAACACGCCAGAAGTCTTTGATATCTCTAAGAAGAAACCCTGCAATAGTAACAAAACAAACCATTTCAGTTATATGTACATGTGGTCGGATCTAATGTGTTCGTTAAATCACAAGATTTATACTACTCATAGTTTAAAGGATTGCAGAGGAGATTTTCAAAAAGTTATAAGCTAATATATCAATTAAATCGATAAATTAATCTATAGAATTAGGACTCTTATGATATTCAGAGTGTTGTACGAGTAACAGAAAGACATCACTAAGATTATCTATGGCATCGATTAACTAAAGCAAAATTAGTAATTTTCTTATAGTTTTCTCGAGTTTTAAAGGTGTGTGTAATACAACACCATAGAGGCTACAGAAGAGTACCTGTGAGTACTCTTATCTTCGATGTTGCTGGGACTTCTGGATCATCAAGGGAGATGGACTTCCAGTGCTCAAGAACATCAGTGGCCCAATCCAGCTTGTCCAGTTGTACGTCATTCTTCAACTGAAGGGAATGAATCAGCGACAGGAATCTCTCTGTGGTACGATGTATATTCATCACCTAAAGAAGAGATGGATTTCGTTAACACATGTTACTGCAATTAAGGCCTAGGATACGGAACATGAATAATCAGAGCTCACCGTTTCAGCATCACTAGTCTTCCGCTTCATGGAGAATTTGAAGATGTGGTTCACAACAGGTATCTGAAACAAAGAGCTCAAGTTTTGTTAGCTTAGGCAACCAAACTCAGATTTATTTAACCCAAGAAAAGATGGCAAGAGTTCAAATACATGGAATTACAGTACCGATTTGCCCTTATTGTCTTTGTAAACGGTTTTCCTAAAGGGAAGAAACAGAGCAGCATACAGAGCAAGCCTTCTTTGTTCACCCTAAAACCAGACGATAAGACACCAATAAAAATCTAATTGAATATAAAAAAGATAGGGGAACTACGTCTTTAGCAATTAAACAAGAAGCGATCGCGACAGACTAATAACTCACACTGAACTTTCCTAGCCCAGGTGTTTGAATGAGGCTCCACATAGCTTCCATGTAGGCTTGGCAGAGGCTAAAATAGCAAGACACGTGAGCGATTTTTGCAAAATATGAATAGCAGTGTCACAGAACCAGATTTGCTATGAGATAACCTGCCACAGTTCTCTGATGGTGTAGGCTCGGATGAAGAGGGAACGGCAAAGACAACCCCAAATAGCTTCAGATCACAAAGATACGTTACTGCCGAAACTGGTCCATTCCCAGATATCATCAAATCGATCTGCACCAAGAAATCAAATTGTGTAACGATAAACCTCAAAACGAGAGGTTGCGGAGAAATCAGCTATATCCAGCAAGCAAGAAGATCAGATACATCCGCTATATCCAGCAAGCAAGAAGATCAGATACATACTTCATTCCCGATCCGCTCTCTGCTAATTTTTTCTCCAAGAGCTACCCTTACTTCCTCACTTGAAGCAGCTTGTTTTAGTTCTTCATCCAGAGTAAAACCAAATCTTGCACCTGTCACAAAACAACAACCACAGAGCACAAATGAAGGATCTGAGATGGGCAATGTAATGACATAAAATGAAAATAAAAACACAAGTACCAAAGCGAATAGCCCGGAGAACTCGCAAAGGATCATCCAGAAACGTAGCTTTTGCAGGCAATGGTGTCACAATTCGTCCGGACTTGAGGTCATCGATGCCTGTGATTTTATCAGTTCCTTGTAAACTATTATTCTGAGCATCACAGGATATGAATGCTGGCAACACTAGGATGCACTAACCTCTTTCCGTAAGATCTTCTACTGAGCCAGTGTTAAGGTTGTAGAACAAGCTGTCAAATTTAAGAAATCATAAAAATGTCACAACTTGCATTCAGAGTGATACGGAGATCATAGTTATGCTAATTCTCGTACTTGACGAAGATGAGAGTACCTATTTATGGTTAAGTCTCTCCTGTAAGCATCCTGTTTTGGGGTGCCAAATGTCTGTAATAAAGAAAGGAAATAAAAAGCTTAACTAAGCAGCAAAAGCAGTTAGGTCCTTTCCATTGCAACCCTCGATAACTCAAATAAATTAGCTTGTGTTATTGTATTCGTATCAGATAATTAAGAAGCAATACCGTTGTAGGAATACGACTATTTTCTGTGTATTCCTCAGATCTCAAATTAACAAAATCTATCCATTGGTCATAGATGCGCATCTTTACTGTCTCCAAATGTTTGGATTGCTCAGGATTCCTGAAAATAAAACGGCCAACAAAATAAACGAGTTAGCATCAAGAACTATAGCGTATGGGAATTAGATTCACCAAGGGAAAGCTTGGAATTACAAGCCTAAATGAAAATCCAAAAGTTCAGGACCTTTCAATAACAGTGTCGCCTTGTACTTTCTCGTCTCTAGAAGATAAATATTTCTTGAGCTTTTCAAGAAATTCGCTTCCAGTCATATCGTCGATTGCTATGTCAATATCATCACTATCTCTCCCTAGAAGCTGAAAACAAAGATAAAACATACATAAACTCTCAAAACATTCTTCAGGCAGCAGAAATTTCCAGTACGCAATGGCAAATCCTCCTAGAGTAAAGAAATCAAAGAATCTTCATCTTTCTAGACAAATTCCACAATAATTCCAACCCCTAATTTTCTTCTCGACCTTTTCTATTATAGAATCTAAATACGGGACTCTTCGACTATTCCCTGAAATTATCGAATCCCACCAGGTGACCGAAGAGTACCTTATCGCGCACCCAGCCACCGGCGACACGAAGCTGCGTGTCGAGGTTGCAGAACCGGAGAGTACCGAGAAGCCGATCGAAAATTTCCCGCTCTTTCTCAGTGATATCAATCTTCTCCTTCAACTCAACTGAGAGAATCGATCGCTTCTCCTCCTCCCCTCCAACAGTCATCGTCATCGCCTTCTTCGTCGAGAACCAGCAGCTGCGCAGACTCGGAGAAACAACACGGGAAACGGGAAGAAGCGATGGAGAACGAAATGCGACGGCTGAAGAACGGCTAGGGTTACGGTAGCGAGAACGGGAGATCAGAAGAAGAGGTCTCGGCAGATTTATAAGAGTGATGATTGGAAGAGATAGTCTCATGGTTTTAGGCGGCTCCCAGTTTTAATGGCGCGTTTTTCTTCTCCGGCGATTTACGGGAAGCGTCCGATCGAGCGGGATCTATGGGCCAGGTCGGATCCGTATAATTTAGACCAATTAGTAGGCCCAATAAAGACCCAATTTTCATTACGAACCGGAATTATTTTTTAATTGTTAACGTCTTAATTTTTAGAGATTTTTAAGCATATAACATTAACTTTTCACTCAGATAACATCGACGCATCATCAGAGGCGAACCCACTAAGGGCCATACGGTGTCATGTGACACCGGTAAAATATTTATAAACATTTTTTGTAGTTGTAATTATGATGGTTTAAGTGAATAAAATGGTAAAACTTACACGTTACCACCGTAAGATATAGATCAATTATCATTCCCTACCCAATCAATATTTCTTCTTAATCTCTATTTGTTATTTCTCCTTTATTTGGTTTACAAGTTTACAACAATAATCACAACTTTTTCATCGTATTTTGACTTACTTACTCCTATTTTTAAGGGAGATTGTGAGATCTTGGTCAACTTGATTAGTAACATTGGTCTGGACATTAGTGTTTCCAATTTAGTAGATAATATCAAAACATGGTTGTCTAAATTTCGAAATGTAGCTATTCATCATGTCAAAAGGGATTATAATATTGGAATTCATGAATTAGTTAGAATAGACCCTTCAAATGAATTTTTTTTTTGTTCTGATTATCCAGGATACAAAAACCATTGTATTTCGATTATAACAATTCAATATAAATATGAGTTTGACGTAAAAAAAAAAACAACTGTTTTAATTCTTTCCCAAAAAAAAATCTTTTACTTAATTTAAATTAGTATAATATAGTCCGATAAAATTTATGTCTAGGTTCGACTTTTCTCTATTATAGGACCGACCTGACTTGAAATCAAGAAACACAAGTCCAGGATTTAACATCGTCCACGTGAACCGCATGCACCGCCAAACTCCACTGACAATTATATTTTTGCCAAATCAATGTTTTATTTGGTGGAAACAATTATGTATCATCAACTTGCGATGGGAAAGTATTATCAACTTTCTTAATTATTATTAATTCTCATAAAAACACTTTTTTGTTCGACGTATACCGGTGGAAGATAATTAGTATATACCGCCTGTTATTTAATTCGATTTATCCGGTTGAGATTCCTAATTACGTACGTACATATAAATAAATAAACAAAGCTTTAGATACGTGTATAAATTAATGACCCATTAGGTATCCTGATTTATCCACCAACAAAAATGCCAGTTACAATCTTTATTCAAACCTTATGTATGTGTCTCCTAAAGAGTATCTTGCATAAATTTGGAAAAAGCGAATTCAACGTGACAAAAGTTAATTCTCCGCATATACTGTACATCTTTACCAACAAGTCCTACACATATCAACAATGATAAATTCAACCGCAAGAAAGAAAGAAAAAGGGATTGAGTTACGAATACAAACTGGTAATTTCAGCATGCAACTTGCCGGACACTGAAATCCGAATAGATAAGTCCAGGTTATGCCAATTGGTCAAGCTATCAGATTTTCACAATAATTTTAAAAGCCAAAGTTTAAAAAGTAGTAATAGAATAACATGAAAAATCGATAAAAAGCCGATCGAACCGGCGAAAAGTCCAGTGGCCCAATCGATACATTTTCAGCCAAGGAAAGATTGTCAGAACATAAACGATGTCGTTTCTTTCGCGTGGACACCACGCTCCAATCACCTCTCTCTCTACGACAAAAAGCCACTAGCCTTGTCCCCCTCTCTCTCTCTCTCTCTCTCTCTCTCCACCATTACCAGAGTCAACGAGGGAGAAAAACGAGAGACTTTCCACGTTCGTCGTTTCTCTTCCTCTATATATATCTCACTTCTTCCTTTCTATTTCCTTTTTTTTTTTCTTCTCTCTCTCTCTCTCTCTAACATTTACTCGCCGGCCGATTTCTCCGTCTTTAAAAGGTCCGTTTATTTATCCTTTCGTTCTCAGATCTGAGCTTATTGTATCGATAATTTTTTTTTTATTGTAATGATCTTAATAACTTTTCAATTTTTTTTTTTTACATCCACAAGAACAGTAGTAATGACGATTAATAGTTTTAATTACTTTTATCCAGATATAAGTCCAATCTTAATATTTCCGTTACATTTTTCGTTAAGTTCCAAGAACCTTATCGAACGAAACAAACCATTTCCCAAAAAACGTTCTATTAATTACTTGTTTTTATTTTATTTTTACCAGATCTGTACCGAGAACAAAGTTAGTGATTATTCCCGATGGACGATCTCCGAGGAGTTAACTCTCAAAGCTCGATGTCGGAGCTGGACGACCTGGCTCGGTTACTTGACCGGCCGAGGCTAAACATCGAACGGAAAAGATCGTTCGACGAGAGGTCTTTCAGCGAAATGGGAATATTCGACAGCGTCAATTCTCCAGGCGGTCCGTCGGGATGGGAAACTCCGGCATCTTCGGCTAGAAACTCGTTCGAGCCTCATCCTATGGTCGCCGAGGCTTGGGATGCTCTACGGCGATCTTTGGTTTACTTCCGTGGCCAACCGGTCGGTACTATCGCTGCCTACGACCATGCTTCTGAGGACGTCTTGAACTACGACCAGGTATCGCCTTTTTTTTTTAACTATTGGTGTGTCCCATAATCAACCATGCTCTGTTTTGAAATGATTTTATGATTCTGTTAGGTATTTGCATAAACTTCTCTAGACAGACCTTTGAATTTTTTAACGTTTGGTTAGGTTTTCGTAAGAGATTTTGTTCCAAGCGCACTAGCTTTCCTAATGAACGGAGAGCCAGAGATAGTCAAGAACTTCCTCCTCAAGACACTTCAAATCCAAGGAAGGGAGAAAAGAATCGACCGGTTCAAGCTCGGCGAAGGCGCGATGCCGGCTAGCTTCAAGGTCCTTCACGACCCAATCAAGAAAACAGACACTGTCATCGCTGACTTTGGAGAGAGCGCGATTGGAAGAGTGGCTCCTGTTGACTCAGGTTTCTGGTGGATCATCCTCCTCAGAGCCTACACAAAATCCACCGGAGACTATTCTCTAGCTGAAACACCTGAATGTCAAAAGGGAATGAGACTCATTCTATCTCTCTGTCTCTCCGAAGGTTTCGATACTTTCCCGACATTGCTTTGCGCTGATGGCTGCTCCATGGTCGATCGAAGAATGGTAATAATTGTCTCTCTGTTTCTTCTCTCTGTAGTGAGTAATGGCTTTGATTGGTGACATGTGGTATGGTTGAGTTAGGTTAAGTTATAGGCATAACTCAAAAATGTCACCAATCATGCATTTTTTTATTTTTTTGCATTAGAGTTTGAGTTACAATGTGTTGTTGTTGCATTAAATTTTTGAGTTATGCCTTTGTAAAATTGATAACTCAACTCAAATTCTTAATACATGGGAATTGTGATGAGTTAAGGTTTGAGTTAGGATTTTTTTTTTTTTTCGTTTTTTATATTAATTTTATATTACACAAATACACATAATTTTTAAAAAACTATCATCTATTTATTATTTAAAAAAATTATAAACATTAATTTTTTAATTTTTCTGTTTTTAGTAAAAAATACTTGATCATACTAGATTAATGCTATAAGAAGTTATGATTTGAAAATTAATTTATCGCTATTTAATTGCTACGCTGATTTTTTTCGAGAGTTATTTTTTTGTCAAATTAATTTAAATAATAATGTGTTTTCATTTTTTTGTTAGTAAAATTTATTTGGTTAACTAAAATTATTTCATTTTATTTTGAATCTTTGATAAATCAACTTTTTTTTCGGTTTTTAGTCAACAACTTTCTAAAAAACTTTAAATAAAATTTATATGGTTTATGATTGTTAATTTATTTTTATATATACATGATTTTAGTTAATCACTGACAACACATATCATTAAAAAAAATCTGTTTTATTTACTACTATCAAAAGTTTTTTTTTTCTTATTTTGATGTATTTTAAGTCAATACTAAAATTTTAATCTATTTTATTATTAAAATCTGTAATAAATAATAATGCAGTTTAAAGTTTATTTTTTTCTACTCACATAATATATTCTTATTATTAAAATTATTATTTTTTTATTTTAAATAATATATACTGCAACTTATACATCAGAATTGTTATCAGTCAACTATTTTAACAAAATGTTAACTCAAATTTGTACAGCAAACTTACCACATAAATCTAATATTTATACCACATAATTTTACTGCAACTTACATAGAATTATAACATCAATTGTAACTCGACTTTAAAATTACATGTCACCAATCGGAGCCAATATTGGTTCGGTTTAGAGAGTTATATACCAAATTATAATTAAAGAAAATATTTCAGGTCTATTTTACATATCTCGGTTTGGTTTGGTTCAATTTTAAAGTCGACTTCGTTTGATTTTGGATTGAAATAGCAAAAATTTAGAAAAAATTGTCACTTTTAATAATAATGTTATAACATTTCATACAATCAAACCTGCTTTCCTAGCTCAAAATCCATAAATTTAATAAATTCTATTGGTTTCTTCGGTTTTGGTTCGGTTTATTTGGTCTCTTTAGACAAATGTTGGTTCGGTTTATATATACAATTAGCGTGTAACGGTAAAGGGAAACTTGCGCGCGCAGGGGGTTTATGGGTACCCGATAGAGATCCAAGCTCTCTTCTTCATGGCTCTGCGATCAGCAATGTCGATGCTAAAGCACGACGCAGAAGGGAAAGAGTTTATGGAGAGGATAGCGAAGAGGCTACACGCGCTTAGCTTCCACATGAGAAGCTATTTCTGGCTCGATTTTCAGCAGCTCAACGACATCTACCGTTACAAGACGGAGGAGTACTCGCACACGGCAGTCAACAAGTTCAACGTCATCCCTGACTCGATCCCTGAGTGGGTCTTCGACTTCATGCCTCTCCGTGGCGGTTACTTCATAGGAAACGTTAGTCCAGCTCGTATGGATTTCAGGTGGTTTGCTCTTGGTAATTGTGTAGCGATCCTTGCTTCTTTAGCCACGCCAGAGCAATCGGCGGCGATTATGGATTTGATCGAGGAACGGTGGGAGGAACTGGTTGGAGAGATGCCGGTTAAGATTTGTCATCCGGCGATCGAGAGCCATGAGTGGAGGATCGTTACCGGTTGTGACCCTAAGAATACTCGATGGAGTTACCATAACGGAGGTTCTTGGCCAGGTGACTTTTCTTTTCTTGAAATTCTTGTCTTTATCACAATTATGACAAAATACAAAATTTACATCTTTTTGACCGATAGAAAGAAGATTGTTTTTTTTTTCTTTCTTTTAACTATGTGAAAGTAAGATTTTGATAGGAATCAAAGAGCATCAATAATGGTGAACCCAATATAAGACCACCTCCAACGGCAAAAACCCTTTTCATAGTCTCTTTCATATATAATATTAATATAACTTATTTATTTAATTAAAATTATAATTTTATAAAAAAGAATTAGATATTAATTGACATCTGTAAGAAATATCAAGAGACGTTTCTGAAGTATCTCCTTTTAGAGCCGTTCTAGTTTTTCTTTTTTTCTTTTCAATTTTTTATTATTTAGAAACTTACTGAATATACCCGTTGGAATTGCTCTAAGGGTTTTAATTTTTTTTTATTATTAAATGAGAGACCAAACTTGTAAAACCGATTTTTAAAGTTTTTCTAAAAGAACCTATTCTTTAAAAAACCGTCCGGATCCTTCAGGGCTAATGTAGATTACTTTTAGACTTTCTAAAGTTGGAAACAAAATCATTGAGGAAATAGGCATAAATCTTCTCTACGGAAAGTGTTTTCATTAGTCAAAATTAGATATAAAGTATTAAAGTTCAAAAAAAAAAAAACTTATATAAAGTTTTTTTTTGTGTGCAAATTATAAAGTATTTGATTCATTTCCAATGGAATAAGGAATTGTTATTTTTGTATTTTGCATAAAACTGTTCCCTTCTTGAATTGATTACCACTATTTATGTTATGTACGGATAATCACTTTTGTTTTTTTTGTGTTGGATTTTTTTTCTCCGCGGCCTCAAAAAGCAGTGCTTTTGTGGCTATTAACAGCTGCGTGCATAAAGACGGGACGGCCACAGATAGCGAGACGGGCCATAGACCTGGCGGAGTCACGGCTTTTGAAAGACGGTTGGCCGGAGTACTACGACGGTAAATCGGGAAGGTTCATTGGGAAACAGGCGAGGAAGTTCCAGACATGGTCTATCGCCGGTTACTTGGTTGCCAAGATGTTGTTGGAAGATCCTTCTCATCTTGGAATGATCTCACTGGAAGAAGACAAACAGACCAAACCTGTCATTAAGAGATCTTATTCTTGGACTTGTTAATCCTTGTCAATCTTTGAGAAAATTTTGCAAAGATATGTTAGTTTCTAAATTTTGTTTACTGGTAATTTACAGTACACGTTTTTTAACCACATAATTTCTATCTTTTTCTTTCTTTAGTCTCTCTATTTATCTTATATCTTTCTCCGTACAATCTCTATACAAAATCGCTCTATACTTTTTTTCATTCATTAGAAACCGAGAGTAGAATACAGGGGTGGGATACAAACAGTTGGCAGAAACAAGTTCTCCAAAGACAAAAATGCCTAGAACATGGGAAACTGAAAGCACAAGGCAGGAAAAGATAAACTGCTAAAGACCAAAACGAAATGGACGGAGAAAGATGCCGGAAATCCTAATTAGTAACACAGCCGAAACACAAACCTTAAACTGTGAAACCAAATCTGAGTCAAGACACAACTCCCAAACGAATAAGGATTTAAATCCCTCCTTGCTGCAGAAATTAACCGGATGAGACGCCATAGAAACCTCTTTATACTGCTCCGACGGAGGCGCAAGGACGAAACAGAGCCAACAGACGCAATTTAATTACTCGTTCCTTAAGAAAGAAAGATGCAGGAGCCGAGACCAACGATGGTGAAGAGATCCGCCGGGTTTCAAGATTTTGCAAATATAGAGTTTATAGCAGAAATTCATTGGAAGAAAAAGAAATAGAAATAAACTAAGATTTAATAGATGTACTACCGTATAATAGGGGCAAACGTAGTAGCGATAGCAGGAGCAAATAAGTTGGGGAGTTTTTACGAGGAACCAACAACACTTTGGCATTGCTACGGCCCAAACCAGCGTACTTGTGTAGGGTTTCTCCGTTTGCTTTGCTCACAAAAGCTGCATCAATCGTGAACCATGGCAGCTTTAAAACCAGCTCTCTCCGAGTTTATGACTTTCTCCTCAAAACTGCACCCTCCACTTACGATCAAGACGAAAGGGGGAGTACCGTTAGGGCTCTGCTCTGGTTTATTGCTCAAGTTTTGGCAAGCGTCGAGAGGCTCGGCCACGTAAAGCATTCCTTCCTTTCGCGCAGTAGTTGAGTTCAATGATGGAGCG
Organism: Alliaria petiolata; assembly: GCA_020283515.1. Taxonomy (NCBI): domain Eukaryota; kingdom Viridiplantae; phylum Streptophyta; class Magnoliopsida; order Brassicales; family Brassicaceae; genus Alliaria; species Alliaria petiolata. The sequence goes on along the minus strand of JAHZTW010000001.1, from coordinate 449,241,530 downwards.
GAAACTGGTTTTCGTCAGGATTATATCCATTGTAAAAAAAGGAAGTTTTATCAAAAACCAATGGACAAAAATTGGAGACAAAGTTATGGAAAATCGACGACCAAAAAAAAAAACAACTTACAGAAATTAGCTTCGAGATTAATGTTGGAATCCATCAAAATCACTTTGCCTGAAGCTGCACAAGAAACAATGGAAAAGGTGAAATAGTAAGAGGACTAAAGCGATAATATTCATCCTATACATGAATCCCAAATCTAAGCAATAATAACTTGTTTGGAGAGAATTGTCTTGTGTGTTATTGATCAAAGGTACGTAATATAATATACATATCCGGATGGATAACTAAACCTAAAGTTGATAGATCAAACAAACAAAGAATGCAATATCGGTTATTATTGGCTAAGGATCCTATGTTACAAACATATTTGATACAGGAAAAGGAAAAGTACTAATTGTGTACCCAAACTCAAAACGGTTCGAGTCAAATCCCTAATAGAAATTAGTCTTTGCGCATGAAAAAAAAAAATCAATACCTACTTAATATACAAGATCAACAATCCCTAATCGAGGAAACAATCCGAATTGAAGACAAAAGTTATGGAGGCAGAAGACGTAAAAGCAAGTGAAACTTTGATGAAAGAATCGCAGAAAAAAAAACTCACAGAAATTAGCTTTCATGTGGTAGAAGAAAGAAGCCGTCCAAACATATAAGATTGCGAGCCCGAGTACAGAAGCAAGAGGAGTCCGCTCTTTCATCATGATGTAAGATCTCTACGATGACTGATGCAAATATCTTATTTTTGTCTTTGCTGTTGCTAGAAAGTTACTGAAGAAAGAGAGTAAAAAAATCTCTTACAAACCGAAGAGTTTGACCTTTATTTATAGAGACGATTTAAAACCCTAGCATAAAAGGAGTCTACTTTTTTTTTTTTTTTTTATTTATAGTACTTCTAATTCGTTTAATTAGGAAAAAACTTCAAAACCATAGTTATCTAAAAAAAAAAGAAGAATAAACAAAAGGAAATTTTCGTAAACCTCTTGGCAACATTGAGATACAAAAAAAAACATCGCGAGGCTCCTAAGGTTCCTGTACAAGGACAAAAACATGATGATTGTATACGAATTCGTGCTCAACGTAAACCTCATCTACGCGATACATGGTAAAAACACCGTCTGGAGGCTGCTTGTCGACTTGGTCTCGCGTTACAACTAGAGGTAGGCATTTCGGTTTAATTTCAGATTTGGTTTGGGTTTGGTTTGAGTTCGATTTATTTGGTTGTAAGACGGTTGGCCGGAGTACTACGACGACAAATCGGAAAGGTTTAACGGAAAACAAGCGAGGAAGTCTCATCTTGGAATGATCTTATTAGAAGAAGACAAATAGACCAGACTTGTCATTAAGAGATTGTATTCTTCGACTTGTTAATCCTTGTCAATCTTTGAAAAAATTCATCCAAAATAATTTCTAAATTTTGTTCGTTTCTAAATTTTGTTTCACAAGTTAAACACATTTTGTATTATTGTGTTTAGTGTGTAGTGTGAGACATGATTGATAATTGATAACCATTTTGTAGACGGGTTTTTTACCAGATAATTCATGTTCTTTCTTTCTTTAGTCTCTCTGTTTATCTTATATCTTCCTCCCTATAATCTCTATACACAATCACTCTATATTGATTTAGTAAAACTAAAGGTTTAATCAATGAGTATTGTGGGACGTATATTTTCGGCCAATATAACTTTTGTAGAACAATAAGTGATACTGTTTATACACTCTTAGGAGAGAATTCAAATAAAGATCACATCATGAGGTTTGTCAACAATTTTTGTTAAAGGATGATGAATCATGGAGTAAGTGCTTGGCATCGCTCATTGCCTCGCCTACCTCCACCAAAAGCAGCTTGCTCGCGTCAGGATAGCCGACGTCTTTTGGCCTCGATTGGGTTTGATTTTAGTTAGAACTCGGTTTAGTTTGATTTTGATTTTAAATAGTGATTTTAAAACAATGAACATAAATTGCAATAATTAAAATGTTGTCTACTTTTAATTTTTTGTGTGATTTTAGGTATAAGACTTTGATTGCGTGTAGCGTTGTAAAGAAGTTTTAAACCTTGCTCCAGTGAGACTGGCTTGTATCACTGTTATACCCCTTGTACAAAATTATACGGTGATATCTTGTTTGTAATGCTGTTTTTATAATCATAATGGTTCTCTGACTACTCTAGTGATTGGTTACAAGATATATGTTACACATCTTATCATTATGTTTTAATGATATCAGTCAAAACCAAATTGAAATTTTTTCCAAATTAGATGTCATCCGGTTTTTAGCTGTTCTAAACGGATTGACACTAACACGGTTTTTAAGCAAAATCCAAAACCGGCAAATTTGCTGGGTCGTGGTTAGATCGGTATGGCTTTCAAAACATTACTTTTAAAAGATTTAAAGTTATTAATTTATTTTACTTTTATAATAAATATATAAACAATTATGCAGAATATATCAAATAAGCTGTTGACAAAAAAAGTACCAAAGAAATAATTCCCACGGAAATATGGTCATTATAAATATTTGAAAAATATATTAAGGCCAAACAAAATTCAAAAAAAGGATGTAACGATTGAAAATAACATGGAGTAGACATGGACCATTCGGATACGAAATGAAGATTAAATATCTGAAAAGTATATGAAGGACAAACAAAATTCAAAAAAAGGATGTAACAATTGAAAATAACATGGAGTAGGCATGGACCATTCGGATATGAAACGAAGAAGAGAGTCTCGCAGCCATGCAATACAATCGGTTAGTTTTGACTTTTGTCAGGTGATGCCCCCCCCGCCTTATTTAATTTTAGTTTGCGTTTGGTTTCCTGACTCGCGCGTCTTGAGTCTCGTGACCCAACTTTATTCAAACATATTTTCGATATACATAGAAATAGTAAAAACAATTCGTCTAATTTGCGTATGTTAGTTTTTCTTTTATGGCCTTTTCTCTTCTTTTCTTTATAGGTTATTTTACCCATGAAGCAACCTATCATAAATTAATACTTCCTCCGTTTTTTATTATAAGATATTTTATAAAATATTTTTTGTTTCAAAATGGTTGATGTTCTCAAATTTATATATAAAAATTAATTGTATTTTTGTTGTTTTGACTGCTTAAATTATGAATCCTATTTTTGTATTGGTTGAACTGTTTTGAAATTGACAAAAAGACATGTTTTATTTAAAAAAAATAAAGAATTAATTGATTTCTTAATCTGTGTGTAAATCTGTAAAACATCATATAATAAAAAATGGAAGAAATACTAGTTATTAACGATAGCTACCAATATTTTGATATCCACAGTAAATTTACCACAAACGTAATATTATGTCTTTCGACAGTATATGTGGTGGTTCAGTGCCCGCAATTTAATCGGAACCTTCACATATTCGATCAAGAAGGATGTCATTTCATAATAAATATATGTAAGAAGGTTACGTATGAATTGATAATACATTTAAATAAAGAGAGATACACACCAGTACATGGCTGGCTAAAGATGATGCGATTCAATCTAGCTAACTGCATGTGCAACATCATCACTTTCTCCTCTTAACTCGTACTAAATCATTATTATTCCACATTTTTATTATTGTTCTTGTTATATAAAACATTTTATTAGTATATAGTTATCCTTTTTCCATTATTCATTGATCATAGATTCGGTTACCTACCACCCAACATCTCACATGTTGTTTTTATCTATCTTCTACCCCCATCTCACCTGCTTAGAATTCGGCCTCTCTTGGAATAGTGTTTTAAAATAAAGCTAAGAAAAAAGAAATAACTCGTTCGTATAAAGTTACTCATTTGTGAATCCGAATATATTATTTACTGGTTGGTAAACCGCGCTACGCGCGGATGTGTCACTTATTTTAATCCATTTTTATGTATTGCATTCGTTGTATCGTATAGCTTTTTGAGATGTGTTTTCCTTTCTCATCCGTATCCGTTTCAAATTTACTGTCATATTTCCAATTCCGTTCAAATATTATCCATTCGAAATCATTATTTTATTCAAATATGTACATAAAAGAAAATAATATGAGGTAAATTACCTCAATTACCCGTTTAAAAATTTAATATTTTTAAATTATATATTATTTTCTAAAATTTTCCGAACTTTCTAGAATTTTCACAAAATATGTCTTCAAGTTGATCATTACCCAAATTATTGAGAGTGTGAAGAGAATTTTCCCAAACCCGTCCCATTTATGAATTTTCTGTTCCGGTTATTTACCGAGTTCCCCTAGGGAATTGTTTTTCCTTTCCCAAATTACCCATTCACGTCCCATATCCGTATATTACCGTCATGCAACTTGAAATGTCATGGCTAACGTATATCTTATTTTTTGTTTATTTATTTTTCCATGTTTTTGTAAATTATTTATTTTCTAATAGCGTTTCATACATGTCTGTTAATGTTTGGTAATTTACTTTTTCTGTTTTTATAACTATAATTCTGTATATTTATTGTTTTCTAAGATTATAGCTCAGTCGAAGTGTTAGTTGTGTTTTAAAAGATTTAAATGAAAAGTAATTGATGATTTGAATGCTTAGTAAGACGCTTAGGAGACGAAATCCGGATGACCCGTTTACAAATTTTAAATTTAAAAAATATATATCATATTCCAAAATTTCTCGGACTTTCTCGAATTTTCTCAAAACATATGTCCTAAAATTGACATTTACCCAAATTATTCAGAGTTTGGGAAGATATTTTAGATAATAGAATTCTCGAACCCGCTTTGTTACCTCAATTTTCCGTTCTATTTGTATCTGATTCCCTTAGAGAATTGTTTTTCCTCTTCCAAATTGTTCAATTCCCATCCCATATCCATAAATAACCGTTATGAAACCCGAAATGTCCAAGACTAACATATATCCTTGTTTTTAGTTTATTTATTTTTCAATGATTTTGTTTATTAGATTCTCTGATGGAGTTGTTTTTCTTCTACCAAATTATCTAATTCCGTCTCATCCATAAATTACCATCATGAATTCTGAGATACTCATGACTTATATGTATTTTTAGTTTTTGTTTATTTATTTTCTCATATTTTTGTTGATTATTTATTTATTTTTATAACGTTTTATAACTGTTTGTTAATTTTTTTTCTGTTTAGAAAATTATAATTCAGTTTATTTATTGCTTTCTAATATTATAGGTTAATATAAATGTTAAGTTGTGAATTTTAAAACAAAAATAAAAAATAATTGATGATGTGAGGGATGAGATGGCTGCTGATGTGGCGGAAGGAGAAGAGAGAAAAGATAACTTTATATATATAGATTACCAGCAAAGTTAATTTTTTGTATACATTGTTAAAATGATAAATAAAAAATATGCGTTTTCTTTATTAGAAAATGAGAATTGTAAAAATGAAATATGTTAAATGGTATTTATACACAAATATATAAAAGTTATTGCATATGATCCCACATAATTTAAATATATACTCTCTCCGTTTTGATTTAAGTATCGTTTAGAGAAATGTATTTGCAACGTAATTGGATGTATTTGGATGTGTTTTGAGTTTAATATATCCAGATACATTTTCTCCAAATGACACTTAATTAAAAACAGAGGGAGTATTATATATATATATATACTGAGTTTACCCCCTTTTATTAATTGTAGCTTTAATTCGTATATATAAAATCGTGTGTATTTTGGTCATAAACTGCAAATATATTGTTTGACTGTTTGTTTTTTTTTCCAAAAATGCTACTTTAATTTGTCTATTTTCATATAATCGTATAAAAAAATTTAAGGCCATCAATGCAGAAAAAGACTGTACATGTTACAAATAGAAACGAAATTAAACGGTACAAATGAAATAAGATTTTGTCTCTAGATGACATGATAATTCGGTACTATATATCTGTAAAACGAAACTACACATCGGCACATACATATTGTTATTATACCAGCTTTTAGGTGAGATTCTACCTAAAAGAGCCTAAGCTTCGATTTCATTATATAACGTCTCTTTTTAAATTAAATAATGTTTTAAGGAAACCACATGCTGGAACCAGATTGGAGCTGGCACGTTACCTGATGTCCACAGTCCACTCTAAAAAGCTTAAGATAATGGTGATGATTATTTGTTAATTAATATTAGTTATAATCATAACACCAACTGTATAATAACTTTTTTTTTGTTTGTCAAAACGATAACGTGCTTCTTCTAAAAGCTTAATTTGTAGATTTCTAATTTTTCTATTGCTGACTAAGGATCCATTAATGTGTTGATATCCATTACGTAAACGAAGATGTTAGTTAAGTTAGCTAGTTTTTAAGTAAGTGGGTGTAGTCTGTTCAAATCATAAAATTGAGGGAAAGAAATGCGAATAGCAAAAAGTTCAAACAAGACTTGAAAGAAAGAAAGAAAACACATAAGAAAAGTGATGACACCAAAAACCAAACATTTAGGTATAGTTTTGCGTCTGCATCAAAGGCTACGTAATTGCTCTGCACATCATATTTTAATATAAATCTAATTAATGTTAGAAACAATTTAAATAATTCGTTTGAATTTTAGTTATGCATAGCCTTTACCTGAAAACTGACATGAAAATATATAATTCACGGATTTTCAAAAAACAAATAGTACTATTATTACTATATTAATAATAAAAAAATTTCTCATCAGATAAGTTTTCTATTTTGTTAAAAGAAGGAATGATTAAATTACAAATTAACTAATATATAAAAGATTCCTAAAGAATTTTCGAGTCCCAAATGGTTCTGACATCGGAAATTCGACAATTCCGGCACGACTCATCACGGAACCCTATCCGACAACACAAACACACCGAAGCCTGAGCCCCGAACAACTCGGAGCCCCATCGTCGAGTCGACTCGGCCGAGTCATGTGTCGCCTTCCGAGTCGACTCGTACCGATAACCCGTCGTCGCTGGTCCAACAGATAGTTCCAAGTTGAGTACCCAATCGTCGTCCGTCTGAGCATCCTTCTCCGACGTCGTTCCGCTACTCGAGCAGTTATTGTTGTTATTGTTACCCTCTTCCCGGTCCAGAACCACCGGTTCCGGTTTAACCGTCCTTCGTTGTTCGGGTCCGGCGAAATCGAATTGTACAGGCTCGTCGACGACGACACCGGTTTGGAGAGACGGCGTCGTTTTGGGAGGAGGGGTTGCGGATTCGTTGATCGGACGGTGGGTGTTTGGGTCGATCCCACGGCTGAGAAGCTTCCTCTTGATGTGAGTGTTCCAATAGTTTTTGATCTCGTTGTCTGTTCTTCCCGGTAATCTCCCAGCAATCAACGACCATCTGCAAATCAAAATCCCCCAAAATTATATCAGATTGCAGAGAAAGAAAGAAAATTTCCAAAATCCCATCTAAACAAGTTTATATTTTTTCTCAGAAATTACATCAAAATTAGTAAATCTCACACATCCTCTGTTATGACTGACGAAATAGAGAGAGAGAGAGAGAGAGAGAGAGAGAGAGAGAGAGAGAGAGAGAGAGAGAGAGAGAGGAGACTAACTTGTTACCGAGTAAGCTATGGAGTTTGATGATGAGCTCGTCTTCTTCCTCAGTGAAATTACCTCTCTTGAGATCTGGTCTTAGATAGTTCATCCATCTCAACCTACAACTCTTACCACATCTCTGCAATCCTGTTCGTAAATTTCATTCAAAAATCAGCCTCACTCTCTCTCTCTCTCTAGCTATGTATATATATGGGGAAATGATATATGTATATAGTACCGGCGGCTCGAGGGAGAGAACGCCAGCAACCTTCGCCGTGTTTGCGGATGTAATCAACGAGAAGCTGATCTTCTTCTTTAGTCCAAGCTCCTTTGTTCATGTGAGCTTTCTCGCAGCAAGGTGACCTTCCCATCTCTCTTTTTTTCTTCGATCTCTATGTGTTATGTGGAGGAAGATGAGGAATTTTGGTGTGTTTTATTTTGAAGGAAGGGGAGGTGTTCCTGTAGGATGTTTCGTTTTGAAATGTTATTTATAATATAACTAACAAACTATATTCTAATGCCCATGTTTAAAAAAAATAATAATAATAATTTGATCTTACAAAATGAAAGTTAAATATTCAATTAATAATTAAGCCTAGGAAATATTGTGACACAACCAGAAGAAGAAGAAAAAAAAAATTAAAATTGATGATAGTACACTACTCACAGGAGGAACGTGGGAGTTTCCTAACTTTTTCCTCTCTTTTATTTTTGTTTTGTTTTCTATTTTAGATGCAGATCGTACGGTTTAGTTATTGACTTTTAATGCTTTTTACAATTTCTTACCAATCATATTATTTTTTAAAAAAAAAAATCAAAATCATAACATCACTAGTATGTTTTAACCATATTAACCATTCTTATTTTGTCAGTGTCACCTAAGCTAGCATAACAATAGTTTTTTTTTTTTTAATTTTCTTCTTTTTTTTGTGTGACAAAAGAGTAGAACCACCATTTTTCTTATTGTATAGTAGTATATAAACCTAAGCTTAGCATAAAAATTTCACAAGCAGTGTTTTTTCTTCTTTTTTTTTTTAAATTCCGCGTAAAAGAAAAAGATAGATAGGGTAGATCTGGAAGAAAGTAGGTAGATAGATTGGGAAGATGAGTAGGTAGCTGTCTTTTTATCTCAATACTCAACCTCTCTCTCTCTCTCTCTCTCTCTCTCTTCCTCCAATCACTCTCTACACACGCTACTTCTCTCACGTACTTCCACGTGTCCTCTCCTCTCGTATGATTTATTATTACGCACACTCTCTCTCCTCGTCTCCTTATTCAAAAATTATTAATTTTTATTATTCTTATTATAGATTAGTTGGATAACTGAATTATTGGGGTTGGGCATGTGTATTTCTGTCTCTTCTTGGTCTTCTACTGCTGTGTTTTTTTTTTTTTAACTAAGTTTCTTCTAACTGCTGTGTTGTTGTGTCCGTTTAAAGCTAGTTTCGAATTTCACAACGCAGTTCTTACAACGACGGTCCAATTAAAAAATAAGTATATATATATAATACTATTACGCAATCATCGTTTATTTAATATTTTTTTCATACGGGTTTCTTTCTTTGCGATAGAATCTTATTATTGGTTAATTATTCTTTCCTCCACGGTTATACTCATTTAGACAAGTTATCAGAATTGTTTGTCAGTATAAAATAGAGTTGAATTTTACAACGTGATGTAATATACACACACACACACATGTACAACAACACATAAACTTACAAAAGTCTACTAACAACCCTATTTTTTTCATTTGTTTTTATTCTGTTTTTTTTGTCTCTAAAAAGGACATAAATTTTGGTTATCGCACCATTAATAGTTTGACGACGTTTTTTTTTTTTTTAAAGAGATGGAGTAACTGATTGATTTTTTCAAATCTAGTTATTTTAAAATAATTCTCATGAAAAATGTTTTTGATGATTCATCTAAGAAATTGATAAAGATTTTGACTGGTGTATGTTGCACAAAAAAGTTAAAATGAGTTTATAGATTTCTTTAACTATACACTTTCACTTTCACCGATATACTGTATCTATCATTCTATCAAATAAAATTAAAAAGCCTGATATTTACAAATTTTGGATATATATTAATGTTCATTTTCTAATAAATTTGTTTAGCCATACAAAATTTTTAAGTGTTCTACAATCCAACCACTGTTCAATGTTTTCAATTTAACCGCTTTTCAATGAGAACATTTTGACGTCCACTATTCAATGTTTTTATGGGAGCCATAAGCAGCTATGAATACTCAAGAACGATCATAAGAGATATGGGCCTTTTGTTCGACCGTAGGCTCTGAACCGGACATTCCGTGTATTTCGCCGAACTTTTAGTTTTTTTTCCTCAATCCGTATTCCGTACCATTATGCCGTCACTTGCTAGGCCCAACTTAGCTACGCCAAATGCCAGATGTCAAACGCAAAACGCAAAACGCAAAACGCCAAACGCCAAACGTAAAATATTGAATTACATCCCCTGGCTATTGGCTATCAGTCTCGTCTCGCTTGTGGATAATTTGGTAAGTTGCACGGATGCGTATGGAAGCATCTTAAATGCGTTTAACGTTTTTACTATGTAACAAATTGAACTCTGATTATTATGATCCTTAATTTTAGTTGACTTTGATAGTTATGAATCTTATGATCAGGAGGCGGATGAAACATTTGTCATGCCCTCCAAATTTTTTACTGTTAATATGTATTGATTTTTTTGATTTCCAAAGCATTTAAAAAAATTATATATATATTTTAACCAAAAATGTTTGTGGTCCCCTAAATCTCATGGCCGGCTCTGCTTATAATTCTTATATACGTTAACGTTTTTTATTAGGTAAATGTTTTCGAAGAAAATTGTAAAATTATATATTATTTTTTTCGTTTTCAAACGTTTTTGCTTTTGCGGTATCAAATTATCATACAACAATTTTAAGTGTGAAAATTAAAAACCTCCCTAATGCAATTCACATTATGTCCAAAATATAAACTACCAATAACTTACATTATACTTGCAAGTTATACAACTAAAACGTTATAGAGATAGATACATGTTTATCACAAAATTTAACCTTGTGTAAGAGAAACAGATAGTATAATTTTACCTTTCCCCTCTCTGTTCAGGCGTCAACCCTCCCTTGCCACATTTAGGACAGCTCTTCATACCGAATCCTTGACAGTCGAAGCATCTGCGCATTTTCAGTTTCCCAAATTTAATATTTAACATTATAACTCATTGAACTGGAATTTAAATAATTGATTCATAAACTTCTTTTAGTTTCTACTTACTTCCACCTCTCAAAAATGTTTCCGTTCTTCTTATTTTTACCTGTTCCCTGGATAACATCAATTTTTTTCTTTCTTTATTCATATGCCTAATGCGATAAAAGTATATGCATAAATATACGAAAGAGTAAAATCAATTAGGTCTAGTTTATAAAAAAAACAACGTAAGATTGAACTTACACTAAAATAAAAGAATTTACTCGCTTGAAGATATATATATGATAATAAAGATTAAACTAGTACTACCTTGCAACCGGGGCACTCAATTCCTCCTTTGTCTCCACAAGTCTCGCAACTTTTGAATATCTGTTTATTTGGTTACATTTACACGTATAAAATAAATCTTTGAAGAATTAGACGATGATAATAACAACATATTTTGTATATGTAGATATGCTTTTGCATATTAATTATTTGAGTTGTGAAATCCTACCGAACCAAGAGAGAAATTCCCGGATTTTGCTGCAAAAACTTTGATGGAATCGCGTCGTCTCAACACATTATGTCTTTTGGTCTGCGAGATAGAAATCAGCGGAGCAGCGAAAGCTAGACTCTTCGATTCTAAAGATAACTCACTGCAACAAAGTGGAGATTTCAACATTTTGTCACGCACGTATTGTATATCTCTATATGCCATACATGCGATTAGTGAATATGGATGGTGGGAGAAAACAAAAGTAACTTGCTTGGTTGTGCGTTGTTGTGGATATGGGAACGGATCATGTAGGGTAGGTGGGATGGGTGGGAGATTTTCTTTTTTTTACTTGCTTACTTTACATTTTAAAAATCTCTATTTTGAATGTGTTAATTTTTCATCATTACTATGTATTAAAATGCATAAATTATAAAAAAATTTTTTTATTTTTTTTACTAATTATAATACATATTAAAAATCTCGATTTTGAATGTGTTAATTTTTCATCATTACTTTGTATCAAAATGTATAAATTATAAAACGTATTACTTTTTTTAGAAATTCATCCAATCTTAAATTATTTTCGAAAATAAAGAAAGGGAGAAAGGATAAACAAAGAGGGGAAATTGCTCATTTAATTCCCCAACTATTAGCAATCGACACTTTTATTCCTCAAGTATCACTTGCGCAGATTAATTCTCCAAGTTTGAGTTGACTGCGCAAATTTAGGCATGAAAAAGTCAACGTTAACGGAGAAAACAAAAACGTTATTGTTGACTTTTCTCAGTCTAATTTTGCAAAGTCAACTCAAACTTGGGGAATTAATTTGTCAAATTGAAAGTTGGGGAATTAATCTGCACAATTAGAAAAACTTGGGGAATTAAATGATCGTTTTTATTAGAAAATTTTGATTATTTTTATAAATTATGATTATTTGTAGAATACCATCAAACTTTTTTAAAAAATATTGTTTTTATTATATTATATTTTATATCTAAAATTTTATTGATATTTAATCAAAATTACAAAATCATTATACATAACTTTCTAAAAACAAATAACTTAAGCAGATATATGTGTCCTTAAAATTTTCAAAACTCGTGATGAGAATTGGAAATACGGGAATCCGATAAAAACGAAATGGATTTGGAAAATTTTCTTACCCAAATCTCTTCTCAAACTCT
>JAHZTW010000001.1:449047140-449227647 GCA_020283515.1 Alliaria petiolata | reverse complement strand
TGGGTAAACTTTTGCCTTGTAGGTTGCGCTAAGTTTATGGAGTCATACTATTTAGTTTTGGTGACAAAACGGAGACAAATTGGATGCATATGTGGGCATGCGATATATGCTATTGACGAAAGTCAAATGATCAGTGTTCCACATGCAACTATCCAATCTGATGTTGCGAATTCCAAAACTGAACTAAGGTCTGTTTATGGGAATTTTTGATTGCCCTTTGAAGTTCGACGATTAGTTAATGCTTGTTTTAAGCTATGCTCGGTTTCTATTCCAACTTTTGTATTCTTATAGCACCTTATATGATTTCATAAAGTTATTTGTGTGTTTCCTCTATTTGCAGGTACAAGAAGCTTCTGTCAAGTGTAGATTTGACAAAAGATTTCTTCTACAGCTACACTTATCCTATAATGCAGAGTTTGCAAAAGAACGTTTTGTCATCTGGTGAGGAAGGGGTGCCCTATGATAACATATTTGTATGGAATGCATATCTGACACAGCCTATTCGATCAAGGTGTAACAACACTATTTGGACACTAGCATTAGTTCATGGGCATTTTAAGCAGGTACTTGTAGGCTCTTGTGTCTTCACCTATATACTTCTACATTCGCCACCAGTAGAGGTTAAAATGGTTCTTACTATCTAGTGGCTTTCACCATCATTCAGATTAGGCTATCGATATATGGAAGAGACTTCAGTGTTACTCTAGTCTCCAGACGGTCTCGACATTTTGCAGGCACGCGGTAAGACCTCACTCTAATCAGGCCTCTCATGGATGAGGAATTCATATACTCCGTATCTTTTCAGATTTTTTAGGGTGAACATAGTATTGAGTGGTGTGAACTCTTCTAGACTAAGTTTGGATGATTGTCTCTCTTGTTTTTTGTAAAATCGAGTACCTTTTCATTCTGTAAATTTTTTTTATCGCAGTTACTTGAAAAGGGGAGTGAACGATCGTGGAAGGGTTGCCAATGATGTTGAAACAGAACAACTTGTTTTTGATGAAGAAGCTGGATCATGCAAGGGAAAAATGACCTCAGTGGTGCAGATGCGAGGATCAATTCCACTCTTTTGGTCGCAAGAGGCCTCGAGATTTAGTCCTAAGCCTGATATTTTCTGTGAGAAACTAACGTAACATGCGTCTGTTATCTCTATTAGACCATTTTAACGTGTGTGTGGTTATTGATCTACTTAGCTTCTTATGGAGGACTCCTGATCATTTTCTTTTCTGGTTCTTTGGCCTCAGTACAGAGGTATGATCCTACATACGAGTCAACCAAAATGCACTTTGAAGACCTGGTGACGCGATATGGGAATCCTATTATTGTGCTCAACTTAATCAAGGTTAGTTTTTTTTAATTTAATGTCCTTTTTTTAAGCAAGAGATGGTTATGCCTTTTGTACTTACTGACAAATTTCTATGGAAATATTCAGACAGTTGAGAAAAGACCTCGGGAAATGGTGTTAAGACGTGAGTTTGCGAATGCAGTGGGTTATCTAAACTCAATTTTTCGTGAAGAAAATCATCTCAAATTTATCCACTGGGATTTCCACAAATTTGCAAAGAGGTAAAATGTTTTGGATTTCTTTTCCTGCCTTTTTAACCTGAACTCACTACATTGTTTTCTGTTTTTCTATGTTAAAGCAAGTCGGCGAATGTATTGGCTGTTTTGGGTGCTGTTGCAAGCGAAGCCCTTGATTTGACTGGATTTTACTTCAGTGGCAAGCCTAAAATTGTTAAGAAGAAAGCTAGCCAACTTAGTCATGCTAGCACTGCAAGGTAATTGTTTTTGGGGATGATATGGTCTGCTATTACTTATATTTGGTCAGAAATTTGGTTTGTTGTGTAAACTGCTATATATAATTCTAAATACTGGAGCCATTAGTTTTCTTCTGGTATTAATGGAGAAAATTACTGCAGGGAACATTCTCTGCGTGATTTAAGAGCTTACTCTGTGGAACTTTCAAGGGGTGAGAGTTCAAATGACATACTTAGTGCTCTTGTCAACCGAGAGAAAGAGATGAAGCTAAGCCGACAAAAAAAAGATGATGGAACTGATTCCTCAGCTCCTCGTTACCAGAGTGGTGTTCTGCGTACTAACTGTATTGACTGCTTGGATCGAACAAACGTAGCACAGTATGCATATGGTTTGGCTGCTTTAGGCCGGCAGCTGCACGCATTGGGTTTGAGTGATACATCTAAGATAGACCCCGACAGTAGCATAGCTGCTGCACTTATGGACATGTACCAGAGCATGGGGGATGCCCTTGCACAACAATATGGCGGCTCAGCGGCTCATAATACTGTAATAACACCACTTATCACCTTTGACTGTTACTTATGGTTTTGACAAAGCAACATTTGCAATACTAATATTTGTGAATCGTTGAATGGATTTAGGTTTTCCCAGAAAGGCAGGGGAAATGGAAGGCCACGACACAGTCTAGAGAGTTTCTCAAGTCTATCAAACGATACTACAGCAATACCTACACCGATGGCGAAAAGCAAGATGCCATAAACTTGTAATATACTTCTCTTTCTTGTAAAAGTCACTTCAATTTTTTGATTAGTTCTTGATATCTCTAGTTTGCCAGTGATGTAGCAATAGGATAAAAGGCCTAGAATAAGTTTCTGAGTTCTTGCCTCATCGATGATATAGTTAAGAGGCAATAGAACCCTGGCATTACCACTATTACCTTGAGCATTACTGATAATATCAACTACCAAGATATTGAATCCTCGAAGGAATTGTTGTCTAACAACTCTTTATTTTCGTTTCGATTGAGTCTCAAGTCCTAGTAACTAATGACTTTTATTGCGAGCAGATTCTTGGGCTACTTTCAACCTCAGGAAGGGAAACCTGCGCTCTGGGAGCTGGATTCTGATTATTATCTCCATGTGTCAGGGATTGGAGATGATATTTTTCCTGAAAGGGGGTAAGATTTACTTTTAGTGAACCAATTACCAAATACGTGCCAGATTATTATCTTCAGGAGATGCAAAAATATTTTCAGCCGGTGCCTGAAACTGGACTCTTAAGTTTAATATCGAGCCGGTGCTTGTCAAATGACATTGTGGTGTATTGCAGGGTCCTGTCCATTGCTAAACCCATGAGTGGTATTGGAGTCAATCTTGCACCAGTGCCGGCTTTCAGAGAAGACTTCTCACGAAAGAAGCTGACGTCGTTTGACAAACTGATTGAGCAGACATGCAGCTCTATAAAGAACGTGAGGCTTTGTAGCGAGTCAGACCAAAGGCCAGGTGGCTGCAGTGGAAGCACTGGTGTGGCTCCTGATGCAGCGTAATGATCCTCTTTTGAAATTTTCAATCATTTTATTAGGCCTTTGACTGGAATTTTGGGAATGGCTAAATAAACCTTGAACCTTGTTTGTTTGCGTTTAATAGGATTTTTTACCTCTTTAAGAAAGTAGAAAGATAGTTTCTAGTTTAGAAAAGAGCAGGTATTGTAGTTCAAACCAAACCGTGACTTTTTCGAGTGTTAGCTTATTTTTTTTTGACTTTCTTATCTGCAGTGAGATTCAGCTCAAGAGCCCCAATTGGCTGTTTGGTTCAAGAAAGCCCGAAGAGAGTGGCTCTGCCACAAAATCTGGTGCAGAAGATAGTGAGAAAGGAGTGACCTCGAGTGAAAGAGTCAACGATTTCTGCAACTTGGATTGGCTTTCTGAGTCCAACGATCATCAAGAAGATATCTTCCGAAGGTACTGATTTCCTTTTCCTTCCCTTTCTGAAATCTAAACATCTTTCGAATTGCATTTTTGAAAATTTTCCATTCTGGCTATATTATTGGCAAACTTATCGTTGAATGATACTCGCAACTTTTGACCAAAGCAATGGTCTAATTATCTGCAGACTGTTGGCATTTTAAAAATTTAGATATCGCCTCCAGGGCATCAAATCACCGGTTGCAGTTGTTTTATTTGATAGGTACCTATCGATTACATCAACCAATGAAGCCAATGGTTGGTATGGTGGTACTCTCCTCGGTGACCAAGATGAAAACAGCGAAATTTACAGACATTACGCCGAGTTCTGTCAGGTTCAGATTCTTTACCTTGCCCATATGCAATAAATTCTTCATAGATTGATAATGTTGCAGAAACACAACTTAAAACTCTGTTTCTTTTATGATCCGTTTTGTACAGTGTCCAGCGATGGAACCGTTTGAGAACGATCAGGAGTTAGAACAGAACTCTGCGGAAGTTCTTCGTATGAACACAGTCGATGTAATGGACATTGGAGAAGCAGAATCAGAGATGGAAAAAGCTTTAAATGAATACGCTCAGATCGGTAGCAATCTCGGGATCATTCCAACACAATGCAAACAATTCGCCAGCGATCCTTGTTGGCTATCCAGATGGCTAGTTGGAGATGATAAGGTCCCAAAGGTCATTTAATCACAAAACCAATATTTTTTTCCCCTCAAAGAACATAACGTCTCACACCAGAGACGCTTATCTTTTGGTTGTGTATGCTTGTGAATGTGTTTCATTGTGCATTTTGTGTAGATATAAAAGAAAAGGGACAAAACCAAAGAAATAATTTTTGTATCCAAACATAAAAATTAATGATTACGCGCTCACGTATAATGAAACAAAGTCTCTTTTTTTTTCTCTCTCTCTCTCACAGATTGGCCTTGACAAGAACCGGTATCGATTCCGAACCGTTTGCTATACATGAATCCTTTCTTGAGCATTGTGAAAAAGAATCGACTCATTTTATGTATTTTTCAATAAATGGTAGAATATTGGAACAACATATATAATATGGGGAATATACATTCTACCCCAGAGGCAAAAACTAGTTTCCTTTGCTTTCCTCTACAAATTTCTCCACTTGTCTTCTTTGATTTGATACACACACTACTATAAATATAGTGATGTTTTATTTACTTACAGTAGCATATCTGATTTGGCTGGTAATCTCTTGAAGAAATTGGCAGGTACTGAAGGCATTCTGCTCCTGAACCGCGGATGGCGCAGCATGAACAGCCCGACCAAGATCGCAATCACCTGGAACGGTGTGATGTATATAAAGACAGCCCAGATCAACGAGAAGACGATGAATAAAGCAGTTGCTCTTGGGTCTCTCCAGCTAAGTAATGCTTGGATCCTCTCTCCTTGGGTCGCCAGGTCCCCCACGACTGTCTGGACTCTGCCTCCGACGCTCCTAAGCCTATCATACCTCATTCTTACAATGTCTGCTGGTCTGCTGGTCGGGAAAGAGTCAAACTCCTCGTCTAGCTCGTCTGGGTGCGCGTTGTCTGCTTGGGACACACGAGTGTCCATGTGTGGCGGGTGTCTCGGCCTGTACCGGTAGTTCCACATGCCTATCACAAAGAGGTAGAGGAAGATTGTGGGTAATATCAGTTCTGGGTAGCAGACAAGAATCAAGAACAGGACGTGGACCAGACACGTTGTGATCGGGTTTCTCCATGTGCAGATATCGTTGAACCACCTGCAGACCAGAGTGACCGAGGATAGAAGCGACATGATTCTGCTGAAATTGGCTTTGCTTCTCCTGAGACTGAACATATGGTAGTCTACATCAAGCATGTACTCCACAACCTCTCGTCTCAGAGGTGGCTCCGACCTTGATAGTCTTGTTGCAACTATTTGCATCGCCTGATGCCTAAGCAAGTCGATATGCCTGACTGGTATCGGTTGAACATAATGCATTTTGGGCAACAACGGTCTTCCGTATTGTGCCATCATGTTAACAAAGGAGGTGCAGGTGTACCTCAGAGCTAGCTGAAGCTCACCGTTCTTCTTTAGACCACCAGGCGTAAGAACCAGCAACGGGTAGTAATGAGTGTAAACCCGGTCTGTCTCCAGCGTAGATAGCCTGACTCGAACTTTCCCAATCCTCTGGTCCTTGGAGTCACCACCATCGTTGATATGACCATTGTCAAAGACTCCGATTGTTATGACCGTGCAAGGATCATGAACTTCCCAAGTATACTGCTCGTTCCACTTAGGCGCAAGCGCGTCTAAAAGAGTCCTCGTTCTTACCCATTTGTTCCCATACTTGGCCACACAATATGGATCAGTCATTCTCCCATCTTTACCTTTCATAGGCATCAAGTTCCTACCTCTGAGAATCCCAAGCTCAAGAAGCCCAATGCTCGGCTTCCTCATTTGCTTTGAAGACGGTTGAAGATCGCTGCTGAAATGCGTGGACTCATCAAGAACATGGTACCCAGCTTCTATACAAACCCGTAGCAGAATCTTACTAGATAACTTCTCTTTTTTCTTCTCAGTCTCTTCCTCCATAGACTTGAAATGTCTCTGTAGATTAAACCACCGTGGATCAGGCATTTTCCCAGTCTCTTGCCTCACCGGAATATCCCTGACCGGTATAAACACCCTCCCCAATATCTCATCTTTCCCCGGACCAATCCTATCATCAACAGAAACAATCACCATATCCTCAAACGGCTCAGACACAACAAACATAAGCTCCTCTTGTGGCCACTGTGGATTCATCGTCCGCATCTGAGACGGCCTCGTCGCTCTCATCTGATTCCCCGCCTGAATCTTCACGACCACATCAGGTACTCTCCCTTTATCAGACGGAACAAGATCCTGAGCTTCAAGTACATGAATCCTGAGGTAATACAGCTTCGGCGAGAAGTAAACTTTGGACCGAGTGTTGGAGAGGTTCGAGTGGCTCACTCGGTGCGCATCTGATTGCCAAGCGTCAGGGAACGACTCGTCGGCTTGAGTTCCCATCCAGACGGCGAGCATTATCTCTCCTCTGTTCGTCTTCATCCCTTTCTTGTCCTCTAGCCTGTACCACTGTGGAGCCAGAGGACTATCCGGAGGAACTCTGAGAGGAACTTCAGTGAGATCGATATGGACTCTTCCGACGAAATCGTCTTTGGTTAAGAGATCTTTGTCTTTGACCGTGACTTCAAGCAGATTCGATTGTAGCCTCTCTTTTGAGAAGGCGAAGATCTGTTTCCAGATCGGATTCTGATTCTTCTCCAAATGTTTCGTCAAGCCTTTGTAGTTACCAAGCTTCACTTCCACATAAGGATCTAAGCTACCGGAGACATCCATCACAGGGAGATCTCGAGCCTTGACGACGCTCACGTAGAGGTAATGCATCTGCTCCACGAGATCGTATGTGCTCGAGGTTTTGTCTCCGCTGCTTCGGTAATAGTACGATTGTCGCCGACGAGCTGCTAATGGAGGACTGGTTTCGATTAGCTGGAACTCCGGATTCTGTCTCGGCACTTGCATCTGCATTACCGCAGCAGGCGGTGGTCCCGGAGCTCTCATGAAATCTGACCTAAACTCCGGCTGATTAGGAGGAAGATGAGAATGCTTTGCTTGAGCCGGCGGAGGAGGAGCTCCTCCCGGGTGCGCACCGATTGAGTGGAAAGTCCTCGATTCTTTCTCCTTCTTCTTCGGCTTCATCGTCTCCACGTAAACCTCTTCGTCGAATTGCTGGAAGGGGTTTTGGTTTTGGCTCTGATTATGAAATTCATGGGTTTCGAATCTCTTCTCCTCCTTCGTGTCTTTCTCGGCAAACTCCGCCGGCTGAGGAATCGAGGAGGCGAAATCTGAGCCGTCGATAGGAGCGGCGTAGATTCTAAGAGCGATATCGCCTTTGATGTGAGAGAACAAACCTCGTTTGTCGAGTGGGTATCTCTGTACGCCGGCTTCGGATTCCGATAACGGGACAGAGGCGCCGGAGATCTTAACACGGCCGAGGAACTTCCCCGGCTGATTATCACGACGGTCATCGTAGACGGTGACGTCGATAGTCTTGTTGGTCAAACGCCTGAAGTCACCGACGTTGAAAACTAACTTCTCGTTCCACTGAGGGTTTAGATCCTTTAAACGCGTTTGCGTTCTCTGCCGCTGCTCGTCGAATTCAACCTCTACGAAAGGACTCGCCGAGCCTTGCCCGTCTTTAGGCATCAAATCGCTCGCGTCCGCGATTTCAACAACCAGTTTGCTCATATCGGAAAATTGGAATTTCTCAAAGCGGTGAAGAGAGAGAGAGAAAACGTCCGGCGAAGAAAGACTCGGTGGAAGAAGTGATTTAAGTAAAAGAAACAAACAAAAATAAGAAGAAGAAGAAGAGGAGATGGTGGGATTAGGAAGAGAGAAGAAGAAGAAGAAGAAAGTTGAAACAAATTAGGGTCATCTTCATTATCGAGGAGTGTGAAGACATAAAAACAAAAACAGAGATGATGTGTTAAAAGAGGAGTAAAACTGAGAGAGGTCAAGAGGAAGACGTCACTTAGTCAATTTTTCGATTTCTCCCAAATATTCAAATTTTTTCGATTTCTCCCAAATATTTACCTTTTTATTAGTATTTAAATCTTGTATTAATTCACTAGAAATGAAATTATAAAGTTTAAATATATGCATTGAATATTCTCATCAAATAAAAAGTGTTGAATATTCTTGATTATTATCATTTGGTTTGATCTTTCGAATATCGTCCTCGTCGGTGATTCACCAAATATTCGTACGTCTATTCGCGGGACATAGTTATCCGACATGGTAGTTGATGAAAAATTAATAACTTTTTGATCATTCACTTATAACGATTTTATATTATATATATATATATATATATTTAAAACTGTAGTATTAAAAACTATAAAAGAAATAGTATTAAAAACTATAATATATATATTTTGTCCTCGGAGAAGCTCTAGGCGCCCGTTTACTCTGAGGTTTGAGGGTGGCCTGGAGTGGGTTTGCTCGTGGCAACGACGATGAGGACTCGAGTTCCTAGGAATTGCAAGTACAAATTTCCAAGTATAGGTTTTGGAATCGGTGTATCGTCTTCGGATTTCCGCAAGTGGGCTTCGTGTGCCTAGCTAGTCGTTTAAAGTTATTTCTTTTTGTATCCGTTTGTAATCTACGCCATTGTTTTAGTTTTTTGTCTTACTGATTTCTTAGTTATCTCTGCAAATCTGTCAAAATTTCAAAAATGGTATAAAACTTAACATTTATACCAAAAAAAAACTATAAAAGAAAAATTGTGGAGAAATGTGTAAGAAAAAAAAAAGAGAATTGGGTGAGTGAGTGAGGTGTAGGTCCATGAAAGACGTACCATCGTTGTCTAATGTGGTGGTGTGGTCATTTGTGCTTTGTTTGCTAATGCTAACGATAATTAGAAAGTGGACTAATTAATTTCATTTCTTTAATCTTAATTGTTATAATTGTTTATAACAACGGTAATAACGATGAAAAAAAAAAGAAAACAGAATTACTACTCGTTTTATTTCTATGTGAAATCGACCCATCATGTGATCTAACGTAGGCATAAGGCATTAGGCTAATGTTAGATCACAAAACTTAAAAAGTATTTCGATCTATACACTTTACAACGTTTTTAGTGGCTGTATGTCACTATGAAAAAAAAAGAAGGTGAAACACACGTTTAATGGTTTAGTTGAATACTATTAATATTTAATTTGGAAAGTGGTTAATGTTTACGACGATAATTTATAGACGGGATTTTTGTTTTAAGATAGAAGTCGTTTTGTTTAAAGTAGAGCATTTAAATGGGACACTAATCTAAAATGTCCCTCCGTACTTTAAAAAAATCTGATTTGCCCCTGTTATAATATTTTTTTTTTTATTTATATTTTAAACGAAAACGCGTGAAAAGACGAGAAGGGTATGTGAAATCATCTAAATTACATCCTTCAAGCGTGCCGAGGAAGAAGATGGAGAAATCGATTCTTGTTTAGGAAATTCAATGGCGATTTCTACTGTATCTACGATGATCGAACTTACAAATCCAACTGCTCCGATATCTGATGGCATCGTGCGCCGCCATGAGAGGCCCTAGACCCGAAGATTTCGATACAAATCCAGCAACGCCGAACGCTGGGCAGCCGACACCGGCTTATCCCGCCTGTGGCCGGAAGAAAGGCGTGGGCGTGAGGCCGTGGTTGGAGCTTTGCTCGTCAGGGCAGACGAAGATGATGGAAGCTGGAAAACACAGCATCATGCGGCGACGGGATTGCCGGCACGAGATCTTCGGATTCTCGATCCACTGTTGTCGTACCCATCTACTGTTCTGGGTCGAGAGAGAGCGATTGTCATCAATCTGGAGCATATTAGGCGATCATCACCGCACAAGAGGTTTTGCTGCTTAATTCCAAGGATCCTTCGGTGTCACCCTTCATCGACGAGTTGCAGAGGCGGATTATGTGCCACCATCACGCCACTAAACCTCAGGTGATTGTGGAAACTTGGGTTTTCTATTTCACTGTTAGCTAATACAAGGAGTGTGCTTTCCTATTTTCTCCTTATTGGAATATCAATTGTCACTCGCATATAGGCTGTTGTATTTGAAAACATATGCCTAATTACACTGTTTGGGAGATTGAAATTGAGGGTTGTAGCTAAACAGTGGAGTTGTGTATATGGTAGGTAATGTTGTGTTGAGACAAGTTTGACACTTTAATTTCTGCAATGGTGATGCTTCTGTATGAAGATGATGTTTGTCAAGTTTTAGCTACTAATCGCTTTCTTTGTATGCGTTGTGTAAAAGGAGGAAGAGAACTCTGAGGCAGAGACTCATACCGGGATGGGTCCCGGCCAAGGAGAATCTGGAACGCCACAATTTTTTGGGGATGAAGGGAGTGAAGCCAAGAAGGATGCGAAGAAAGCTTTGAGAATCAAGATGGATCTAAGGTTCTTCCGTTTGAGTTTGTTGCTCTCGAAGCATGCCTTGAAGCTACGTCCAGCAGTTTGGAAAATGAGGTGAATACCTATACTAAAACTCTAATACACAGAGCATTTTGCTTCTCCTGTGTGGTGTTTCATTCATTCTTCTCAAATGTAGGCCGTGAGATTGGAGTTGGAGGCTCATCCAGCCTTGGACAAGCTTACATCCAAGATCAGTACCCTCAACTTAGAGCGGGTTCGACAGATTAAAAGCAGGCTGGTTGCAATAACTGGACGTGTTCAGAAGGTGTTATGATTCATAATATCCATTGCTCCTTTGATCTTATGATTAATACAAATCTTAATTTGTGATCCTAAGAGGTCACCCTTCTTTCTCTTCACTTGTTTTAGGTTAGGGACGAACTAGAACATCTGCTAGACGATGATGAAGATATGGCTGAGATGTATCTTACAGAGAAATTAGACATCTGCTATATTAATTTTAGAAACATCATACGCAATGCCTGCTGCTACAATAATTTTATATTTACGAGATAGGCTCCATAATAATTTTTTATATGATAAACCACTCACTATATTATTTTATTACATTTTATGATTTGCCAAGAGAAATACATTTTGGTATAAAATTTAGTAGTAATTTATACGACTTAATATCCTCAAATTAGGATTGGTTTATTTCTGTTAAGTCTTTAGGTGTTAAATTAAACGGTACAACTAGCAGAATTAGACCAACTAGAACTGAATTTATAAAACGTGTGGCAGCAAAGAAATGTGTGGCAGCAAAAAAACGTGTCACAGGAAGTTTAAAATGAAGTTAAAATGGATAAAATATTAAGTCACGTGCGCCGTCAAAAGAGGAAATTAATATTTTTGCAAACTTGCACCGTCAAAACAAAAATTGAATCCAGTTTCTTATAACATAGTTGTACCCAGTTTTTAGTTGTACCCAATTTCAAAATAAAAATTGAATTCAGGTAAAATTTTGCAATCAGTAGTACCATACTAAAATTAAACATTTTTAGTTGTACTTGTGAAATTTAGTAAACAAACTACATTTAACATATTTTTAATGCTATAACTTGTATAAAAATACAAAATTTCATGGTTTTCATGTTTGTATGGTTAAGATTTCCAAAGTAACCTTAAAAGTAAAAGGTAGATTGTGTAGACATCACATTTTCATAGATCAAAAATTTTCATAGATCAAACATTTTCATAGATCAAATTAATATAACTATGAAATATTTAAATATGCTTGCACATGTTCTATGGCCTATTTTATGTGGAAACATGTTTACAAATACATTTAGAAATTGTGTTATTGACAATTTTGTAGAAAGCATAGTCGTACTGGTTTTGCCAGTTGGACTTGAGTACAACTAAAATTTAGTTGCACTAGTTGTACTTAAAACGAGTGGTACTAGTCGCACCAGTCGTACCATACATATTAGACGCAGAATATAGAGTTGTACTAGTGGTGCCTAGTCATACCTGATAGAAATAACATGCATACAAGTCTCAGTCATACAAAATTGCACACATAGTTCACATAATTTAAAACAAAGACATAATTACTCTTCACTACCATCAATCCCAAACCAAATATACGATGGTTTATTCGTGTTCAAGACCAATGGATAGTAACTAATTTTCAGCTCAGATGTAGCTGCATCTATCAAAACCTTTCTGCAAATTCCCTCCACTAATCCAGCATACGTGACATCCTCCAAAGATTTCCTCATCACTAAAGTGTGAATCTCATCTTCTACAAAATTTCATATAATTTTATCACCATCTTTTGAATAGAACCCCCCATAATCAAAACATATGACTGTGCAACCACTGCTACTCATTTCCCCTGAAAATAACAAAACAATCGTAAGGTAATCTTATCATAGTTATACCAGTTTTACTAGTCGTACTAATCCACTTAAGATGTCCAGTTATGCTAGTAGTACCAGTAGTACTCAGAAAGTTTGGTTCATCATAGTCGTACTAATTCACATAATTTGTCCAATTATGCTAGTTGTACCCACTAGTAAAGTTTGGTTAATCCTAGTCGTACTAAATTCACTTAATATGTCCAGTTATGCTAGTTGTACCGAGTATTACCCAGAAAGTTTGATTCATCATACGAATCATCACGATTTATTACGATGCATTGCTCAGTTAACCAATATATCCCATTTAATTAACAATATCAGTTTCTAATAGCCTTACCCAACTAGCTCAGTGACTCCAATGAGCGAAAAAAAAAATTAAAATTTTTTTTATTATGAAATTCCCTAATTGACAAAAAAAAATGTATTAATTGCTTTGGAATTGTTTTGCCTATGACATAAACTTGATAATTCAATCATGAAATCGAAAATAGCATAAAAACAGCAACAACTAACCTTCAATTTCACGCCTCCGATTCGTCAATGGTGGAAACGTGAGAGGAAGAAGACGACGAGAGGTGGGTGTTTGGTTTCGTTGGTTTGGATAATTAATTTTAGGGTTGGTTTGAATTTAATTTTCTACCAAACCACCTTTTTTCGATTTTTTTTTTTTAAATGAAGGTCAAAAACCGTCATTCATTAATGAGAGGGGCAATAAAATTAAAGAGGGGTAGTTAGATTTTTGTTCATGTACGGAGGGATATATTAGATTAAAGGAATTGGAGTGCTTAGAGACGTTGGATTTTTTTATTATATTTATTTAAGCTTATTGAATATTAGTAGTATAATTTTTTTCTATGAGAGAAAGAAAAAAAGAAACGTTTATTGATTGGATCTCTCGTTTTCAAGGAAAATCGGTGTTGCCCCATCATGAAATCTACAGTACACCTTGTCATGTCCTTGCCCTAAAAAGTAAACCTATTTTGTTGTATCAGCATCACCAATTGTTCCATAACTTTTAAGTGGATTACAGATTATTTATAGATACTTAAAAGCTCATCATACCTTTGGTTGATACATTTTCTTTTTGGCAAAAATCCGACATTTGATTTGATGATACATATGTTGGATCTATTTATTTAGTTATCTTCTTTCTATATAACATCGTATTCAAGTTTATACTTAAAATGGATTGAACTAGTATTACAACCATGCAGAAAATTAAATATTTATCCCAAATCATATGAATATATTTGACACTCACATTTTTTTTTCTTTTTTAAACAGATTGTTTATGTAAATATAGATGCTAAAATATCAAAAAATGTATTAAAAATGTTTTTTTTTTGTTTGGCCGTGTTTCCTAGGAGTATTTTTTGTTTATTGTTAATATCGGAATACTAATTGTATTGATATCATTAAATTAAGGTGGGCGTTCCGTGGAGATTACGGACAAGCGTTGATCGTTTGTTAGAGACTTACTACAAATATTTTTGAAAGACATCGGAGTTTGAGTTACTCTACTTAAATGCAACCTTGTTTCTCATCCCCTCATGTTTTGTCGGCAGTTCACTTAAATATACCTCTCTCTTTCTTATCTTTTTTATTTAATTCATGTTTTAAAGATTTTATTTTATAATTCTGTTGAAAAAAACATTTCACTTTATCAAACTGGTGTTAATAACTTAATATTTTTATTCAAGTTACAGGCTTGATCTTTTTTTTTTTTCTTTTCCAAAAGTTCTCAACCAAATCCTCTCTACTCTAATAGCGTCGCATGTAAACCATTTAGAAAATTTTGAGGGATGGCACCAATTTTAACGGCGCCGAGAGGTAATAATATACCATCAACTTTTTTTTTTGTTTTTCTTTTATTGAGCAACAAAGAAACAGAAGTTACTTTATAAAGCCTAATTTTAAACTACTTTTCTATTCTAATATATGTTTGTCAATTGGTAACAATGTACATATATATGTTTATTCTTAGATCTCGTAGTTGACTAAACTGATCTTATTTTTCAAGTTTTGAATCTAACCAGTGGTCTTAGATTAATGGTGCGTTTCCAAAATATTTAAAAGTTTTGTGTTTTTGAGTCTCTAATATTTCATTTTTTATATGAGAAAAATTCAAATATTTTCCAGTTATAAATGTATGGATCTCATTCTGAAATTCCGTGATTAACCTTAAATAAAATTTTAGAAAAAAACTGTAAAGAAAAATATGAACTTTTCATACCAAAAAAAGGAGAAAATTACAAATTACTGTAGCTACTAAATATTAAATAAAAAGGATATTTGTCTGTTAATAAATAAAGACGGCTACCCACTATTTTTTTTTTTTTTTTTTGGAGTCTTGCTTTTAAGGTCAACAATGTTCTCCTTCGGAGCTAAGGTTCAATTATTTTATAACATTTAATTTTCCGTTTCACTGAACATATTTTAGTGGGCACAATTTCTTTTGCCACCAAAGTCTTCTCTCCTATATGTTTCTGAGAATCATATAATCCTTGAATTGTTATTATGAACGCGTAATTGACGTTTCCACGTAATATTAGTATGTGACACTCAGCGATCGTTGATTTTTTCAGAATTGTTTTTGTATCCGAACACTTTTGACATGAATTGGATCAATTTTTATCAATTCACAATTTTTCTTTTGGGGGTTAAAAATTCCCCAATTCTTGCAAACCTTGACAAAGTTTAGAATTTACAATGTTGTTGCTACTTCAAAAATGATACTATACTAGATAAGAAATTTAGACTAAAAGAAGTAATATAAGCCAACAACACATTACTAGAGTGGTAGATCTCTCTACTCCGTTATTGCCGCTAACTTCGACCAAATTTTTTTCGTAATTGCGATTAGTACCCATTAATGTATGGGCCTACGAAAGAGAAGTTACAAACTAAATGGAGTAATAAATAAATGAGTCTTGACAAAAAAAAAAAAAAAAAAAAAGAGAGAGAGAGTAGATGATACTATTAAATTTCGTTAGCAAAGTTTGGTAGAAAACTCACTGAAAAAATAATGTCATGTCATGTTCTGGCGTGAACTCAAACACGTGGTGGAGAAAAATTGGTCGGAGATGTCTGAAATTAACAGTGTAAGTAGTTAGGGTAACATCCGAGTTAAGTAAAACCAAAGCAAAGAATATTGTTGAATACTTCTGATTTTAGTAAGTGCGAATCCAACTCCTTCGTCTTTACTTCACTCCTCCATGTCAACTGTCAATGTATCAACAAATTTGGATTCATCTTTTTTTTTTTTACATCAAATTCCATTTTCTTACTAATCGAATGATAATAGCCGTTTGTTTCAAAGGTAAGTGGATCTGGCACCGAAGTGTTTACATAGAAATATAATTTTATTTTAAAGTTTTTTTTTATTTCTTAATCCTAGATTCGGATTTTGTTTTTGTTAAGTTTCTTGCGCTTCCAACTCAAAACCAATTGGCAATAAGCGCATTGGTACAAGTTCTCTTATATATTAGTCAATGTCTCTTCCAATTTTCAATGTGGGATATATCTTACACACACTCTCAAGAGATTAAGGCCTCATGACCCATTAACCTCTACTAATCCTAATACCCCCTCGAGATAATGGTCATTCTAGCCATTAATCTCGCCATGACCACCAATTTCGGGTCGAGGAGCAAATGCCACTTTTTTATATATTAGTCAAGGTCCCTTTCAACTTTCAATGTGAGATATATCTTACACACACTCTCTAGAGATTAAGACCTCATGACTTATTAACCTCTACTAATCCTAATACCCCCTTCGAAATAATGGTCCTTCTAGCCATTAATCTCGCCATGACCATCAATTTCGGGTCGAGGAGCAAATGCCATTTTTTTATATATTAGTCAAGGTCCCTCCCAACTTTCAATGTGGGATATATCTTACACACACTCTCTAGAGATTAAGGCCTCATGACTCATTAACCTCTACTAATCCTAATACCCATCTCGTAATAAAGGCCTTTCTAGCCATTAATCTTGCAATGGCCATCAATTTCGGGTCGAGGACCAAATGCCAATTTTTTATATATTAGTCAAGATTCCTCCCAATTTTCAATGTGGGATATATCTTACACACACCCTCTAGAGATTAAGGATTCATGGCCCATTAACCTCTATTAATCATAATACTCCCTCGAGATAATGTTCCGTCTAGCCATTAATCTCGCCATGACCATCAATTTCAGGTGGAGGAGCAAATGCCACCTTTTTTTTTTTTTAAAGGTAGCAAATATAATAGTCAAACACTTGAACCAACTAAGGATTCCTGTTACAATCCAAAACAAAATCAGGATACCGATTCCTGTTACAATCCAAAACAAAATCAGGGTATCAACAAGGAGGATTCCAAAACAAAATCAGGATCCCAACCATCAAAAAACATTAAGCATCAGAATCGCCTGCCGTTAACTCCACTGGTTCCTCCGTTGAAGAAGAAGTCAAAGCTACATCCGTACTGGCAAGAGCTCCGCACGTCAACCCGCTCATCGTCCCATTCCACCTGTACCTCGGGATAGAACACATTTGGCGCCGCGTAGACGTAGAGCGGACCAGCACGGAACACGTCGAGATGGTACACAGTGTTGCAGGTGCATACACGATGATGACAAGCTTATTATTCCAGAAAGATTAGGAGCGGCCGGTAGAGGCGGCATCTTTTACAAATAGAGCGATTCCCCTTAATCCAGACCACCTGAATCAACAAAATTTGAGTGAGAGCGGAGGCGGAGAGGAGGAAAATCTGTGGGATTTAGTATTTAAAAAAACTAGGTTTACTAGGTTTTTGGGAGCTAAGTAAGCCCAAGCCCAGATGTTTTGTCCCACTCGACGTTCATAGCATTAGCTATATCTATAGCCCATGCCCAAAATTGTTTTACACCCATTGGGCGTACCACATCCGGGAAGAATATGGTTACTCCGGAATTGGAAGAATATGGGATACTTCGGATTTGGACACTTTGTATGTTTAGATACATCAAAAATATCGCTTCGGATCTGAGAGACTCGCGAATCTGGATACTCCCGATCTGGATTCCATGGGCTCACAGCGGGGGAGAGGCCCATTTGGTGTACCACATCTGGGGAGAATATGGATACTCCGGAATTGGGATAATATGGATACTCCGGATCTGGGTGGATCAGGACACTCTGTATATTATGTTTAGATACATAATATGAGAGACTCGCGAATTAGGATACTCCCGATTTGGACTCCATGGGCTCACAGCGGGGGAGAGACTCGTGACACATAATTGACAAACAAGAAAAGTGTTTTTTTGGTTGTTGAAAAATAAGAGATAAGTCTCAATCTATTATGGTATCAAAGGCCAATATTAGCCCAACAGACGATTTTCCACATAAAAACGGTTTCTCACATTCTAAGTGGCCCGTCTTGTTGTGATATTTCCGAGATGATGGTGCGTTGTCCCGTCCTCATCTCGAGGAGGCCTATTAGAATGTTAAAATGTCACACATTGGAAGTTGGAACATTTTTAACTAGTATATAAGGTTTATGAGCCAATTCACTTATTGCCAATTGGTTTTGAGTTGAAAGCCCATGATTTCTAATAGTTTTAAAGTTCGGAAGTTAAAGTTTTGCAAATTTAACTACAAAACAAAAAAAATTAGAATATTAAATTTATAAAACAAAACCCTAAGATAAATTAAATAAAAACCTATATTTAAAACAAAAATGTTTAATATCGGTGATATAGAACGGATGAAAAACATGTTTTTCCTTTTAAGAGACTATAAAAACAAAAGAATACTTCAAGTATTCATAGACTTTTCTAAAACCTGTTTTTATTGATTTTTCATGTTTTGCTTTTACTTTCAAGTAAGAAATTTTTTTCTTAAAGACTATCATTATAATTTCAATAATTTCACGAAATATTACGTGATCCAAGGAGAAGTATCAAGTAGGTTGGATTCTAGACTCCTAGGAGTTGTTCGTAGCCTAATCTCCTCCGATTTCCCTCGCTTGGATTTGTATGGTTCTTCTCGCTTCTTTTTATGTTTTATTTTCTTTAAAAATCCTACTCCTTTTAGTTCATTGTTGGGTTTCAATAAATATTTAAAATAAACGATCGTGGGTCTGATCGTCTTTCTTTTTCTTCTTTTTGGTACCTTTTACTCGTCCTTTCGTTTTCATAAAAGATTGAGAGAGAATATGGCTCGTAAACAATTTAAATAGAGCTTATGCATAGCATTTTTGCAGACCGTCTATAATCATCTAATTGCAGTATATCCCAAAACCATTGTAGAAAATAATCAATGAAATGATATCTTTATCCAAACTGTTAATGTTATAATGCATTATAAAACATGAATTTATGAGTAAAAAAAATATCTGTTGGGATACATAATGTTGTTGGTGTGGGCACTGGGTAGTTCTCAATAATCGTCCAATAATGTCAATATATAATAATTGTAAACACCAACTACATCAATGCCATTAAGGTTGGAAGAGCAACCAAAATGTTCATATTAAATAAACATTTGTCGATTGGAAAATAACGTATGTGTGATTGACAGGCGAATATACGAAATCTGAAAAAGAAAAGATATGTGTGTGTTATATAGTGTTAGTGTATATGTATATGTGTGAGTGTTGTTGTGGGGGAATCTGCAAAGGAAGATACAAGGTGGCTGCTTTATTTTTTTCTGGCTTTTGTTTTCTTGTCTAAGTGCCTCAAAGCCACATGTAATCTCACATGCCCCGTACATATCTCATCAAATTTATCTAAAAAAGTTTTTTTTTTTTTTTTTTTGAATCAACTGACAATAAATCAATAATTCATAATAGTATTTATGCAGTTTTACGAATCATCTAAATTTAGTGCTACAACGAAATATTAATTAGTGCAAATTACACGACGCATACCATCTCACTGATGTTGAACATATGTAATTTTTGTTTGTTTAGAGTTCGGTTTTTAAAATCTAAAAAACTCATCATATCTTTCAATCAAGTTTTGGTTTTAGAAAAATTAAGAAAACTTGTTTTTGTTTTACATTTTCCGTTTTAACTGATAAACTAAAAACTGTTAAACCTCGAGTTTTAATTAAAACCAAAATCTAAAAATTCTAAACTAAATCTACATCTGTTTAAACCAAAAAAAAAAAAAAAAATTAATAGTAAAAAGTGACATTTGGTGATTTATATTCTCTTTTAGAAAGGAGAGTTGAAGCTATCTTGCATGCAATTTCTTTCCCTTTCTGTGTCAACTTTTGCCGGCCACTCGACGAATATTCCTATTTCTACATCTTAACTCTTCTTTAAGCCTTTCAGATTCTATCCAAAATTCATTACATTTCATTTTTCTACAGTCTTGCTGTTCAACCCTTTCTATTTCTGGCGTTCTTTATCTCTTTTAAAAATATTCCATGATTTATGCATCATTCTCGACACCACTTCCAGTCCATATTTCTTGGGCCTACATGTGTAAAACTAGGCCCATCATCATGCTCATTCTCTTTATCATTGCGCACTGTTTCGTCGTAGGTTGGTGTGTAACGAAATAGTATACTTATGTATACTGACATTTGAGAAATTCCACGTAGGGAAGGATGTGAAGGCGACACGTCGTTATCCACGTGGCGCTACGTGTTAATCAACTAGCCAAAAAACCGAAAGCTTGATAAAATCTGATGACCTTATATAGTAGCCTAATAGGATAATAACATGACCAGTAAGTAAGTACCAAACGAGTCAGCGACACGAAGGAAGAAGAAAAAATGACGAAACTATTATTGGCCTTGTGTCTTGTCTTGAGTGCGTTATTATCGGTGGGACACTGCACAGAGTCGGAAGGTGACGTCATCGTGAAAGACGGCCACCGTGTTGTTGTAGTGGAGTACGACGGAGACGGCAAAACCAACACTAGAGTCTTGATTTTACCGCCGGGAAAAGGACGGGAAGGAGAAGAAGAAGAAGAAGATCATAAAGAGAAGAGGAGAGACGAAAGAGAAGTGTTAAGAAATGTGAAAAAGAAAGTGATAGAAACGGCGTCGTCTCTTCCGGTTATCGACCAAGTAGAGGAGGAGGAGCGTGAACACCACGAGTCGCCAGGAGAACTCATGTGCGATGCCATCGGCAAGTGTAGGCACAAGATGGCGACTGTGTTGGGAAGAGGCAACGATCGAACGGCCGGCGAGAATACTCACGATGCCAAGGAGACCGTTGTGCGTGCGGCACGTGACGCGGAAGAAACAGTGGGCCATGAGGCCCAATATGCTGAAGAGAAGGCCGCAGATAAAGCTCATGAAGCTAAGGAAGAGGTGAATGAAAGGGGCATAAAGAAGGCCCAAAACGTTTGGGAGAAGGCGAAGTTCACGGTGCGGCGGTTAGGGACGGCGGTTGCGTCGGCGCTGAAGCTGGCGAAGATAGGGAACGTTGTGAGTTTGATAGGGATCGCGGCGGCGTATGGGATGTATGTGTGGGTGACGGTGGTGTCGAAGTACTTGTTGGCTTCGGTGCTTGGGAGGCAGCAATTCGGTGTGGTGCAGGGGAAGGTGTATGCAGTGTACTTCAAGGCAATTTCTGCGGTGATTCTGGTTGGGTTGCTAGGACACATCATCAGCCGGCGGCGGTTGGTTTTAACCGATGCGGTGGAGATGTGGCAGGCGGTTAACCTCTTGTGTTCGATTCTGATGGTCGAAGCTAATGCGTCATTTGTTGAGCCACGAGTCACCAAGGTTATTCAAAATTTTCTTATGATATTTAAAATTTGCTTATAATTTTTATTTTTAAACCCATGACCGTTTTTTAAAAATGATAAGAAATTTTTAAATATCATATAAAGTAGAGAAAATAATTTTTAAAAGCAATCTTTTAGTCCATTTTATATATTTTAATTAAAAAACATTGAACATGGTTTACAAATACAGATTGAAACAACCTTATGAAACCGAAGATATAAATTTAGGAAAATTAATAATTTGTTAATTTTGTCACTATGGCTCAGATTGATTGATTGTTTGTGAACTACATTTTTCCAATGAATTCACAACTATTAACATTTCAAACGAATTTCACTTCTTATTCTTTTTTTTTTTTCAAGTGTAAATGCAAAGTTTTTGAAAGTTGCGAGAAGAAATCTTATTTGGTGTTGTGTTTAGCCGATGGAACGCCCAAGCATTTACGGTTAATACTCAAGTATCAAATTTCGATAAAATTAGGAGAAGATAATTGTTTCTGTAATGAAATTTTAGGTTTATACAGTGTAATATTTGGTTTCCGTGTTTCGCTCAACAGGCAATGTTTGAGAGGATAAAAATAGAACAGGAAGAAGGAAGAGGACATGACACGTCAGAGTCCAGTGAAGCAGCGGCTCGAACCGGTGGTGAGAAGGTTATAAAGAAGACAGATGAGGATGCGGTAAAGCAGAGACTGACGAAGCTGAGCAAGAGACTGAGTAGATTAAATGGGTACTCGTCACGGCTAAATTTACTAACACTCATGTCTCTCACTTGGCACTTTGTGTATCTCGGGCATCGACTGAGCCTCACTTGTTGAGGGACCGAGCCACGCCGATACATTAGTTGTTTTTGTGCTTCTCCTGTTAAATGTTTGTGTTAATTTCACGCAACTTTCAAAATATCAAAATATTATCATAGGTTATTGACTCAAAGATCTATCTCCATGTCTAAGGAGACTGTACATGGGATGATTCTTTATTTTGTAAGCCGAAGAACCAATCTTCCCATCGAGTTTTACATGCCATTAAAAGATTGGATCCAAACACCACAAATCGAATAACCAATAACCAATGGTTAAGCTAGGAAATGAAATAAGAGATTCATCTATGTTTTTTTTTTTTTTTTGATATTTGGTGTTGCAAGTTAAAAGTCAAATATATATAGATGTTAATAAATAGGTGAAACAGAGTCAAGTTAAAAGTCAAATATTTTTTGTTTGTCAACATAATTTATCATTAAAAAAAATCGAAAATCGACACAGCATATGTTTTGTAATGTCTGAAAATTTTGTCTGTTTTCGTACACATGAAAGACAAAGCAACAGTCAAATTCCGTCGCCGGGTTTTGGCGCAATAACACAGCTGATACAAATATAGCAATCAGTTGAGTGAGTATTTCGAAAACTGAAATAT
This sequence comes from Alliaria petiolata, assembly GCA_020283515.1. Taxonomy (NCBI): domain Eukaryota; kingdom Viridiplantae; phylum Streptophyta; class Magnoliopsida; order Brassicales; family Brassicaceae; genus Alliaria; species Alliaria petiolata. Next base: position 449,204,948 of record JAHZTW010000001.1, on the reverse strand, counting down.
AAAAGTAACAATCAATTGAGTACCAATCAATTATGCCCCTTGTAAATGTAGACGGTAACTGTAATTTTTTGGTTATATAAATTGTTGCTGTAAAAATTATGACTATTATTTTTAATATTTTTGAAAGTCTGAATGTTAACAAAAAGTTATAGAAACTGTAATTATTAAATATTATAGCTTTTTTGTTAATTTTATAAAATATATAAGATTTGATAGTCAAGTTTTTAAATTATGATAAACTTAGGTTCTTTTGCATAATTTTTTTTAAGAAAACCAAAAACAAGAAAGATAAAAAAAATCTGACTGTGAGGGGATTAAAAAAAAAGTTTAGAAAGTGTGATTGGAGAAGAAACAACTGCAGATAGAAACTGTGAAAAGCTTTACAGCACCTCGCACCTCTATCCATCGTATTTAAGATAAGTTTCTAACAATTAAAAAATAGAAAATAATAGAAAGTATCTAAACTAAGTTTCTAATAATTAAAAAAATAAAAAATAATAAAAAATAAGAGAGAGGTAAAGAGACGTCTCTCATTTGAGAGATCTTTACAAACATATCTACTATGTGTCATCATATTATTAGTTCAATTTCTTTATATATAATAATTAAATTATATATACTAATAAAATATGTTTGAGAGATTTTAGTCGAGAGACTTACCAATAGAGGTGTTCTTACAACCTTAAGAGTTTGGAAAGTAATTGGAGAAAAAACAATTGTAGATAGAAACTGTGAAAAGCTTTACATCACCTCGCACCTCTATCCATCGTATTTAAGATAAGTCTCTAACAATTAAAAAATAGAAAATAATAGAACATATCTAAGATAAGTTTCTAACAAATAAAAAAATAAAAAAATAAGAGAGAGGTAAAGAGACGTCTCTCATTTGAGAGATCTTTAGAAACATATCTACTATGTGTCATCATATTATTAGTTCCATTTCTTTATATATAATAATTAAATTATATATACTAATTAAATATGTTTGAGAGATTCTAGTCGAGAGACTTACCAATGGAAGTGTTCTTACAACCTTAATAATTTGGAAAGAGATTGGAGAAAAAACAATTGTAGATAGAAATTGTGAAAAGCTTTAGAGCACCTATATCCATCGTATCTAAGATAAGTCTCTAATAATTAAAAAATAGAAAATAATAAAACGTATCTAAGCTAAGTTTCTAACAATTAAAAAATAAAAAATAAGAGATAGGTAGTAAGACGTCTCTCATTTGAGAGATCTTTAGAAACATATCTACTATGTGTTATCATATTATTAGTTCAATTTCTTTATATATAATAATTAAATTATATATACTAATAAAATATGTTTGAGCTATTATAGTCGAAAGACTTACCAATGGAGGTGCTTTTACAATCTTAAAAGTTCATCCTCCCATCAAGTTTCACATGCCATTAAAAGATTGGATCCAAACACCACAAATCGAATAACCAATGGTTAAGCTCGGAAATGAAATAAGTGATTTGTCTATGTTTTTTTTTTGATATTTGGTGTTGCAAGTTAAAAGACAATTGTATATAGATGTTAATAAATAGATGAAACAAAGAGTAAAGTGGTGGTGGCCTAGTGGTAGTTCAAGATGGTTGGTTCTTTTGTGCCCCGGGTTCAAATCCCAATTGGGACACTTGGGCAAAATCAAATGAAGAAAGTCTCATGATCAAAACGGGACCGTGCAGTGTTAAAAATGAAAACAGAAAATGGCCCAAGATGAAAAGCCCAAAGCCATCGTCGATCCCACCAAGCCTGCTGCAGCACCTGCACGGCTATCTCATTCACTCTGCGACAAAAGCAAAAGCAGAACCTCTCAGCTCACACAAGAACAATGACGAAGACCAGTACGGAGGATCGTTTATCACGTCAAGCTGGCAAATTCATTTCAAGCCCTCGATGATCTCGACTCCACCCGATGACGCCACCTGTGCAGTCTCTAGAATCTTCGCTTTGTGTATTATAAATCAAGAGCTCATCATTTGTAATTTTGATTTTAAGTCGAATAAAAATGAAAGATTGGGTGTACAAATAGAAATAGAAAAAAAAAAAAAATAGCAAACATATAAGGGAGAAAATCTTCCTAGATATATAACACAAACTGGTCATAAGCCGAATACAATTAATCCTGACCAAAGCTATAAGCGATGAAATACGAAGGAGGCTAAATAGGTTTAAATATCATTCTCTTAATCCTTGATTGAAAACAGATCATCATAAAACAGAACATTGATTCAACACATTAGTCCTAATAACCATCTTATTTTGTAAACAATTAAAATCCATGAAAAAAAAAAAAAAAGACAAGGGTATTATTATTATTATTCTTCCTTAAGACGAAGGCTGCTCATGATTCTAAAGCCTCGATTCTCTCTCTGATGAGGTTGATCCTCTTCTCAACCACATCGGCTGCTTTGATCAGATCCTCAGAATAATCAGCCTCGTTTAGATCATCAGACGAAGCAATCCACCCAAGTTCCATGGCACGGCTATGCATCTTCTCTTTCTCCAGCTTCTTCTCTGCGTCTTGGATCATCCTGTTCATGAGATCCTTCTGGTCCATCATGTATTTGGTCTGTTTCTCTAAAGGGAGTGCGCTTAACCGGTTTAGAAGAACACGAACCTCCTTATTGTTTGGCCAGAGCTCAGGGCCTTCCTTGTAATCGCTGTAGATGATGGCGCAAGCGCGTAAACCACATAGAATGGTCAATTCATTGAGCTTCTTCAATAGACCATCTTTGCGTTTTCTGAACGTAACTCGGCGAGTGGAGTTGTCAGAGATCAATTGGTGTGTTACTTTTCTTCTCCCCATGGCGAAAAACAAAGGAAGGAGGAGAAGAAGAAGAAGAAGAAGAAGAGGAGGATCTGTGTGTTTTCAGAGACCAAGATGGGTATATAATGTTTATATAGAGTTTCTAAGTTTGATTTTTGGCTCGGTCCACAAAGAAGTTTCAACAAATTATAGAAAGGTTTTAAAAGAAAAAAATACATATAAAGGTTTAAGGAAAAATAGCTATAAAATCTTTCTAAATAAGAAGATTTCTATCTAAAGAACTTTTTTTCATTTTTATTATGTATCCTGTGTTGGTTGGTCTAGTGAATCTACTAAATAGGAAGGTAATATTTGCCTATTAATGCCCCTATAAATTGTTTTTGCAATAAGAAAACTTGTAGACTCATATTTACATAAATTCACACATATTATGTACAAGTAATATTATTACACCAGCATAGTAAATGACATATGCCAGTCTGAACAAAGATAAGTTTTAACTAATGCAAGATTTACTCTTGTGACCAATTATATAAAAAGAGATTACGTGATAAATTATGTAAATTACATAATCTTTTAACATAACGTCGTTATACATTATTATTCGTAAGGTTCTTTGATCATAAGTTGTGTTTGGTGTGTGTGATGAAAATTGAAGTTGCAAATGTTGCATTCAAAGGATAGGCGCAAGGCCGTGCATATGTTCAGTCGACTAAAGTTTATCATCATTTTCCCTTAAAAAAAATTATCAATCGACTAAAGTTTCAGACAAATTAGGCCCACACGTCGGCCCATGTAATTTCTAGATAGCCCATAAAATTTATCAATCGACTAAAGTTTTTGAGACTTGAGAATGGCTGCTGAGATTTGAGAAACTAGAGAACGTGAGCTGTGCAGGACTACAACGTAACACGTTCATCAATGACATTGACCTTTTCCAATAAAGAAAGATTCAACTTTCCCATCTATCTACTACATCAAACTTATCCAAAAAACAAAACAAAACTGACATCATAAAAATTGTCTTCAACAAACAAATCTACACAGTCAGCGAAACAAAGGTAATCACAAAATACGAATCAATTAGCCGTATGCAGATTTTTTTTTTTTTTGTTTGTCAACATAATTTCTCATTAAAAAAAAAAATCGAAAATCGTCACAGCATATGTTTTTGTAATGTCTGAAAATTTCGTACACATGAAAGACAAAGCAACAGTCAAATTCCACCGCCGTGCAATAACACAGCTGATAAGGTTCTAACTTGAAAACAAAATAACAATCAATTTGAGTATTTCGAAAACTGAAATCAATTAAGTACCAATCAGTTAAATCCCGATTGTTAAGTAGTGTAACTGTAAACGATGACTGTAATTTTAAAGTTTAGAAAGTGTGATTGGAGAAAAAATAATAGTATTTTGACTATCTGACTAATCTAATATCAGTTCATCTTCCAATCGGAACCCTAAATGATGGTGGACAGATACTATTTTGACTATTTGACTAATCTAATAGTATCAAACATCCCAAAGAAAAAGTAGTAGTAGGACCACAAATAAAGCAAAAAGGAATCTAAACCAAACTCGTCTCAGGTTTTAGGTCTGAACGTGGAAATTATAACTTTGAGATGCACGTGGAAAAAATCTAACCTTGTAAATAAAAAGAAGATATAATAAAGTGACAGCTAAACAGAGAATACGAATAATTAGAGTTTCACCGAATACGAATAATTAAGTTGCTTTCATCGAAAGGGAAAGCAACTTAAGGAATTTCAGGGGAAAAGTAGAGATTGTGAATAATTTAAACAGAATATAACATTACAAACAAAAATAATACTAGCAAAGTGTTTGTAATTAATTTTAAACAGAAACATAGAATGTATGATGTATATGGTTCTTGATTTTTAATAATAATAGTAAAAAAAGACGTGATCTAATAACCCACAGTACTACTGTAGTTGACTTTTGACTGAATAAAATGCCACAAAAAAATACGTGAACACGTGGTCGGGAACCGCCTCGATGCTTCCTATTTTAGGAGCTTTCGTAGCAGACGCTTATCTCGGTCGTTACCGTACAATTCTTGCAGCTTCCCTCATCTACATACTGGTAAGTACCTTCTTCTTCTTCTCCTCCTTCTTTCTCCTTTCAAAATCAAAATTGAGTAAACCGGCTTAAACCGGGATTGAGCTGAATTGGCTGAGACTATTACTACTACAGGGACTAGGACTATTGACGTTATCGGCTTCTTTAATCATAATGGGATTATCTGAGCAACGTAACGATGTTTCCGCTAAACCGTCTTTCTGGGTGAATATATTGTTCTTCTGCTCTCTGTATTTGGTTGCGATCGGACAAGGCGGGCACAAGCCGTGTGTTCAAGCGTTTGGTGCGGACCAATTTGATTCGGGAGATCCCAAGGAGGTGATATCGAGAGGATCGTTTTTCAACTGGTGGTTCATGAGTCTATCTGCCGGAATAAGCTTATCGATTATTGTGGTTGCGTACGTGCAAGATAACGTGAATTGGGCGTTTGGGTTTGGGATCCCTTGTTTGTTCATGGTTATGGCTCTTGTTCTCTTCTTGCTCGGGAGAAAAATTTATAGATACCCAAAAGGAAACCGCGAGGAGAATAGCAACGCTTTTGCTAGAATCGGTAGAGTTTTCGTCGCGGCGTTCAAGAACCGGAGACTGAGTTTAGAACATTCGGGTTTGGGTCAAGGTCTATTGGAGGATGGTTGTTCGTCCGAGAAACGTAGCGGTCGGCTAGAGTAAGTTGCATAATTCCCAAGGTTTTGTAATCATTTGAGTTTTTTTTTGTGATTACTTAATATTCGAGTGTAAAAATTTATTTATCTTGTGTAACAAGTTTCCTTGCAAAAGCAATGATTGCAAGAGAAGAAGAAGACGCAGAGCCATGTAGTGGTAGGGACGTGGAAGACGCCAAGGCTTTGGTAAGGCTTATCCCGATATGGATCACATCGGTGGTGAGTACGATTCCGTACGCTCAATACATTACTTTCTTCACTAAGCAAGGCGTTACGGTGGACAGAAAAATCTTGCCCGGCTTGGAAATCCCTCCGGCTTCTTTACTGTCGTTCATCGGTGTATCGATTCTCATCTCGGTCCCGATCTACGAGCATTTGTTTCTACCGCTAGCTAGAATGATTACCAAGAAGCCCTTTGGGATCACAATGCTCCAGAGAATAGGAGTTGGAATGGTGCTTTCGAGCTTCAATATGGTGCTCGCGGCGCTGGTAGAAGCGAAAAGGCTGCAGATAGCTAGGGAACACGGGCTCGTGGACAAGCCGGACGCGACCGTTCCAATGTCCATATGGTGGTTCGTTCCACAGTATTTGCTGCTAGGGATGATCGATGTGTTCTCTCTGGTGGGAACACAAGAATTCTTCTACGACCAAGTCCCAACCGAGCTGAGGAGCATTGGTCTGGCGCTTTCTTTGAGTGCGATGGGTCTTTCGAGCTTCTTGAGCGGTTTTCTCATCACTGTGATTGATTGGGCTACCGGAAGAGACGGCGGGGGCAACTGGTTTAACACTAACTTGAACCGAGCCCATGTCGATTACTTTTACTGGCTGCTCGCCGCTTTCACCGCCATTGCTTTCATTGCGTTCTTGTTTATCTCCAAGTTGTATGTGTATCGTCGGGTAGACCAAGTCTAAGGATTCATTCACAAGACAAGTTTTGTTGACTTCCATATTATATATTTGTGGTCAGAGCCGACTTAGAAATCTAACAAGGTTGTTTTACCTAGATAAAAAAAGTCTGTTTTACAAAAAAATTAAAAAAGGTTTGTTTTACCTTACAAATATTTTCCCTAAAAATAGGATTGCAAGCTCATGTTCCGTCTGCTTGCGCGTTCGGCACTGTTTATAGTTCCAACTTGTAAATTAACGTGTTTATAATTTGAGTTTTTTTTTCTAATATATTTGTGGTTCCGAGCTACTTGTAAGTGAAGGTGTTTATAATTTGATTTGTCTTTTTTTTTTTTTATGTGTAAACAACACACTTGGTTTTGTTTTTTGGGTTAATGGTTAAATATATTTATTTCTCGAAAAAGAAAAAAATCCCCCACCCTTTACAAAAAATGCTTTGACAACCATACATGCTCGGTTGAAATTTTCTCTTTTAGAATTTTGTTCGGCATAATCTCTCTTTGATTTCAGTCTCACACTCTTTTAAAACTCATATGCATTTATAGTAACAAAATTCTTCGATTTAAATATAATTTTACATTCAAATTCAATTCAAAAAAAAAAAAAAAAAAAGCCGGAACCATGTAGACTAGAGAGCAAAGTTTTTGAGGATTTTAATGGCGAAGTCGACGCAAGCTTGAGATGCTTACAAAAACATATATATCATTGCATGGGTTTGGATTGGGTAGCATTTACTGAGTGGATCACAACCCAACTGTCTATTGGACCATTGGTTTTAATATATTTCAGAATATCCAATAACCATCCTTAATTGTGTGTTTTTGTCCGAAGTGTGTATTTTGCCAACAAGTCTTATCCTTCTTGTACGAGTTGCGGAATAAGCAGAAAGATGATTTTGTGATGGAGGAGAGGACCAACAAAATAATAACAAATTTGAAAATTCAACCATTACGCCCACTTGGAGAAATCTTGGGGCCTACTTTGGATCTTGGCGGGAGGAACATGTAAATGCCAAACCCGCGGCAGCGTGTGGTAGCGCAAGGGTTGAGGATATGGGACACAAGGCGTAAATTCACTTTAAGACTTTCTTTTTAAGAACAACGTAGATGCGTGTAGGTCACTTCATGTTTTCGGCCTAATGCGCTAAAAAGCCAAGAGTAAAATAGTTAATTTAAAGAGATGGGCCCATGTATCGGCCCATTAAATTTCTTAGATTAGTGTCGGGCAGGAGTAGTTGAGAATATAGGGCATGCAGTAGTACACGTTACACGTTCAGCTACTACGTCAAAAAATTCAAGAAAATATACTCTTTTTTTTTTTTTTTAATCTTCACCTACTACAACAAATTTTCTAAGAAAATTTGTTAAGAACATACAAATTACGTATATAAAAAAAAAAAATTCCATAGAAAACGAACCACAAAATACGGAGCAAACAGCGGTATGAATATGCACAATATGAATGACATCTTAATTTACGCATGTAAGCTTCTCACCAGTCAAAATTATCACAACACATTATTTGGCATAATCTAAAACTTTTCATGTGAAAGACAAAGTAAGAATAAAAAATTCAAAAAATCATTTTTGTGCATGGTGGCAATGACACAGAACTAATTAATTATGTATATTAAGGTGTAACGTTTAAAACATAAATAAAGCATAATAGATTGATTCTACAAATGGACAAATATTAGTCATTTACTAGTTGTCTTTTACGATTTTCACTGATCCATCAAACACCACTAAAAGCGTATGAGTTTTAGAGTTTAGGACCAGAGATCAGAGATAAAGCAAACAAAGTTAATTTAATAAATCAGGTTCGTCCACTCCCACATCCATACTTGGCACGTGGAAAACATATTACCCTTAATAAAGTAGGAAAGTACCCTGACCAAAAAAAAAAGAGGAAAGGACCGTGACAGCTACACAATAAACAAGAACAACAAATAATTGAATCATGATAACAAAAAAATTCTTTAAAAAAAACGAATGATTTTTTTTTGCATAATCATAAATCCTTAAATAATCTGGTAGATACCATGAGGTCTTTGACAGTTGGGTGAAATCATATATTACAAATAAATCGGAAAATATCATAATTGATTAAATCACGTTTATCAGTTGCGCAGGAGGAACAGAGTCATAGCTAAAAATAAGTTCCAGTTTTCCTCATTTCGGCCGCGACGAGTAATGGCGATACCCGAAGAAGAAGTTGCGCTTCTAGAAGATTCCGTAAGCGACTCCGTCGACCACCGTGGAACTCCCGCCGGAAAATCTTCCACCGGCGGATGGAGATCGGCCTGGTACATCATAGGTGAAGAAGACATTAACCAAAAAAAAAAACCGAATCGTGACGTAATTGACTTGAGCTTCGAAGTTTCTAAATTTGCGAGTTTCCTTTTTTTTCTTTCTTGAAATTTTTTCAGCTGTGGAAGTAGGAGAGAGATTCGCTTACTTTGGGATCGCATCCAACTTAATTACTTACCTCACCGGACCTCTCGGACAATCGACGGCGACAGCCGCCGTGAACGTGAACACGTGGTCAGGAACCGCCTCGATGCTTCCTGTTCTTGGAGCTTTCGTAGCAGACGCTTATCTCGGTCGTTACCGCACCATTGTTGTAGCTTCCCTCGTCTACATACTCGTACGTTCTCTCTCCAACTCCAGTTTTCTAATCGGATTTTCAGAAAAGTTCCGACTTGTTGGTTTGAAAATCCAAACAAAATGGTTTTTCAAGATCATATGTGTTATTCTCATTTTGAATGTTAGTAAAAATTCTTGAACCAATAGCAAAAAGAAGATAAACTTTGTTTTTATTATTGCAGGGACTAGGACTGTTGACCTTGTCGGCTTCCTTAATCCTGATGGGATTATCTGCGCAACGTAGTCTCGATGTTTCTGCTAAACCGTCTTTTTGGGTGAATATATTATTCTTCTGCTCTCTGTATTTGGTGGCAATCGGACAAGGCGGGCACAAGCCGTGTGTTCAAGCGTTTGGAGCGGACCAATTTGACTCGGGAGATCCAAAGGAGAGAATATCAAGAGGATCGTTTTTCAATTGGTGGTTCTTGAGTCTATCCGCCGGAATCACTTTATCGATTGTTGTGGTGGTTTACGTTCAAGACAATGTTAAATGGGCGCTTGGGTTTGGGATCCCTTGTTTGTTCATGGTGATGGCTCTCGCTCTCTTCTTGCTCGGAAGAAAAACTTACAGATACCCGAAAGGAGATGGCAAAGAGAAGAACGCTTTTGCGAGAATCGGTAGAGTTTTCGTCGCGGCGTACAAGAACCGGAATTTGAATTTAGCACATTCGGGTTTGGGCCAAGGTCGTCGACTGGAGGATGGTTCGTCCCAGAAATGTTGTAAAGGCTGGCTTGAGTAAGTTGCATAAATCCCTAAATTCTTGAATCATTTGATTTGTTTGGTTTTAGAGTGTTCTTGACTTAATTTGAGTGTAATTTTGACCAATAAGGTGCCTAGCAAAAGCGATGCTATCAGGAGAAGGAGGTGCAGAGCCATGTAACAGTAGGGACGTGGAAGATGCGATGGCTTTGGTAAGGCTTATTCCGATATGGATCACGTCGGTGGTAAGCACGATCCCGTACGCTCAGTACGCTACTTTCTTCACGAAGCAAGGCGTTACCGTTGACCGGAAAATCTTGCCCGGTTTGGAAATCCCTCCGGCTTCTTTTCAGTCGCTTATCGGCGTATCGATTCTCATCTCAGTCCCGACTTACGAGCGTGTTTTCCTTCCGTTAGCTAGACTGATTACCAAAAAGCCTTTTGGGATCACAATGCTCCAGAGAATAGGAGTTGGAATGGTGCTCGCGAGCTTCAATATGGTGCTCGCGGCATTGGTAGAAGCGAAAAGGCTGCAGATAGCTACGGAACACGGGCTCGTGGACAAGCCGAACGCGACCGTTCCGATGTCCATATGGTGGTTCGTTCCACAGTATCTGCTACTCGGGATGATCGACGTGTTCTCTCTGGTGGGTACACAAGAATTCTTCTACGACCAAGTCCCAACCGAGCTGAGGAGTATTGGTCTGGCGCTTTCTTTGAGTGCGATGGGTCTCTCGAGCTTCTTGAGTGGTTTTCTAATCACTGTGATTAATTGGGCTACCGGAAAAGATGGTGGTGATAGCTGGTTTAACACTAACTTGAACCGAGCCCATGTCGATTACTTTTACTGGCTGCTCGCCGCTTTCACCGCCATTGGGTTCTTTGCGTTTTTGTTCTTCTCCAGGCTGTATGTGTATCGCCGGGTAGATCAATTCTAAGACTTTAAAAAAGTCGTTTTGTATCGACATTCGTATCATATTACCTGTTCATAACGTGATTAGAAAAATTAACTACTTTTTTTTAATATATTCTACACGTGCAATCTTTTATTAAGCTGAAAAATATGAAAGTTAGCTCGGAACACACCCTGGATCATGACAAGACTTTATTACCAAACGTGGAAAACTATACACATGCATGTGATTACGAAGTTATATGAGTAAATGAATATCTATTAACTTAAGGATCCCAACAAGGCAAAACATGGGATAGGATATGCTGTGTGATGAAAGTGTATCTAATTACAGAGAGCGAGAGAGAGTACCTGCGACATTTACACCAGAGATATAGGCTTTAAAGGGTGTTGAGCCTTTTAGAGACATAGGACTTTGCAAAATACAAGTAGGAGGCTAAGCCAATGAAGCTAAAACAAGCAAGTAACCAGTAAAAATAATCCAGATGAGCCTGGTTCAGGTTGTTCGCGAACCAACTCACTTGACCAGATCGGCTCGTCGCTTTCTCAATGACTGATATCATGAAACTGCTGATAAAGCTACCAATACCGAATATGCTTAAGTACAGAGCCAATCCCACGCTCCTCAGCTCGCTCGGGACCTGGTCGTAGAAGAACTCTTGGAGACCCACCATCGCAAAAACATCCGAGATACCATAGAGAACATACTGAGGAACTAACCACCACACACTCATTGGAACCGTAGCGTCTGGCGAATCGACAAGCCCGTAATCCGCGGCGGTTTTAAGCCTTTTCATCTCCACTGGAGCGGCTATTACCATAGCAAGGAAAGAGAGGAATATCCCTGTGCCGATTCTCTGAAGCATCGTGATTCCGCCTGGTTTATGCGTAAATGATCTTGCGATTGGGATGAGTACACGGTCGTACAAGGGGATGAAGATCACTATAGAGAGGCTGATGAATGACTGGAGGGTGGCCGGAGAGATCTTGTAACCCGGTGTGATTGATCTCTCCATTGTGGCTCCTTGTTTGGTGAAGAAAGTTGGAGACTGCGCAAACACAACCGCATAAACCAAGCAAGTTAACCATATCGGAGCTAGCCTAAGCACTGATTTTGCTTCTTCAAGTTCATCTATACTACAAGAACCATTCTTTGCCACCAGAGCTTTGTTGAGAAAGCTGCAGTTGTAACAAGAAACAAGATGCTACTATAAAGCTTTTTTTTCGTAAACAATAACGAAATCAAAAGAGACACGAAGCTTTCTCTTACCTAAACTGCTGTGAGCTTTTGTGAGACATTAGACCAAGGCTCTCCTCTGCATCAGCTACAGCTGAAGCTGATACACTCCAGTTCTTCGCGGCTAAGACGTAAACATTTCCGATCCTCGCAAAAGGGCTTCGATCTTCTCTCCGGACGCTAAAGCGGTAAGTGGTGGTTCCGAGCAAGAAAACAACCAAAGCAACTACCATAGCAATGCATGGAATACCAAAGCCTAGAGCCCAACTGAGATTGTCTTGGACGTAATTCAACACCCATAGAGTGACCAAGGTCCCGAAGCACATGCCAAAATACCACCAATTGAAAAAGGAACTCTTTGCTTTGCACTCTTCAGGGTCCTCCTCATCGAACTGATCCGCACCAAAAGCCTGAACACACGGTTTGTGCCCGCCTTGGGCTAGCGCCACTAGGTACAGGGCACTAAAGAATGTAATTACTTGAAACCGGGGAGAGCAAGACGTGAGCAGATTGGTAACGTTGCAGTCTGAAGGAATCATGGCGGACAAAGTCAGTAATCCAAGCCCCTGTTGTTCATCAAATCACTATACATCAGACTCATCTCTAGCGCTCATGACAAGACGAACACAGCAGCATATAACTTCACCAATACACCTCCAATTTTTGAATTACCAGGATCCTAACTAAACTGTACAGAGAAGAGAAACTTCCTTTTGACCAGAATCGAATTTCGTGGAAGTAGTACTTTAGCGAAACAAACAGAAGAAGAGTTAGAGTAGAGAGAGCTTCGTACCAGTACATAGAGAGCAGAGGCGGCGAGGATTGTACGGAAACGACCTAGAAAAGAGTCTGCTACGAAAGCACCAAGGAGCGGAAGCAACGACGCCGTTCCAGACCAGGCATTGACGTTAGCCGCGGCAGCCGCCGTCGACTGCCCCAGTGGTCCGGTCAAATACGTTATCAGATTCGACGAAATACCGTAGTAAGCGAACCGCTCAGCCACCTCCACACCTACCGTCGAGAAGCAAATCAGCCATTAAAAAAAGCCGGCAAAGTCAGAAGGAGAATTGAGTACGAAATTGGCGAGGAAATCAGCGACAATGAAATCTCAGGGAAATACCGATGATGAACCCGGCGGATCTCCATCCCCCGGAGGAAGATCTGACGGCGGGTTTGCTTCTGTAGTCGACGGATCCGTCAACGGTTTCAGTTTCAGCAAGAAGCGGAGTTCCGGCTTCATCATCAGCGCCGGCGATCGCCATTTCGGTTATTGGTTTCTCCGATCGAGAGGAAGTAAAAGAAAGAAAACTATCTTTTAAAAGTCTTTGAATCAATCGGCCATTTTTGTTTTGACGCTAAAACCTGTGTGGCTGTGTGAAAAAAAAAAAAAGAAAGATTGTTGGTGGTTTTAGCTTTAAAAAAAAAAACACTTTTGTTCTTTTTGTTTCGTCTTCTTCTCTAATTCAATTTCCAATGATTTTTTTTTCCTTTTCAAAATTTAATACAGCATTGGGTTTGGGCCTATAGCGAGCCGCAGATTTACTTCGTTTTAAGCTTTTTAAACAAATAGATAAAAATACTTCATTTTCATCTCTAGCCTTTATGACGAGACGAACACGGCAGCATATAACTTCACCAAAATACATTTTTTAAAGGGGCATTTAGTTAAATAACCATATTGAGTCCTCAATTGAAGAATATAGCCATATTAAATTTGAAATAAAACATGTAACCATAGCCATTTTATTATGGACGGAAATTGCCCCTATATGAATCTGTCCAAAGCAGATATGGGGGACCCACAAATTACAGATATTCCATACTAGTTCTTTGACAAGCTAATCTATACCATTTTATTGACCACGCGTAGTATAGTTGTGAAACATGAAAATTAGAGTAGCTATACTATGAAGGATTTGAGCTCGAATAAGGAGTCATTTCTTTCGCAAAGCTCAACTTTGGGATCTATAAAAGATCCTACAGTGGATTCTGAGATTCTGATTTTATAGATAGGATACTTTGTCTCATCACAAACCGGATTACACAAACCAACAAACATGACGGAAAAAAGGTTCCACAACAAGACCGTTAGGGGAAGAAGGAAAAGATAGGTGGTTCTTGCATCAGTTTTTTGGGATGGTGGCATGGCTACTATATATTAATCTATACTATATACTTCTTATAGTATGGCCATATTCTATATAGTGTATAGTAGAAAATGGCGTCGCTAATGTTCTGTTCATTCAAACTTGCAGATGTTGATGCTATTTTGGCTGACCGATAGTGGAGGAAGGCAAGGCAAGGTGGTTCATGCTATTGGTTTTTGGAACCGGACTAATAATGAGAAAGTGAATCTGCTTATGGTGTGAATGTTGTAACTTGTAAGCTGTGAAATATTTTCTTACGGTGAATGTGCCAAAATAACATGGTATATGCAAAAAAATGTAATATACTATGAAGGATTCAAATTATTTTAGCTAGCCAATCTATACCATTTTATTGATCACGCGTAGTATAGTGTCGATACATAAAAAATTAGTATAGTAATATATTATGAAGGATTCGAGTTTCAAGCTTAACTTCAGATCTATGATAGATTCTATGGCGGATTCTTAGATTTCATATATTTAACACAAATTCCAAGGTTTTGAAGGGCTTCATTTATTTACAAGGAGATCGCGTCCATCTCTTCTCTGATGATCCAACCTCTCATCCAAAATCACTCAGAAGAATTAGAGGTAACATCGAAGAAGAAAGCCGCAGAGTCACATAAGACACACCAGAGCAAAACCGCTCACTTCTCTCTCCAATTCGTGAAACCGATTTTGTGAATCCGATTTTGCATCCGTTTTTCTTCTTCCTGCCAAGCGTTCATGTGGCTAGCAAAGATATCAAGAGAGAAATAATTTTCGTGCATACGTCATTATCCTATGAGCTATAAGCGGTTTCTCTTTCTTCTAGTAGGGAGTTTTTCGTCATTATTATACATTACACATAAAATATCATAGCACCTAATTTGTTATGGTTGATTGTTCATTTACATGTTTTTTATGGACACTCAACCTAATTCCCCTTTCTAAAAAAAACAGAGAATGTTGATTTTAAAAAAAAACAGAGAATTTTGTTTTTATCAATGATTTACAAAAAAATATTTTTAAATAACTTTTCTATCATTTTGCCAAAAAATATTGTACTTCAAAAAGGTTTTAAAAAAAAGTTTATCTTTTTTTATTGAAATTTTAAATAGATTACTTTGTATTATTTTTCCAACAAATAGTTTCATACTTTCCATTATTTTGCAACAAAAACCTCACAGCTTTACACTAATTTTGTTTTAAAAAAATTAATCACATTAAAATCAAATCTATAACTAATTTCATCTTGGAAAAAAATTAGTGATTATATGTAATCGGGAGAACTAACTCCCATTGGTTAATTTTAGATTTTTAGATGAGATGGAGCAATCAGAAAAAGGTAACTTTGAATACTCTTTCCAATTAAATAAAAGCCCATAAATAAGATAAATGTGAAATAATTTCTTGAAAGAGTAACGGTTACAAATCCAAACGAAGAAATTAAAACTTATATATTTTGTACCAATCATTTATCTCCATATATATATCTTCTCTCCTTACAATATCATTTGTATGATTAAATAATAACATATTACCAAAAATAATATTAACTTTCGGAAAAAATGTTTTTTTCTATTTGAGTCTAAATGCAATAATTATAATTATTTAGTATTTTAAAACGTTTCAAAAAAAAAAAATTCTATTTGAGTTCAAACTCAGTGATTATAATTATTTAGTATTTTAAAACTTTCCAACTTCAAATTGCCTAAGTTTATAAATAATAAATACATTAATTATATTTATTTTTCATAAATTTTAATTTTGGGAGCACGTTAATTCAAAAATTCAGATTTGCCCCTATCTTTTTAACATCATTAAAATTTAAAATCCGATAACCATACTATATAGTATTTAATTTATTTAAAATTTTAGTATTTGAATTTTAAGTAGATCAATACTAAATGAACATCGCCGCCATTTTAAATAAACTACATTTTAAATAAGCGCCGCCATTTTTAAATAAACGCCGCCATAAAATTTATATACTATAATAGATCATTAATATATATACTATATTAATTTTATATATAATAAAGAATTTGAAATTTTATAGTTATTTGTAAGATGTTTTTTTCATCTAATACATTTTATGCTTGATATCCGTTTTATTACTAATGGCAAATTAGTCAATTTTTAAATTGTGATAAAACATATTATTTTGACAAAAATATTTTACAAAACATATTATCGTGGATTTTATCCCAGAAGAAAAACAAAATTATATAAAAATCTAACAAAATACAGCTTTTCCAACCAGTTGGCATTAAAAGAGATAAGCTAATTGAGACCCTTCTTTTTAGAGAAACATACCATGCCTATATAATAATACATGGTATACATCTTTTCCATTTCAATATCTCTCAATTTCATTCCGGTGAGTGTTTCTCTTTTTTTCCGCTTATATCCCATTTGAAGTTTTAAATGTTTTTCATCACTTCCACTAATTTGCTCACACAAATTAATCTCAAAACTAAAATCTTCTTAATTATATTATTGTTGATTTCATAGATCTGAACATAAAATTGTTAATTTAACTTCTACAATAATTTTTGCTTTTGACAGGTTATATTTCTACTTTTCATATGTGTGAATGGCTTTGTTTAAACTGATCATAATATCCTTTTGATGAATTTAATTGTTTTAAATCTATGTTTTGGGTGTTTTTCTTATTTTCACATTATATGTTTACGCGCGCATTTATTCATATAGTTTTATTATTTTATTATTCGTTTTAAATTTTTATTTGAGGATAATTTAAAATATTTTCTATTTTCACTTAAATTTCTCTCGAAACGACAATTTTTATATTCTTTTTTTTTTACTTTTGTTGTGTTTTTTTTATATCGCCAACATTTATGTAAATGCATTACACACGCGCATATATATATACAAACAAATCTTATAAGTAGAAAAACTTAGTCACATAGTAGTATGTCGAGTTGAAAGGTATTTGTGCAGTTTCTATTTGGAGGTCTCTATTATCGTAGTTGGTCTTAGCCATCTTCGGTCTTTTACTATGGAAGGTTCTCTTGTTCGTCGAAGGCTTTAGTTGGTTGGTATAAGTTCTTTGTTTTCGGTTTGAATCGAGTCTGTTTTCTTTCTCGTTTCTAAGTTATTTCTTAGGTGGTCTTTCTTAAGTTTCGATTAGTATTTCTTCTTAGTACTGGTTTATGTTTCATCTGTTGATTTCTGTGCCCCGGATAATTCTTGTTTTCCATCGGATTGATTTCGGGTGTTCTTGTTTTGTTCTCCGAAATTTTTCGATCGGACTATGTAAAAATGAATGGATTAATTTCATCAGTTGGAAAAAAAAAAGTATTATAGTACCAACTAGTTCTGGTCAAATTAATTACCTCATGATTGAATTTGAACACGAGGAGAATTAATATAAAAATGATTACTTTGTGACTTAATTTTGAACACCTTGAAAATGTCTTGGTTTAATCTTCTCTTCACAATCCACACTCCATCTGATGTACATAGATCTATATATACTCTTTACAGCAAAATGATTTAATATTTTTAACAATCATATGAAAAAAAGATTGTTGTGCATACCACCAAACTAACGCATATTACTGAATTATTATTTCTTATGTATCCATTTTTTAGCCAAGAAAATTAGCAAATAATGACTTCTCAAGATGATTTATTTGGCGATCAATCACTAGATCTTATTCCTTTAAGCTCCCCTCAGACATCTTTCACGGTACATCTTTCTTTTTGTATTGACTTTAAATTTTCTATATACATACTTCTTTATGAGTTTTAATGATGAAATTATTGGTTTTATCTGTATGGAATTTAAAGGAAATCTTGCAATATTTAGTGGAAGAAACTCGAGAAAACCACAACAGATCTGATGAATTGACTTATATGCCCAACATACCCGTCCAAAATTGGTATTGGTACTTAAGGCAGTATTTTGTATACGTACCTATAACATTGGTGTACTAATTTCTAACAAGAAAAAATAATTTCATAACATACAGGACACAAAATTGTTTATCAAGTACTTCAAACCAATATGTTCCAATTCCTACATCTTTTAATATGTATGGTCAGCAACTGCAACCATCATTTTCAGGAACCGAGCAAAGTCCACATCCAATAGTAAGTTACTGCATTTTATTTCAAAAAAATATATTTATCATAACTTATAAAAAAGTAAAAAATAAAATATTTTTATTAATATCAGTTTGCTTATTTAATCTCAGCAACAGCAACAACAAATAAGCAGTTCTTATGTACCATCGGATGATCAAAATCTATACAATCCAATAGTGGTGAATTCAGTTCAAGAGCCGAATATTCCTACAATGGTACAATATATTTTTTTAATCTTTTTAATTTTATTTTATCAATTCTAAGTTTTAGTTATATTATCTCTAAACCAAATATTGAGGTTCAAATGCATAGTGGTTAATTGATCACCCTTCATCGAGTTTTCGATCCCCTTGCCTTAACACTCAGAGTCAGACACATATGCGTCCATTCGTAAACTCATCCATACCTCTACGGGTACGAACATTTTTTTATACGATTAATGAAACCATTAATTATTTTTGTTGTTCTTGTTACTATTAATGTGGCAAAAGATAATAAGTAAACTTACTCATGAGTTCCAAACAGGAAACTGGAGGCCAGATCAATGGACAATCTTCAACTCATCATCTCACCACTGACACACCAATAAACAACATCATAAATGTAATTTTATATAATTTATTATTTTGCATCACTATCTTATATATGAATTAGTATATATGTGGCAAAAGATAATAACTAAAAATTACTAATGAGCTTTAAATAGGATTCTGGAGGCCATATCAATGGACAATCTTCAACTCATCATCTCACCATTGTTGACACACCAATAAACAACAACATAAATGTATTTTTATATAATTTATTATTTTGCATCACTATCTTATATGAATAACTATATATGCACTGAATTTTTTTATTTACAATACATATTTTACAGAGAAGACGTCGACAACGAAGTAACCAAAGTCAGTTTGAACATGGATCATCATCATCTTCTGTTCAGCGAAGGGTATGTTTTGTCTAATCATATATAAAAAAATTAAATTTTGCTAAATAAATAAAATTAATGAAATCTAGAAATGTAATATGCGTTAATTAAAAAATGCAGAGGACCATCTTGCAAGAAGAAAATGATGAATCAGTTGCAGCTAATCTTCGTCAAGAAAGGTTTTTCCATCTATTTTTCTATTGTTGTTTACATTTTTAATTTAATATTTTCTAGTTTTGATGGTATTCTAAGGAATTTTTCGATTTTCTATGTGTGATATAAAAATATTTATTAGTCAGTAGTAATGTTTATGATCATAAATGATACTTTTGTTGTTTTTATTTATCCAAACTACACAGAGTCATCGGTTTACCTACTAATCCTCATCTGGGAAGATTTGATGATATAAGGTAATTCATTCTATTTTAGCTCAAACAAAAGGTAATTCATTCTTAGATGGTGATGACATACATGTTAATGACGTAAGTATTACTTTTTATTTCAGGTCACCATATAAAATATATGATCCAACATTTGAAACCGCCAACCAATCTATTGATCCTCACTTGAGAAAATTTTGGAACCATTAAAAGAGCGGTATTTAAACTTTAAATATTATTGTAGTGTTTCGTCATTAATTTGTATATAAATCTTATGAGTTTTGTACTAATTTATTTATGAATTTGAACAAAATACAAAATTGTAATCTTTCACGGTTTGTTCCTCTTTATCTACAGGACAATGATCAAACTTAATCAAGCCTTGAGAAGTGAGATGTTTTCAATGACAGTGTTGCCAGATAAACTATCAGACTGGAGGCAGAAGTACTAGCGTCTAGCTATATATCAGTTATTATGTAATATCTTTTTTTTTTTTTGTGAACAATGCATTTCATCTTATATACTAATAAACTTGGAAGTTTGGAAGTCTCTCCAGCACACTAATTAGTTAAATGGAGGTGCTTACAAACTTTTCTTAGTAAATTTATATGTTTCTTCAACCTCATCAAAATAAGTTCCTAAAATTCAAAAGAACGTCAATATATCGGATAATGTACATGTCACGTAGTTGCAGTTGAATCAAAGAAACTTTGATGGGTACGTATTTTCGTTTTACTTTTCATTACGCCATTTTACAACACACAAAATAGTAGCATCCTCTCCACAAAAAAAGACTAGCATGCTATTTTTGCAATTACCTTCTCTTTTGTGAAATTTATTCATAAATCATGTACTTTGTGTTTGATTGAATAGGTATGGGCAAAATTGGAAAGACGAAACAATCAAGTATATATATACCTTTTTAATTAATGAAAAATCCCATGTAATGGTTGATAATCAGTGCTTAAGTTGTACCTGGCCATCAATCATTTGTTAAGATTATATTAAGACATGTTTAATTAATAATTCTTTATTGGAAAATCAAAAGAAATAAGCACAGCTATATAAGTCCAATATTTTATTAGTATAGGTATGTAATAATAAGATGGCACCATCAGCAATGACAAACCAACCAAACAGCTTTCTATTGCTTTTGACAAATTAAAAGCTAACTATGAATGGATAATGATAATTCTTGGATCCCGCGCGATTGTACTTACCTAACGAACTTGTTTATTTAATATTTTTTTGGTTATATATCGAAATCGACTCACATATATTTTCAAAGAAGTGAATTCAATGTCTTTATTCGAACCGTATTGGCAAAAAGAATTATTTTGGAATGTATTTGTACTGTACCTACTGATAATTTTAGCTTAAAAGAGTGTTGAGAGTCGAGTGTGCATATATGGTCTAGTGGCAGTTGGATATATATGGTCTAGTGGCAGTTGGATATATATGGGACAATACGCAAATTTATTCCTTCGGAGTTTAATTTCCATTATGAATAGAAATTATACTCGTTTGGAAATAGGGCTGAGACCGTATGTGTTACCGGTTGTATTGTCTATGATTTGCAAAGCAAGATGAACTATGTCCTTCTAATCTGATGCCTAGTGACAGTTAACAATTTGGTGGACTAATTTTTTTATGTCGAACTGACTCACACTTTAAATTAATCGTACAACTTAAATCGAATGTGGATATACCATATTTTAGTCCTGGAGCCCCAATCCGATGTAAGTATCACCTAAGTTTACAAGAAGAAAAACTGAGAAAATTTAAAGAATAAAGTAATATATTTATGCAATATTAATTATCTAATTTAGGAAATATTAGTTTCTTTATTTAGGAAAGTCAACCAATTCATGGTGGTTTAATAGTTGAAGATTCATTCTGTTGATGTTAAAAAAAAGATTCATTCTGTTAGTTGGAGATTATGGTTTGAGTTTTTTTTTTAATCGTCTGAATGCAAATTATTTTTTAATGAACAAATTAATTATTCTCCAAAAATCCATAATAGATATGTGGACCCACCATGAATATCTTATGTCCGTCCATATCTGGCTACTTCTAATAACCTGGGAAAATCGCATCTGCTGGGAATCGAAACTCAGACCTTCTGGTGTAGAAGCATAAAAGAACCCTTAAGTCAACCGCTAGACTAAGGGGGTTTCCACGAGTTTTTTTTTTCTTCTAAATGTGGTTTTGATTATGGTTGGCTATTTGTAAACCTTTTAAGTGGTAAAAAAAACCGGATTTCCATAGATCCCAAAAGGTTAGTTTAAATTTTGGCATAATATTTATCCAATAAATAAATAAAAGTTTAGAAAATGCGGTCATACATAATGAATTAATGATTTGGTGATTATGTTAGTAATTGATATGGAGTTTAGACGTTCGTAACTAGGCATTCCAACAGCTAGAAATTTGATGGTAGTGTGTAGGGCCGTCCCTGAGATTTTGGGGGTCAGAGACAAATTGAAAAATATAGACCATAAAACATTAGTAATGGATCAACAAAAACTACAAAACTTATTATATATACATATAAAAATTTCTTGTATAAGGGACCAATAAAAATTGGGGCTTAAGCCCAATGTCTCATTTGGTTTGGTCCAGGACCGGTTCATGTCTCATTTGACTTGGTCCAGAACCGACCCTGGTGTTTACATTTTATTAAACCAAAGATATATATATATATATATAATTTGTATTTTTTAGTTTATAATTTAAAAGAAATATTTTATTTATATGTGTTATTAATTTATACGTGTTATTTCTATTGATCAAAATAATTATATTTAATATGAAACTTTTTAATTAAATCGAAATGTTAAGAAAAAAACTAGTTAAATTTTGTTTGTGTTGTGCCAAAAATAATTGATGGAGTAGACCTATTAGTACAGAGAATCGTAAGAAGCCTAGAACTAGCTCAATTTGAAATAAATCAAAGAAATCAATCATATAACATGGACAAAACGGACGAGTTAGAAAAGACTTTAAAGGAGAATCAATACAATCAAAAAAAAATTAAGCCAAATAAATAAGAAGATAAAAAGAAACTCGGAACATAAAAGAGAAGAAAAAAGGTAAAAGAGAGGACATTCCAATACTTGCAAACTACATTAGTATTCTTTACTTTTACTTTTTCACCAGCCAAAATTTGTATCAATATGATTTTTTTTTTTATTAATCTGTTTCATATACTCCACAACGGTTGTAATTTGTTTCGATGTTGCCATTTGGAACATAAAAATTCATTTAACAATATTCGCTTCAATTAATTGCGCGCATATGAAATGTTTTGTTAATGTAATAATGACTTGTAACGCTGAGGTGTGTGGTGTAGGCGGTAGGCCTACATGAAGCAGTCCGCGTATTAAATTTTTAAACTGTAATCCTAATACTTCTCGTGACAGCTCCAATCTCTTGGAATTTCCCGGTTAATAATAATATCAATTTTTAAACTAATATTTATTTCTAAAGATAAAATAACAATTAGCTTTTATTTCTAAAATCACAACGCACCAAAATATGGGTCCAGTTTTTATATTATGAATAATAAATCATTAGACACTTTCTTTACGTGCGAGGCAGTCTGTGGATGTTTCTATGTGTGTGTGTCATCCTCTCATTTCATAGTTTTTTTTATTGTTTTATAAATACCAAATGAATGAGTATTAGTTTTGTTTTGCAGCAAAATGAAATATTAATTAGTAAAAAAACCAAAAAACAATAATTTTATGTTCCAGTTAGTCGTTGCCATGTAATTCTTGTGTAGTTGGATTTTATTAATTCAAATCAAACTCTATATATATATAAATACAAGGTTTCTGGAAAGCGTTATAGCGTTGCACAACTTGTGAAAAACATTCTGCCACTTTTACTATAGAGACATGACAATATGAAATAACGGACAAAAAGTTGGTTTCAGTCTTTCAGATTGGTCATCCTAGAATAGTTGGGTCCATTTTATTTATTTCGAAGAAAAAAAAAAACGCTTGCATGGATACTTTATAAGTTCAAATTAAACTCTTACAAAGTTGAATCGCTCGTTCTCGTGTAACATGCCATTTTAATCTTAACTGGTATTCAACTTGATTATTCTTTTAATATGTTGGCAAACATATTTACACGAGAACGAATAAAATGGCATGTTATACTATGAGTTATGGGATCACGATATATATGTTGTTTTTAAGACTTATATTAACCGTTAACTACAAAAATTTCTCTTAAACATATGTTCGATAAATGACAACATTGTCTGACCATTTCTCGTTTTCTTTTATACTAGTAGTATCTTGCAATCTTAATAATACTAATTAAGCTGTCGTAATTACACACTATGTCTTTATACTTCTCTCAGTCATGATTGGTTATTATAAATATCTTAACTGGTAAGAAAATTTCTATTTCACATGTTTCAAAGATTATTTGGTTCATTTTGGTTTAATTTTTTTCCTGATTAACAAAAAAAATGATTTTTTTTAATAGCAAACGTATATATATATATATATATATTAACACATGTATTTAACATATATATATATATATTAACACATGTATTTAACACTCGGGTGAGGTGATGATAACATGGTGTCATGATTTGACAAAAACTACTTTTAACTAATTTATTGAGAACCCTATTAGCTTTTTTCTAACACACAAATATTTTAGTATCATATTCCACTTTTTTTCCTCAAACAAAACCACACATATAATTATCGGTCTTTGACTTTGTCCTTTAATCTTGAAGGTTTATATATGTACAATGTAAAATAACTCTCTTGATATGCAGCCTATCAAATAAACGTTTTGAAATTCGCGGGAATTAAAAACAGAAAACGAAAGAAACACTAAAGAACATTTATGCAAGAGTTGTATTAGAATCAAGAATACAATTTAAGAGGGTAAACAACATGATATATATATCTTTCCATAAAAAAACAAGAAAATCGAATACGAGAATAAGTGTAACGAATCTAAATTTAAGAGGGAATATGATTTAACTCCAAAAAAAGGTTGTTAATTTAGTTAATATGTTTAAAATTGGGATGTGTGATTTTGTTATTTTTATGGAGAAGCAAAAGACGGCCGTTTGGAGCAAGAAAAATAGGACCCCACTAAGAAAAGTATCGAAAAATTAGCTGTCGAACAGCTCTGAAACAGTCTGTTTCTCTTTTGCTCTCATAGAACATCTCCTCCATTTTCTCTCTTCCTTCTTTTTTTTTATATATAAAAACCTCTGCTTCTCCTCTCTCTTCTCTCTCAAATTCCATCTCTCTTCTCTCTCTCTCTTTTTGATTTCTCTCATCGTCGAGAAATTCGAATCAGTCATGGCTCAAGACGAGATACAGAAACCTGCTGCTTCAACCACTTCCCCTGTTCCGGCTAAGGAGGAAACTACGGCGCCGGCTAAGGAGGTTTCTGTACCGGTTTCTGCGGAGAATTCGGTGACAGCCCCTGCTCCGGAAGCCACGGAGGAGAAGGTTGTCTCTGAGAAGGAGGCGCCTGTGCCGGTTCCGGAACCTGAGGTGACCGCGGAGAAGGTGGAAGAGATCGCGACGGGTAAGGAGATCGTGCAAACGGAATCGTTTAAGGAGGAAGGCTATTTGGCTTCTGAATTGCCTGAAGCTGAGAAGAAAGCATTGGTGGAGTTTAAGGAGATGGTGAGGGAGGCTCTGAACAAGCGCGAATTCACAGCGCCACCGCCATCTCCGGCTAACGAAGAGAAAGTTGAGGAGAAGAAAACAGAGGAGAACAAGGAAGAGAAAACAGAGGAGGAAGTAAAAACAGAGGAAAAATCTGCTGTTGTGGCTGAAACCAAACCGGAAGAGAAATCTGCTGCTCCTGCCGTTGTAGAGACCAAGAATGAAGAGAAATCCGCCGCTCCTGCTCCGGTAGAGACTAAACCGGCTTCTCCTTCCGCCGCAGAGACCAAGAAGGAAGAGAAATCGGTCGCTCCAACTCCGGTAGAGACAAAACCGGCTGATCCGGTTGTCGCAGAGGCAAAGAAGGAAGAGAAATCCGCCGCTCCTACTCCGGTAGAGACCAAACCAGCTGCCCCGGTCACCACAGAGATCAAGAAGGAAGAGAAACCGGCTCCGGTAGAGACCAAACCGGCTGCTCCAGTCGTGACAGAGACCAAGAAGGAAGAAGAGAAAGCAACCACCTCTGCGCCTGCGGAGACCAAACCAGCTGCTCCGGTCACCACCACCGAGACAAAGAAGGAAGAAGAGAAAGAAGCAGTAGTAACAATCGAGAAGGCTTTCGCAGCTGATCAAGAAGACGGAACCAAAACCGTGGAAGCAATCGAAGAATCGATCATCTCCATCACTCTCCCAGAGACAGCTGCGTCCATAGAGCCAGAAGAAGTCTCGGTCTGGGGAATTCCACTCCTCGAAGACGAAAGATCCGACGTTGTCCTCCTCAAATTCCTCCGAGCACGCGACTTCAAGGTCAAAGAAGCCTTCGCGATGCTGAAGAATACTGTCCAATGGCGCAAGGACAACAACATCGACGAGCTCGTCGGAGAAGATCTCGAAGGAAGCGAGTTTGAGAAGATGGTGTTCACTCACGGAGTCGACAAACAAGGCCACGTGGTGATCTACAGCTCGTACGGTGAGTTTCAGAACAAGGAGATATTCTCAGACAAAGAGAAGCTCAACAAATTCCTCAAATGGAGGATTCAGTTCCAAGAGAAGTGTGTAAGGTCTCTCGACTTTAGCCCCGAGGCTAAATCGTCGTTCGTGTTCGTTAGCGACTTCAGGAACGCTCCTGGACTCGGTAAGAGAGCATTGTGGCAGTTTATCAGACGCGCGGTTAAGCAATTCGAAGACAATTATCCAGAATTCGTCGCCAAAGAGGTATAGAAATTAATATTTCTTCATCGTGATTACAATTTAAAACTTTGAAGTTTTAATATTTATACGAATTTTGGGGTATGTTTCAGCTGTTCATTAATGTCCCATGGTGGTACATCCCTTATTACAAAACATTCGGGAGTATCATTACATCGCCCAGGACAAGGAGCAAAATGGTCTTAGCTGGTCCATCCAAATCCGCTGATACCATTTTCAAGTAAATTATGCTTCGTTGAAATTTTGTACTATATAATTTTGATGTTTTTATTCACACATAAAAGCTTATATCCTCTGTTTTGGGATGAAAACAGATATGTAGCTCCTGAGATAGTCCCGGTTAAATACGGTGGACTAAGCAAAGAAAGACCGTTCACCGTTGAAGATGGAGTCACCGAGGCCGTCGTTAAATCCTCAGCTAAACATACCATTGAATTGCCTGCTTCCGAGGTATATATATGATATCGATTGTTTTTGTTTACGTTATATATGTTTTTTTACATTTCAAATAATGGAATACTTTTTTGCATGCTAACGTAAAAGATTGAAATTGGCGTTTGCAAATGTCGAAGATAACTTTCTATTTGGATAAATTGGTATATTCTTGCTAGATAAACTAATGATGATTAACTATGTGGATTTTGTTTAGGGCTGCACTCTTTCGTGGGAGCTTAGGGTTTTGGGCGCTGACGTGAGCTATGGAGCTCAATTTGAGCCAACCAACGAGGCAAGCTACACCGTGATCGTCTCTAAGAACCGGAAAATCAGTTTAACTGATGAACCTGTGATAACCGATTCTTTCAAGGCGGGTGAACCGGGAAAGGTCGTGATTACAATCGATAACCAGACCTTTAAGAAGAAAAAGGTGATCTACAGGTTTAAAACCCAAGCATAAAGATTATGTGATCTTTGAATGAAGATAAAAGAAAAATGGTTATTTTGTTATTTGGAGAGGGGGGAGAGTTTAATTAATTAAATTTAGTATTTTTATTTGATTTATGTATTTTTGGAAACCCTAAAAGGGGATTGTGTTTTGTCTATGGTTTTGATTTGTTTTGGTGATGGGATTTTTTTTGTTGATGATTCTTATATATACAACTGTTTTGTGTGTCGAAATGTGATTACCATTAAAAAAATAGTTGTGTAAGTTTCAACATATATTTGTTATCTCTAGTTCTTCTTATTTTTCTGGGAAAGAAGATTTTCAACTGTTAGCTGCATTTTAGTCTCAACTTCACCCACAAAATGCCAAAATAATAAAAACAAACAATATTGAAAAATCAGGAGGATCTTATACTAAATTCCATTCTCACATCATAACATAACATAGTATATGCTTATATATTATCATCACATAGTAATTCCAACAAACAAACAGTGTCCATGGTGAAATTAAGTACTTAACCACACCACCTAATTTATTCCACCAAGAAATGGAAAGCTGACCCAACAAACAAACGGTGTCCGATTAAAAAGCCTGCATAAAGGTTACAAAGGATATGTGTAATGATTACATATGTATACAATTTGGGTGTAAAAGAATACTAAGAACTGGACTGACCATGATAATATCTGGTGCGTAGACAGGGGACAGGGATGGACCAACACAACCACAAAGTACAAACGACCATTACCATGAGAGAAAAATTGCCACACATTTACTTCCTCTTTGTTTCCTTCCCTTTCATTACACATCCAAAAAACCTTTTATCGCTAAGCTTTTGCATTTTGGATTAGGTGAATTAATAGAACATTTTAGATGAAGATAAATGAAATCATATATTTAGGTCAATATGATACTCGAGTTCTCTAAATCTACTCAAATTAACTCAAAATTATTTGAAAATACCTACCCAAATCCGTCTTTTACTTTTTAACATACACAAAAAAACAAAAACAAAAACAACAACAAATCTAGCTTACCTCATCTAATGAGAATTTGCACAAATTTGTAAAATATGTTAATTATGTATACCTTATCCGATATCCGAATTATCTAATCCGTTTTTCAAATATAGACTTCAAAGTTCAAATAACAATTTTTAATATCCAAATTACCTATGTCCCATCCACTATTAATCTATTATTCAATACTTAAACCAAAATGGACATCCCGTTTTTCGTACTATTAAATTCCATTACTATTTTGGTTCAACAATTCCGCTTTTGTTTATTAGTCATGTTTGAAATTCACTTTACATAAAAAAGGGTCAATTTACATACTAACCATATTGGAGTCAGTATTAAAGCTTATAGCCATGCTTTTTGGATAATAAATTGAGTAACCAAATGAGATTGTTTTGGTCTTTTTTATCCCTGAAAGCAAGTAAGGAAAGAAAGAGATTGAAGTTGTACAATTTTGTTTTAAATAAAATATTGTTTAATCTTTTGAATATTGTTTATTTCGTTAATCTCTTAATAATAATTAATTAAATCTTGCAATATTATTTTAAAACACAATTTTTTCTTTACATCTATTATAGTTAAAAAATTTTAAAAACGGATACAGATTTTTAAAATAGGCGAATAGTATTGCTAATTGATGGGAAAGTAGTATAGAATTGATAAGAATGTATAATGAATTGATAAGAAAATAGTATAAAATTTACAAATTGGTGAAATTATTAAATATTATTTAAATTGGTGAATTTCAAAATATATCAGATACAAAAATATATGTTTTTCCATTTAAATTGTAAATTTGAATTACTATCTTTCAAGATATTGAAAGTAAATAAAATGAATGGAAAAACAAATCTAATAATTTTTAAAAAGGACAAAAAACATTCAGATGTTCATCGTGTACCATCAAGGGTAAAAGGGCAATTAATATACATTATACACACTATATTCTAGCCATTCAATTGTTATGGTTATTCTATTGATTATAGTATTTTTGTTGGCTATTGGTGCTAATTTCCCTGAAAAAATGAGTTATGTATGTCAAGAAAAAACAAATGCGACAAAAAAAGAGATATGTAGAATAAGCCCCAATATATTTCATCATAAATACATTGAATGGCCCACAATTCGGCCCAAGACTCTTCGCTTGCACACAAACAAACCCTTTAGAGGCGAGAAGCGAATCGCGGAAGAACAGAAGAAGGAAATTTCTGAGAAATCAAATCGCAAAATGGAAACGAAGAGTAACGGCGAGTCCGATGTCAACGCCAAATGGGACGCCTGTCTCGATCTCTCTGCCCGTCGCGTCGTCTACTCATCCCTCGGCGGCGCGTTCGCCGGTCTTCTCTTCTTCAGTTCTGTGTTTTCAATATCCCCACTCTCTCCTCTTATGATTTTAATTGCATCCACGTTTACACAGTGTGATTACAGATTAGGTTTCTGGCTAATGAGTCGAAGATCGCAGTCGATTAGGGTTCATAATGTGTTGTTTAGATTCGAATCATCTTAATTCTGGTCTAAGATTCATCTAGGATTACTAGGCTTAAAACGGTTTTTGTTTTGATAATCAAGTTTTTTTTTGTGTGTGTTGCCTTAGGGAGTCCTGTTACAAGATGGGCTTCGATTGCTTTTGGTGCCGGAATCGGTATTGGCTCTGCATACACAGATTGTTCTCGAGTCTTTGATGGATCGTCTTCAACATCAGCCACTTTATTAGCTCCCAAGAGTACAGAGACTTCTGTATCTCAGGTTAGTCGGAATTTCTCTTATCCTCTACCTACTGCCTTGATTGTGGGAATCCCAAATACACATAGTTTCTTTGATCATTTTGTTATTCGCATTTGAGACAAACAGTGGAATTGAGCAATCATTTTTGCTGAAATTAGAGGGTTTCCATAGTAGCTTAAAGATAGATACGGTTTGAACAAATGCCTTCCTTCATATACCTAAGGTTACAGATTCGTGAGATCAAATACATCTTTGCTTTTTACTAGCAAAGGCAAAAATGCCTGGTTTTTTGTTTTGTCATAGTGTCACGGCGAGACTACGTGTTGGAACTTAATGATTAGTAATAGGTACCTGATAGGAATCAAGGATCGGAACTGTCTTTATTTCTCGAGACATGAAGAACAATAGTTGAGTGTCATGAGAACCAGAACAGTTTAGGGTTTGTTTTAGAGTCCCTAGTACTCTCCCAAAGCCTAAAAGGCTCCCTAAGAACCAAATGGTCGAAGACCCGTAACAAGTTCTCCTTCCCCTCTATTTAGAGTAGCCTATCAGTACCTTACTTCACCTTTATCATTGTACTTACTAGGTTTTGTTTAGAGGTGAATACAGTTTGGAGCTTTTGTCAGTGTGTACGCAATTTTATGTAAAAGTGACGACTAATCCAGTAATCTTGTTGATTGATTCCAGGCAGCAGAAGAGTAAAACAACGATGAAGCTTGAGGATAAACCCAAACATTGATGGGTATTTAATACAAGAGTTGTGTTATATTGCTACGAAAATGGTTGTTTATCTTTGCAGGGCATGGCTTTTGACTTTTGAGATATATGCCATTGTTGAACCTTAGCTTTTCAGTGGTTTTGTACACACTGATGTCAAAAATGTTATTGACCCACTCATTTCTTACTTCTTTTTGGAAAAAAATCTTTCTCCAGATCAATAATAATTCCTCCGGTTTGATTTCTTTGCCTCTACATTTCCTTCATTCAGGCTACTTGTCACCCCGAATAAGCGGAAACAAATCAATCCCTTGGCATATCGACTAAAGTGAAATGGTTAATGATTTGTTTATACCTTAACTGACCAATCGAATAATTTAACAATGTAATCCATATATTTTAGCTAATTTGCAATTGTCGAATATAACAAAACGAAGTCCAGTGAACCTCTCTCACAGCTACTATTAGCGCCGCGTCTTTACTTGAGATCTCGCAGGCCCCACGCGTTAACGAGCATATCAGATGGTGGTGGTTCACATCTTGATGACGCTCTGTG
Source organism: Alliaria petiolata (assembly GCA_020283515.1). Classification (NCBI taxonomy): domain Eukaryota; kingdom Viridiplantae; phylum Streptophyta; class Magnoliopsida; order Brassicales; family Brassicaceae; genus Alliaria; species Alliaria petiolata. Next base: position 449,173,681 of record JAHZTW010000001.1, on the reverse strand, counting down.
AGAAGAGTTTGAACGGCTCAGATTGAATCTCTTTATCCACGATTGCTTAATCGTTCGACACGTGTTAACCGAATGTATATTCATTTTCTTAATTATTATATACTTAAACCGCTACGGAAAAATTCAGAATATAGAGCGAGGCCGAAGAAGAAGGACGACGAGAGAGGAGACTAATAAAGAGCAGAGGAGGAAGAAGATGAATCAGCCTCCGGGGAACGAAGTTTGTTCGATATGCCATGGCCATTTCAGTGCTCCTTGCCAAGCCAATTGCTCCCATTGGTTCTGCGGTGCGATCTCTTTATTTTCTTTGCTATCTTCGCATTTCCCTTTCCTCCTTCTCTCCAATCGTTTGGAATCGGTCGTAGTTTCAGTAGTTTATCCCAGGAATCGAGCGTTGTTGCATCGCAATTCATTTTCTCCTGAATTTTCCTTAGCCAAGTTTTGTGGAATCGAGTTGCGACGGTCTTAATTTCGTTTTTCTCTGAAGCTGCTTCCTTAATTCTCCGAACTCTTGCTCCTTAGTGCGTGTGCTCCTTAGAATTAGTTTTTAAGTCAAGAGGATGCTTCAAGTTCTCGTTCTTCTGGCTTTGCTTAGGTCGAACAGATCCTTTGTGTACTGTTCTGAGTTTGTTAGCTAACCTTACTAGGATTTCTGAATGTATGATCTACGTGTTCACATAGTCCAGTCTCATACGATTGTTGTATGATTTCACTGCAGCCTATGAGATCCTTAACTCTTTTCAATCATTGTAGGGAATTGCATTATGCTTGTTTGGAGGCATGGATCTACATTACGGCCATGCAAATGCCCCTTGTGTCGTCGTCCAATTAGTTTGCTGGTTCCTTCAGAGGAAACGTTGAGAGGTCCGAATGACACCACAGTTTCCGAGGTTCTTCGCGATGTTGAAACTTACAACCGAGTCTTTGGTGGACAGTCAAGTGGTCTAGTTCAGGTATGTGTTTGGTTTTTCTCCATTATCTCTAAGGATGTTAAGCAGCTTATAACTGACCAGTGTTAAGGTTTGTGACAAGTAAGGAATTACATATTGGCCTAGCTCTTGAGTGTATGGTACAAGGAACCAGTAAAAGAAATTTTGCATTTGAAGTTATGCTATGGTTTGTGTTCACGTGTCGAAGTTATTGTTTTGCTTAGCTTTTGGTCGTTTATTGCTTTCTCAGAGTTTGTCAGGGATGAATGGTTTCAGTTTCTCCATTCTTGTTATTTCCGTTTGTACAAAATTCATGCATGTCATAAGTTTGACAAGAAGTAAATCTAGATTTTACTGGAGCCTTCTCACAGGAAACTTCAATTTGGTTTGCAGAGGATGCAAGACCTTCCCTTCTTACTCCGAAGGTTGTTGCGAGAAATGTTGGATCCACGAAGAACGCTTCCAGTCGTCATCAAAGCTCGTGTTTAAATTGCGGTTAGTTAAAACACACTCATTACTTGTGAACCTACTAGATAAGCCTATCTTGCTTTCAACTAAATCTTGTGCTAAAAAAATGTTCACAACTTTTGAGCATTTTGATCACATCTAAGTCTAACAGATACCGTGACTAACGCAAATTCACTACATTTGATCGGATGCAGGTTATACTCAGTGCAATTTACATAATCAGCCCAATAGATATCATTCCGGAAGGTGATTTCTCATTTTCATCCCTTGACTATAATCATATACATACATATACACTCTTTTCTTCCATCAACTTACGTTACTTACCAATACTTTATATCCATTACTTGTCAGGATTCTTGGGGATTATCGGTCTTCTGGATGATCTGCTCATAGCCCTGATTTGTTTCCTCCATGTAGCTGCTCTCTACCGATCCGTTCTTTATTTGCGTCATGGTGGTTCTGGTTCATGAATCTCTCTGAAGTTTTCACATCATTACACCATCACTGTTAAGCTGGAAGAACTAAGTGACATGGTTTAGGATAAAGCAAAAACATTTCTTTCTTTTCAGTAGTGGAATGTATTGATTTTCTTGAGTAGCAAAACAAAAATTAGAAGAAAGTATGTACAGTTTTTCTTCTTCTTTTTTCTCAAATTTCTCAAAAAAACCCAATTTTATTACTTCCGCCTAGACAGGACTCGCATCACCGGATCGAAGGTACGAACGTTCACCGACATTGTTCTTTCCAGCGAATAACCGATCAAACGGTGACCTTATTGCTAGAAGCATACCTTTGGGTGGACCAGCACGCTCCTGGTAATTACTTGCGCCGTCGATAACCACATCAGGAGACTGGATCGGACCGGTCCGGTACGGAGGAGTCATAGAGAACGGTCTTCGGTCGAACCGGCCATCTTGATCGAACCGTTCAAAGTAGAAATAGTTTCTTTCTGTCCCTAGGCTTCCGGTTCTGTACCCTCGTATCGAGCTCCTCGCTTGAGGTAACGCCACATGGCCTTTTGACCCTTGGTTCACGAGCTGATCGTGTATCTCTTGGGGTAATCTTAGCGTGAACCGGTCTAGATTTTCCCCTGGTTGACCGGTCGAACTTGACCGGCTGAACAATCCGGCCAATTTCCACCCGGTAGACATCGATTTACGAGGCATGCTCTGGTTACCTGTCCAAGCCACCGAGTCAATCAACCGCTCGTCCGGAGAACCCAAAATCCTTCTCCGGCTATCATCAATCGGCGTTCGGGGAGGGTTCTGACCGGTTTCTATGGATAAACCGGGTATCTCGAAAGAAACAGACTCACCCGGTACGGGAACGAGATCGGCGCGGCAGAGAGGACAGGTGGCTTGAGAACGTAGCCATGCATCTATGCAACCAGGATGGAACACGTGGCAACATTGAGGAATCAAACGCAGCGTTTCGTCGTCCTCGAACTCATTGAGGCAAACGGGGCACTCCAACGCTTCTTTGCCGATTCTCAACGTCTTCACGGTGGAGTAACGAAACGTGGGGAACGTTTCTATGACAGACTCGTCGAGCCCACGCGCCGTCTGNGTGACTAACGCAAATTCACTACATTTGATCGGATGCAGGTTATACTCAGTGCAATTTACATAATCAGCCCAATAGATATCATTCCGGAAGGTGATTCCTCATTTTCATCCCTTGACTATAATCATACACATATACACTCTTTTCTTTCATCAACTTAGGTGACTTGCCAATACTTTATATCCATTACTTGTCAGGATTCTTGGGGATTATCGGTCTTCTGGATGATCTGCTCATAGCCCTGATTTGTTTCCTCCATGTTGCTGCTCTCTACCGATCCGTTCTTTATTTGCGTCATGGTGGTTCTGGTTCATGAATCTCTCTGAAGTTTTCACATCATTACACCATCACTGTTGAGCTGGAAGAACTAAGCGACATGGTTTAGGATAAAACAAAAACATTTCGTTCTTTTCAGTAGTGGAATGTACAGATTTTCTTCTTTTTTTCTCAATTTTCTCAAAAAACCCAATTTTATTACTTCCGCCTAGACAGGACTCGCATCACCGGATCGAAGGTACGAACGTTCACCGACATTGTTCTTTCCAGCGAATAACCGATCAAACGGTGACCTTATTGCTAGAAGCATACCTTTGGGTGGACCAGCACGCTCCTGGTAATTACTTGCGCCGTCGATAACCACATCAGGAGACTGGATCGGACCGGTCCGGTACGGAGGAGTCATAGAGAACGGTCTTCGGTCGAACCGGCCATCTTGATCGAACCGTTCAAAGTAGAAATAGTTTCTTTCTGTCCCTAGGCTTCCGGTTCTGTACCCTCGTATCGAGCTCCTCGCTTGAGGTAACGCCGCATGGCCTTTTGACCCTTGGTTCACGAGCTGATCGTGTATCTCTTGGGGTAATCTTAGCGTGAACCGGTCTAGATTTTCCCCTGGTTGACCGGTCGAACTTGACCGGCTGAACAATCCGGCCAATTTCCACCCGGTAGACATCGATTTACGAGGCATGCTCTGGTTACCTGTCCAAGCCACCGAGTCAATCAACCGCTCGTCCGGAGAACCCAAAATCCTTCTCCGGCTATCATCAATCGGCGTTCGGGGAGGGTTCTGACCGGTTTCTATGGATAAACCGGGTATCTCGAAAGAAACAGACTCACCCGGTACGGGAACGAGATCGGCGCGGCAGAGAGGACAGGTGGCTTGAGAACGTAGCCATGCATCTATGCAACCAGGATGGAACACGTGGCAACATTGAGGAATCAAACGCAGCGTTTCGTCGTCCTCGAACTCATTGAGGCAAACGGGGCACTCCAACGCTTCTTTGCCGATTCTCAACGTCTTCACGGTGGAGTAACGAAACGTGGGGAACGTTTCTATGACAGACTCGTCAAGCCCACGCGCCGTCTGACCCACGTTAAGCCAGTTTTCCGGGTCGCCGGATCGACCAGCGTTGATCCCGATAGCTTGCTGGAGACAACTTCGCATGTAGACGGAGACACATCCAAGTGCGAAGAAAACGCTGACGAGCACGATCATGACTATACCCGTGGTTGGATTGAACCCTGACCGTTCTTCAGAAGGGCTGCTTTGAGCGGCGGCGAGCTGTAACAGTAGCAAGAAAGAAGAGTAGAAGCTTAATCGTGACATGACCAGCATCGATGGTGGCAATTGGCAAATGGTTTAACTATACGACGTTCGAGATATGTAATTCAACCTCCGAGTTTCATGAGGACCAAAGCTTTGCCGTTATGGTTTTCCGGTGAAAAGAGCTTTTTATAAAAACAAAAGCTTTGTCTTTTTTCTTTTTGTCATTTTTTGGCTTCAAAATAAAACAAAAAAGTGATGGGTAGATCATAGCCGGAGATGATATTATAAGAACGTGTGGTACATTAATTAAGAGGTTGGTTTGTTTTGCTATGCTTAATGACCTATAAGATGGTTGACTTTTGAGTTCGTACTATAGGCACTACTATTGATAAAATTATTTTATACCATTACCAACGAAGCAAGTGACTACAGAAAATGTAGCTTCTCTTTAGTAACATAAAAAATAATGGTGCAATAAGAAATTTTGACCAAAAAGAAAAATGTTGGTTCTTTTATCATTGGGATTCAAATCCATTTTGAAATGGAGGGTTATTATTTAAATCAGAATATCTAAACACTGACTATGTGTGTTGTGGAAGATTATGCTTTGAAAGTTCGGAACTTCTACAATTCATAACAAAAAACAAAATTTTTTTTTTTTTGAAACGAACAAACCAAGACAGTAATATAGTATATACCATATATATATTGGGCTTTTAAGTGTACCGCCGTTTTAAGTTCGTGTCACTATCTTTTATGTTTTCTATACCATTATTTTGTATCATTTTCGTGTTGTATCATTTTCGTGTACCACATTAGACTTACTGGCTTTATAATAGACGGTATACTTTTTACTACCATTTCAATATGGTACTAATCAAAACCCTAAATTGTTTGTATTATGATGGTTTAATTTATTTTTGTGATGGGTAAATTAATTTGAAACGATACAAATCAGATATATCAACCGATTCGGTGAGAAGTAGTTTGATCCAGAACCGGTCCTGAGTTATAATGGGCCGCAAGCCATAAAAAAATAGACTGTTTCATAACTGGATTATTGAAAAAAAAATAAAAGAAATTGAATATAAAGGCTCGAATTCGTGATCTGATAGAAGATTACCTAAATATGCCACTGGACTAAACATATATTTATGAATTGAAGGCCGGATTTTGTTTATATTTAAAGAGGGCCGCAAGCCTATGCTTGCTCTGCTTCGACTCAGGGCCGGACCTGGTTTGATCATTATCAACTTGATATCTCCAGATTGAGTCTTAATTAGACATTTGAAGTTTATATATATATATATATATATATATATATATATAATTTTCTAAATGGAATTAGTCTATATATAATTAAATGGAATTAGTCTATATATAATATATGGACATTTTGTATTAAAATTTAAGATTTGTGGAACCGAATGCCACATATCTTCGTAAAATGACTAAAATCAATACGAGATCAAACGTATACATAATAAGTCAACTTCAACATGGATTATGATTTTTTTTTTTTTAAGCGTGATGTGGTCTTACCATAGTAGGTCAACGCAGTTTACACAATGATAATATCGTAATGTGATTTTATATAATTATATAAACAATTGGTGATACACTTGCATCATGCTCAGTCCATGTTGTGATCACGTCGCTCTCCAGCTAATTGATTTTTGATTATTTTCTAAATGGAATTAGTCTATATATTCATTTATATCTGATCAGTTTGGTGTGGATAATTAGTGGAAATGTGCATAAGATAAGAGGCCATGACCTGGACGACGCCCGGCAATTATTAAATATTTGTTCTGGATAATGTGAGGTGATTCAACTTTCCTTTTCGTGATACCTTTCTCACTTTCAACTTGAGAAATAGACCTCCAAAAAGAAAAAAAACAGTTTTTTTTTAATATAAAAAACCGTTCAATGTGTATATATATATATATTATATAGATTAATATAGAATATCCAGTTGCCGATTTCTCAAAACCAACGCTTTTTTCAACAAAAAACCATTTCAGATAAAATGAAGCAAACATGAAACATGTTAAGTGTTTTGAGCAGCTACGTACATAAGTGCTTATAAACAAAAATAATGAATTTTTATTTCATGCCTTACGAGTAAAGATATACGTTTATATATTGCTACCCCTCGATCGATTCATACACAAAGTCTGGAAACAAGCTTCGTAGAGTCTCAAAATCAGTCAATTTGGGCATGAGAACCATATGAAACTAAGTCGAGTTCATGAGAAAATGAGAGCACAATCAATTATATCTCGCCTGATATTTCATAAAACGCCGAGATTCCTCTTATGCTTCCTTGTAGCTCTAATAGATTGGTAGGGTCATTTTGTTGCGCCAAAAAGACTAAGCAAAAAAGAAGTAAACAATATTAGCAATTAAAGAGAAACAATGGTTCATAGTTGATTAATCAACATAGAATGACGAATGATTTATGATGCAAGAAAATCATTAAACTTCATCTTAGAATAATTCGACTCATAGATTCCGCCTCTCAAGGTTATCAAGACTTTGGTTCCTAGGATGGAACGATATAGGGAGAGAAGATCATCTTGCCTAAGTCTTATGTAAGATAAAATACGTCCTTTTAGATTGCCATTAACAAAAACGTGGTACGGAACTGTTCTAAACTTCTAATACAACTTATAACCCATGATATCCACTATACCATAAACCCCATTTTGATTCAGCTAACATATTATTATAGACCACTGAAAAAAATCCAATTTGTTATTTCACTAATTGCCAATCGACCAAAGATTACGACCACTCCAGAAAAAGTGTAAAACCATAATTCCAAATGACAGCAAAATCTTTCTCTCAATTTCTTATGAAAGAGATCAAACGAGAGCATTAGAGGAACAATGTTTTTGTCCGTCTATTACATAATCATTTATTACCTGATAAGGTTTTGTTTTGTTCGACTACTCAATTATATAGAGAAATAAACTTTAAAAATAATTAATAATACATTTATTGATGATTTTTTTTTCTTTTTTGAAGTAATTGAAGTATATCTGGTGGAGTTTGTTTGCATGCAGGATTATTTCTGATTTGTTTTTTGTCTGCATATATTAACTACTTTTGTAAAGAAAACTTATCCATCAAGAAAAAATCACATTGCCAAGAGTTATTGTTCATGCAAGGTTTTGTGTCGTCTTCCTGCAGTGGCTCCTTGAGATCGTAGGGAGACGTTTACTGCAAAGTAAATAAATATGTACCACAAACGATACAGTCGAAGTTACATACAATATAGGACATTAATATAGTGCCAAAAAAACTTCCAAAACCAAAAACAAAGTTCGTTTGTGCTTGCGGGAAAAGCGATTAGACGTTGGATTCCTTTTCCGACAGCTTTAGGGCAAACATGTACATGAAGATATGCTCTTGTTTGATAGAGCGTCTGCAAGCCGACGATACCAGTTGATACATATCTAGAAGAAAAAATTAGTTTAGTCGATATAAACAAAACAATTAGTCAAAATATAGGCCGACGTGTTTATTGTCATGATCATTGTCATTCAAATTTTGTTCCCTCTGCTCTGTATTTGCTTGTTTTACTCGTTTCACACTACTAATCACACTTATTCTGCTTATTCAGTCTTATCCGTTGGTTTTGTATAATACATTCCAAAATAACACTCATCTTTTTTCCGAAAATGAAAAGACGACGTTGAATAATCCGATTCGACGGCTTAGGCCTTTGGGAAACATAAAAGGCTCATTTACTTAAGAAGTTTTTAATATAAAAACAAGCCCAACAAATTGATCTAGGCCTTTTAGTTGCACTCCATAGGTTCTCTCATTTCAGGACAGATCAAGAAAGACCAATCTGAATTAAACGGCGACTGATATTTTTGAGTCAAAATGAAAAATTTCGAAAGCAAATTTTAAGTTCATGAGAAAAATAGTTCCCACAATGGTCCAATGTCTTGCCACATATAACATTTAGGAGTAAACACCAGTTGTATTTTGCAGTTTCAAACTATTTGAATCTAAATCTATCGGAACCATGAATTTCAGATATTCAAAAGTTATTCGTAAAAAAAATCAAAGTATCCGCATATCTAATTAATCTCGTAAAAAATACATAAAACAACAACTTACAAATTACAAATTAAAAAAAATAAGTTTATTTTGTATTTTGAACTATAAAAATACAAAAGTAAACATGACTTTCTTATATTTTTCTAAAGGTATATAAAATAAACATAAAATTTTAAAATATACGGGACTTGAAAGCCGCTCAAAAAGATCATATCAGAACTGGAATGTGAATGTGGATGGTTTTTGTGTAGTATTTGAATTTCAATTAAAAAGAAAAAAAAAACTTATTAAAATATAGTTGAGATATTTTTATGAAATTTTCCCTTAGATTTACATATAGAGAGAGAGATTTGAATTATCCCAAAGGATATGGTGCGGAAGAATGGACTACAAAGACTCGCTTCTAGTATATTATAATTTTTCCAATCAATCGCTTATAATATAGTACACATATACACACTCTTTAATATATATATAAATAATTAAACTATCATATAGACTTATTGGATGCTTTTCAGCTATGGACATCCAGGCCTACAAATCTATTTGCATAGTTACAGATGTACAAGATTTGTATATAGAATGAGGGTGTGTATAGTGTTGAAAGCCTAGCTATTGAATAGAATATATAAAATTCAATCATTCACTACTTGACCCAATCTCGTACTTTGCTTCTATATAAGAAGGCACGTAAGATCGATCCAATCCCCCTTTTTTTTTCAATGAGACAGCTAATTAGCTGTTTATGAAAGTTAACTTCATCTCTTCATTAATTATTTTCCGCTTCATAGTGTTAACCAGTAATAACTAATAGCTATCAAGAGATGTATATTAACATCTAGATTGCACCAGAAAACAAAAATCTTGCTAACAAAAATTGTTACGACGAGCCAATAGCATAAACACTTGCAGGAATCATAAAACTGCTAAAAAAATGGTTTAATAATATTTCGTTTCTTTTTGTTATATTTTCAACGTGTTCAAAATATATAACGAAACCATTATTTGAAAATGTGAAAAATATAAATATTTGATGAATGTTTTGAATTGGTATAAGATTTGTTAGATTACTTTATCATTTTAGCTAAAAAATCTTATATAATGGGACATGAAAAGAAAGATTCAATTCATTCCAGGATGAAGAACCAGATTTGATTTTGGCTTTTTGGATCGGTTGTATTCTTGTTATCATCCGCACATTCTGCTCATATATCATCCCTACACACACAAAAAAATATCCCTACACAAAATTTCCTTTCAAATTTTTTTTTTCTCAAATTTTTGTTCAAATTCTTATTTGTCAGAGAAAGCTCAAACTCCTTGTTGATTACTGATTCTGCTTGTATAATTACAACAATAAATAAATTAGGTCAAACATTGAGGAATCGAAAATGGTAGGGAGTGACGTGGCAGAATGGAGAGTTAGAAAATAGAAAGGTAAATAATGAGAAGTAACGTTAATGGTTGGAAGCGAATCTTGAAGTCACCGAGTGACTCCAACTGCATACTTTCAACATTTCCCGGAATTTTAGGTACCAACATCCGCTTTTCTCGGGTAACTCAGTTACATTAAAATTAATTTAATTACGTAACTATTCTTTTAAAAATGATTAGAAAATAGATTAAATGTTAAATAATCATGTTCATCATAGAATTGATTGGAAACAATGGTATTATATGATGATTGCGTATACACAAGCACATCTGTAATATTTGCGATCTTTTATAGGACCGGCACGAATGTCATTATTATCCTAATTATTGAATTACGTTTGTTTGCTAATATGAAAGCAGATTTTTTTTGTCACTTTATCAAATTTCATCTTCTTAATTTTGTCATTATTGTGCGTATTATTGTTACTATTAGTATTATTTTTTGCTTTGATGGTTACGAAAGAAAAAAACTCCTTAAATTACAATTATTTTTTTTCTTAAAATATACTCACTCTGTCTAACAATATAAGATTTTAAGCTAAAACCATGGATTGTAAGAAATTATTTTTTTTAAAAAAATATTATTTAATAATTATTTGAAAACATGATTCACTAATCATAAAAAAGACTGTAGAATTTAAAGAATTAAAAGTACCAAATAACATTAAATTTTGCATAAAAACTTGTAAAATATCTTATAAAAAGAAACAAAAAAAAATCTGTATTCATCTTATATAATAAGACAGAATGAGTATTAAGACTTTTTAAAAACTCCACAACTATTACCAGTGAACTTTAAAAGGATTCTGACAAGTACCACCAATAATTTCTTTTTAATGACTCTAGAAAAGAGAACCTTACTATGGTATTTGTAGAATTTTAAAAGACACTTTTGAAAAACACTAAAATATTTAAAAAAATAAATGCCCTATGAAAAAAGAGTTTAGTGGCTCCTACAATCATATTCATTTGTTTGATGTTATGATGTATAAGTGCCGCCATCATTGTCGAAAAGTTTCGTGGTTAGTATTCAGTTCCCTTTTTGATTTTGTGCCTATAATTTTTTTCAGCATCTGCAGATAGTTTTTGAAATTTTTTATTTTAAAAATAAATATACGTACGAAAAAGGATTTGAATCTGAAACATAAAGGAACTAACCCACTTATGTTACCATTAGGTCATCACACATTTAATGTATTAGTAATTTTTAATCAATTGTTTAGAGTTGTTGAGAGTAAGAGCTGTAGTTGGAGCGCCAGAGCAACAAATCTGATTGGCTGCATGTGTGTGTGTTCTCTCTTTTGCTACCAAGTACCAACACAACAAATTTGAATTACGTACAGCGTTGAAAATGTGTTAATGTTTTCATATTTAATCAAAAATATAATCGTGGAAAAGAATTGGTTTGGTCCCGTATACCAGAACATTATAATTGATTTTCCTTAAACCGTTTTCTTGAAACTATTCATAAAGTTAAGCTAGTTTGAATTATAAATCTATATATGTGACCCAGAATCAGCTTTAACAAAAAAAAAATGTGACCCAGAACCAGAGATCAAATATTTGCGAACTTCTTAAAACAAACCATGAACCAATAATAGAGAAGAAATATGAGGTCTACTGACAACAACAGTAATAAAAAAAAATCATGAATTCTTCACTAAGACGAAAAGAGTTGTCACAATCCGACGAAGTTGTGCCCAGAGCATCACGATTCACGACGAATCATTTCATTTACTAAACAAGTATTAAACAATAACATTTTTTTCTTGACCGAAACATGAAATCACAAATACAGATTTTATGTTCTATGCATTAAATACTTTAAAAATAAATAGACATGAGAAGAGAACTATAGAAGAGTGTGCGTCTGAATACATACGACAACCAAAAACCTGCAACGTGTCGTGGATAGTAAAATTACTGTGTGTTTTTTACCATATAGAGGATAAATTACACTATTTTTTTATAACGAATAAATTACACTTTGGTTACTTTTGTTTATATTAAGTTTGCATTTCGGCTAATTGGTAAATCGTAGTTAGAATTCAGATTGTAGAGAAATGTGATAATCTACTGTGTTTGGTGATAAAATACAACCAATTTCTAAGGATCGTACGTAGTTGGAAACTTGGAATTTAGAAAACGAAAATGTTTTTATTTTATATCATAATTAAAATTGTGTATTTTTGTCATAGCTCTATCAAAACGACATAGCTGTCCTTTGGTCAAATTAATTGTTTTTGGTCAACTGTCAAAATTATTTTGTTAAACTAGTAATGAATGTCATGTTCTTTCCGTTTCAATATAAATATCGTTCAACATTATCAAACGAATGAAAAAAATAATATTTACAGTTTAATTATATATTTTTAAAAAACAATTAGTGGACACTTGAATTTCTATTATATTTTACATTTTTCTTAGTTTTAATTAGGAAAAAAATTGATATTTTTAAAATTTACATTGAAGTTCAAAAGTAAGTTCTTTTAAAACAAATAAAAATTAGTTATAAAACAACATTTATTGCAAAATAGAAAGAGTATAAGATAATGTAACAGGGAATCATTACGTAATGCTACTAATTTAGTAAATACTTCTTGAAATAAATAAAAAAGTTATACTATTTAAATTATTACGTAGACAAGCAAATATTATACTAAACCAAAGATCCCGAAAATACATTAAACAATCAAGAAAAGCCATAACATCTAAGAAATAAGTGGACTATAAATTAAAATATAGCAACAACTATAATCTAATTATGATAAACATAATCGTATTTATAGTTTCGTGACTAATTTTTTCGTGACTATATGAATTTTTTCATAGTTTTTTCGTGATTAATTCGTAACTATACACATACAAAAGAATAATGAGTTAATATGTAGATCAGATATAAATTTTAACACGTTAAGAAATTGATTAAAACAGATGGTGATATCTATTATATAAAGACTGAGTTGTGTCTCACAAGAGTCTGACACGCCAGCACCTCTCTGTCTGACACGCCAGCACCTCTCTGTCTGACACATCAACTTTGAAATTATATTAAAAAAAAATCAAATTTCTAAAATTAATTGTCTTCTTTTTTAACAATCTTTCAAGTTTCAAGTCCCTAAGAACATAAATTACTTTCCAGAAATCAAAGCGACATCGACATCGAACAATATAGACCTGTGTGGGTGTGAGCAATCGGTCACAAACACTAACTTTGATAACAAAAAAAATTCAAAACATTTCTTCTTTGTGCTTCCTCGAGAAGAAGACACCAATTTCAATCGAATTCTCTTTCCTAATCTCTACAAATCATGTTTCTTTGATGTCCCCAGAGATTTTATCCCGATCTCGTAGTCTTCCGCATCGATATCGATATCGATGGAAGTTGAGGAAGAAATTAAACGCCTCGTCGAGGAAATTAAGGAGCTCCATGACTCTGCCGCTTCCTTCACCTCTTCTTCTTCTCTGCAAGAGCTCACCCTCCGGCAAAAACCCTCCGCCTTTGACGCCTCCGTCAGCCGCCTCCACTCCACTCTCGTCTCCGACAAGCTTCTCGATCCTAAGGTCGTGGAGAAGACATTCTTCTAAAAATCTCCCTTTTCCCCATTTATTTGATTTCTCGATTACTTTGATTGCTTCTTTTCGTTTTGCAGCATCGTGCTAGATGCATGCTCGCCGATGGAGATATCTCTTCGTTTCTCCCATCTAAGCCCCAAACTTTCGAATTTTTTCCCTTGAGATTGTTCTCTGCGAATCAAGATTATTCATGCATTCCACATTGGCGCTGGATTTTGTGGGTTTTCGGATTGGAGAACGGTTTAAGAGTGAAAAGGGGAGTCGAGGGGTTACGTGATTACTTATTCTTTTTGCATCGTTGAGTTTTTGAACTTGTGTGTGGAAGTTTGTTGGATGAGAGATGTCGATACCGAAAGAGCCAGTGCAGGTGATGAAGCTGAGACATGGATCGATGCTTGGGAAGAAGACGATTCTTAGGAGCGACCATTTTGTCACTTATATTGTCACTGGTTTATCTTTTGATTTCAGGTCAGTATTGATGTTTCATCTCTATGACCTGTTTTGATTTCTCTGATTCTCCAGTTACCGAATTTTGCAGGTTCTAAGAATAAGCGTTTGCTTCTCCTACTCTCCTGCCAAGCTCTGATTTATGAAGAGTGGAGATAAATGAACGAAACAGATACACTGTAATACTCACCACGTCATATTCCCCCGAATCGATACCACCATACAAAACAGAGCATTGTCTTTGAGAAACTCGAAACCTGATTAGCAACATCTCTTCTTTAGTGATAGTTCACAAGCTCTATTGAGAAAGATTTAAAGAAAGAATAAAAGAAGTTAGAAACTTGGATCTCATTTGGGTTCATAGATGAGATGAGGTCTGCATAAAAGTCTTATTCTCAAGAGATTTTATTTTTGTTACTCTATAAAGCAAGTTTTGACGACGATGAATGATTCTCGATTCTTCGTTTGACCTTCCAGTTTTTCGTTCATATTAATGAACAAGTTAATCGTACATCATTCCTATATTAGGTGTTTGGCTATGAGAGTTTTCGAAATATGGGTTTCTTAGATTTCACTTTTATTTGTTCTTCATTGTTACCGATTTCCAATTTTCTATGACAAGGGTTTGAATTTGATAGAATCTAATGGTTGTCGAGTGTGGTGTCTTATGGGTTTGCTCCGAAAATCCGAAAATGTTGAGCTTAGAATCCACAAAATTCCCAGGTGCTGCAATTCCAGCATCAACTTCCTTAAGTAGAAGATTTATAATTTATAATTGTTTTATGAATTCCTAACACATAAAATTTATACGGAAACAAACCGCGCGTCTGCACGCGGATAATCACCTAGTATATACTAATAGAACACAGTCAATAGTCACAATATTTAGAGAGAAAACTACATAATAATAGAAAATATATTTGCAAAGAAAACCATAAGTATTTACCTTTTTAAAACTGAAAATGGAGTAAAAAAACATATATTTAACAAAAATGGAAGGACTATACATAAGATCTTTAAACTTTTGTTTGTTTGTGATTAGATAAAATTTTAATTTAATATGCTGAAAATTTAGTATAATATGTAGCAAATGCATATAATTAATCAGTTTGATTTTGATTTAAAAAAACAAAATTAATTAAGGACAAATATAACAATGATAAGGGAAATGATTCGGAGGATAGCATGAGAAAACAAGCCCATTGGAAACTTGTAAGCTGTGTTCTTGGGAAAGTACCTGAGAGACAAAAAAAGAGAAACTTGTGAAGCCACATGGACTCTTCTGGACTTATGCTCATGGCTTCTCCTCTTATTTTATTTTACCTTTTTACAAAAAAAAAAATAAAATTAAAAAAAAAAAAAAAAAAAACAAAACTCTTATATGATCAATATATGAAAATGAACTTCACTTTTCCTAAAAATCATTCGTGCGAAACACATCTCCACCACCTAAAGAAATTTGATCAAATATCACTTTTGCTACATGATGAACAAAAATGACTAAAAAGTTAAAAACACGTAATTCATAATATTTTGTAAATACAGAAAGTGAATATTTAGATATTTAGAAAATAATTAACCAATAAAATATATAAATAAAAAAATTGTTTTGAAGATATAATAACACTAGGTACACGGATTCAAAGGAGACAAGATTACCACAGCAGAAATTATATATTTCAAGTGCATCCAATAAGATTCTGTGTATCATCATGAAATTTTGTCCTTACGTTTTATGTTCACATTTGATCTATTTATTTTTTTTCGGCAAATTGGTTCAGATTTTAAGATCCCAAGTGTCCGACCAATTTAATTACATAACGCAGGCCCCCTAGTCACATCTATCTAATTCTTCGACATTTTTTTCATATTAAATTTAAATTGTAACTATAAAAAGTATTATATATATATATATATCTACAGAGTGATTAGACCAGAATAATCAAAAAATGCCACCTAATTTTAAATAAATAACTTTTTGTTTTTGATAATGAAAAAACAAAAAGATTTTTAAATGCGTAACTTGTTCTATCACATTCTTACATGTCATTGATGTCAAGTGGACATCTCGATTTTAATAGTTTTTTTAACATCAGGAACAAATTTGTTAAATCTCACATTAAGCGATATCTACGACTACGAGAGAAAAAATTTGGTTGTTTTCTTTTATTAATTGTATTTAAGTGTGGGTTACTGATTTTGTAAGTTTAATCGAATACTAAGCCATGTACTTATATGATAAATTTTTTTAGTTAAATCGAGTTTGAGTGTAACTAGACGACCCAAAGCCTGCAAACAGAATCTCTCTTTCTTTGGTGTTGTGGACCGGTCTACAATCACACGTGTGAACTTGTGCGCTATATATGTATACATGTATATATGTCTCTCTATGTATATATAAAAAATAATAGCAAAAATAGATTCAAGCTGATTAGTGAATTTAATTCCACGGGATTGGACAATATAAGGTTTTTCTGGTAGAATTTTAGACCGAGAAACGGGTACAAATTGTGGATGAGGAATAATTTACAAGTTAACAGAACGTAAATTTAAAAAATTAAGATAAACTTAAACCCCACTAAATAATAGAATGATTTACATTTTATATAGTCCAAATGGAAAGATTTTCACCTTTGTTTTTTTTCATTTTATTGAAAAGCTAGCCACTCACTATTCCGCCGAGTGACGTTTTGTAAAATTCCAAATTTCTTAATGCAAAAAAAACAGTAGTAGAACACTAGAATTGCATGTCTCAAATTTTGTTGGAAAAAAGCTTTAATCCGCAACATGACACATTAACACTAACGAACTGATGGTTTTACTGATGTTCTGCCATTTGATCTAGTTTCGTCGTCACCATGTGTATAGCGTTTGCACATCTTCAAATGTGAATTGCATTTTGTCTTAGTCTACTCTCGGTTCTATAAGTTAATTTTATCCACCTCATGGCCGGTATACTATTCAGATAAATACATAAAAGGTTTTGAGTTGTTATATGGTCACTATATTTTTTTCTTTTTTGACTTGCCCGTCAAGAAAAATCACTTCTCATTATACACCAACTAAATTATTTCTTTATAGATAATTTCTTCTTAAATAACTTTGGATTAAAAAGAGGTGTCTGCTATTGTTTAGTAGAAGTCGTTCCAAAAAACCAAATAACATCTTAATTAATAGCAAATTTACTAGTTTATCAAATATAAGATTTTATATCATAAAAACGTATTATGCACAAGTTATATTCATATTGGAATTATTACAATTGCACTTTATCTCGTCTTTATTTTGTATATTTTTTTTCGTTTTTGATGTCTTTGGGAGCCTTTTTTTTTGGGTCAACTGTTGGGAGTTTCTAAAATATATATTAGCTTTATAGCCTCACAAAGCTTCTTTCCATCAACCGTACCGCAAGAGTCCCTCAATAAATAAACATGCACACCACTTTGTTTGATCTTCATATTTCCTCTTTCACTCTCCTATCATTTTTTTTGTTTTGTTTTGTTTAAGATTCAGTCTTCTATCAATTCCTTCATTCCGGTGAGTTCTTGAGAGTTTAATAATTTCTAAAATCAATTTAAAAAGAATCTTTATATAATTAATTACAAGCTTAGTTTTCTTAGTGGGTCTTAACCCTTTTGCCTTTATTTTCCCCTCAAGACAAAAAAAAGAGAGTGACAAACACTTTCAAGACAAAAAAAGAGAGCGACAAACACTTTCTGTCTTAATTTTGTTTCCTCTCCTTCTCTCTCCCTCTCTCGATTTCTCAATCCCTTTTTTCATACTTTTGTAGTTTATCTTTTCAACAATCTGAAGCTAGAAAATGCCCTTAGAGGCTGTTGTATACCCGCAAGATCCATTCGGATACCTCTCTAATTGCAAAGATTTCATGTTCCACGACTTGTACTATCAAGAAGAGGTAGCCGCTCACGATACGAAGAACAAAATTGATAAGTTAGGTCAAGAACAGAGCTTTGTAGAAAAAAGTAAGGAAGAAGATCGTCAATGGCAAGACTATCATCAGTACCCTTTAATCCCTACGCTGAAAGAAGATATTGGTCTTTCCACCAATGAAATGGGAAATCATCCTCCTATGCAGCAGCGGAGGAAGAGGAGGAGAACGAGGAGCAACAAGAACAAGGAAGAGATTGAGAACCAGAGAATGACTCACATCGCCGTCGAGAGAAATCGCCGGAAACAGATGAACGAGTACCTCGCTATTCTCCGTTCTCTAATGCCGTCGTCATATGCTCAAAGGGTAATTTAGTCTATAATTACTCTCACGCACATATGCATATATACTATAAAGTATATATATCATTTGGTCACTATTCTTCATAGGTCTTTCAATTGTGTGTCCTTGTTTTACTTCCTTGGCATAGTACTCAGTTTTTACGTATTTGAGGTTTCTTCAAACCAAATAAATAAAAATCATTTTATTATTATTATATATATATATAACAAAGAAAAAGTATGAGAATAATTGAGAATATTTTTGAATATGTTTGGTACAATTTATTACCACATAAACTTGTATGCAAGGGTGATGCGTTTATATACATATACATCTTTTCGTACTATATATTTTTGTATACATGTATAAATATATTTTCGGATTTAACACAAAAATTATGTGACAATTCTTTTTAGAATGAGTATATGATTAAGAATATTGGGATTTTTTATACAATTTAATTTGCTAACAAAAGGAAAAACAATCATAAAATTGTATGCACTTACCGTGATACGTGGGTATGTAATTATCTAACGTTAAAAGATATTTTCAAAATTATGAACCACTCACATATATATCTGATTAGAATGATTTTTTTTTTTGTGTGTGTGGTAAAGGGAGACCAAGCGTCGATAGTAGGAGGAGCCATTAACTACGTAAAGGAGTTAGAGCACATCTTACAATCTATGGAGCCTAGGAGAACCACGACCACGACCCATGAAGCCGACACAAGCACAAGCTCGTTGGTGGGTCCCTTCTCAGATTTCTTCTCTTTCCCTCAATATTCGACGAAGAAGTCATCATCGTTACCCGAAAGCTCATCTTCACCGGCGGAGATAGAAGTTACGGTGGCGGAGGGCCACGCGAACATCAAGATAATGACGAAGAAGAAGCCAAGGCAACTTCTTAAGCTCGTATCTTCTATACAGAGCCTAAGGCTCACTCTTCTTCATCTCAATGTCACTACTCTCGACAGCTCGATTCTCTACTCCATCAGCGTCAAGGTACGTACGTATACATTTTCCACATTTTTATTTTATTTCTAATTTGTTTTGTATTGGGTTAATAATGGATTAAAGTGATTGATTGCTGATAATTGGTGCATATGGTTTCACTTTATATTAATATTTTGTTCTCTTATGCTGTTGGGGGGAAAAACTGGATTGGTACTAGTTCTGGTTATGTCTGGGCTTTAAAAAGGTTGCAAAATTAAATTAAAATCATCCTATTTGTTTGTTTTTTTTTTCACTTCCTTTGGTTACTTAGGTCTCGCCTATCAATTAGTTGTTGGTCAAACTCAAAATCACCATTATTATATATTTATTCTGAAATAAATTGTGTTATCATAATGGCTGCTTGTAAGAATCAGGGGGCCAACCTAACAAAAAACGAAACACGAATATGAGTCGATTTATGCACGAGTTGTATATATACATGTGTAAGTAATGTGGGTGTATGTTTTTTTTTTTTTTGAACATCAAAGTAGGTCGTAGAATTGTAGATGTAATGTGTACGGACAACCAAGTGAGGCCACCACTGTTTCAGGAGACATTCATAAGCTAGTTTATAAAGAAAAATAGATATTTTATACTATCAAATTTAAAATTATTTTGTCAGCCTTAACCTTTTTCGAGAATCGTTATATAAATTTTTATTTTTTTTTAACAAAAATGGTTGGTTCAGGTTGAAGAAGGGAGCCAACTGAATACCGTGGACGACATTGCAACAGCTTTGAATCAAATTATAAGGAGGATTCAAGAAGAGTCATAATTTAGCATATAGATTATAGTAATTAAGTTTTTAATGTTTCCTTTTTCTTTATATTTCTTTTTAAATAATTGAAATACAAAATTATCTAATTTACGTACTTTTTTAATGTTTCTCTTTTTATGTAAGTTGCATTTTTGTCTCCTATAATGAATCGATTGTCTTTGGCCTCTATTCTATATATGTCATAAATATTTGAAAAAAGAAAGGTTGAAACAAGTTTTTTATTTAATGGGTTAAGTCGATAGGTAGGTGACATTGGGAGCCAATGGCCTAATGTTCTTCTCAATGCTCTTTAGAATTGTGTGTGGTCTATGATGGTTAAAAATAACTAATTTATGGCTCTTTTCTTCATAAAGGTTTTCATCTTTTCTCTGGAACTTTGAAATTTTGTGGGTAACACTTTTAACCATTTAATCACCACATTTTAACATTCTCCTGCGATAGTAGACAATTTATACTTTTAGCTTTGAATGCGAATATATTCTGTGTATTTAAAAATCCGAAACAAAAAATTAAAGCTAAGAATTTATTTTTATATAGGGTACACATCTTTATAAAAAAAAAATCATTTGGCCGACCATAACAAACATGCATAAATATTCACCTCGAGATATGAACCATATGATGGACAACTCTATATACAAACAGCCCACTAAAGTTTAAAATTAAATATGTTCAATATATATATATAGTTTTATATAGTTTAAAGTTTAAACCTTAGATCTCAAGTGGATGATCATCCTCGTCTAACAACTAGTACGCTATTATGAAAAGTTGAATCTTGTAACTCACTTGTGATTGGCTCACCTGTATATGCATTCGAATCAATTTCTAATCTGTAATTCAATACAATAGTTGAGCTAAGAATAATATACAATAATATAGTTTATCCAAAATTCCTCTTTTAGAAGCAAAAGATACAACACACACAAAAAAGTTGATCGTGCACCAAAAACTAATCAGTAATGAAATAGAATAAGAAATGTGATTTTCTCCATCAGTTCATCAAACCAATTCTTATAATATATGTCAAATTTTTGGAACAAATTTACAGGGATCATATAATAACAATACAAAATCAGCGGTACGTGGGATTCATGGAAGAAGAGAGATGATGATCATTGTCTTATCATGAAGACCCATCAAAGAACATGGAACCTCTATTCACTTTTAGGGTTAAAAAGCAAAAAAGTAGAGCTACGTATTATTAGAATAAAAGTAAAAAGTAAAGCCTATAGATATGATTCAAACTTCTTCTGTGAAAAGATTTTCATTATATCTAAATAAGAAAAACTTAAAAATATAGCCGACTGTTCTCTTCAGCAGCTTTTTATGTTTTGAGCTTAGATTCACAATCTTGCAGCTTTCTCTTTATCTTTTTGTTTGTTTATTGTTTTTATAACTGTATTCATCCACTATCTCTTTAAACATAAAATGGGTATGAAAAAAAAACATAAAAATGGGTACGCCAAAAAAAATATTCATGATATGGAGTAATTTCTAATCATGTCCCTTATATATATATTAATTATTCAATTGTCAGAAACTAAAAACATGTTAAACTCCAGCTGATGCATTATTAAAGGCGTTGATCAAAAAAAAAAAGGATTAGTAAAGGTGAAAAGGAATTTTTTAACTCAAATGGGAAAAAAGAAAAACTCTAATTGGGGCAAGCAAAAAAAAAAAACTAAAGTTAATTTCGAGACCTAAAGCTTGGCCGTCTTTTAGGTGGATGCTGTCTCTTTTGAAGTTTTAAGCCGAAGTCAAAACCTCCAACAGAGGAACGTTTTTCATCGCTGAAAGTGTAAATAAGTGTGGGCTCTTCTAATTCTATGTTGCTGCTGGTCACCTTTTATGGTTGTCCGAGCTCTTTTACAGTGAGAAAACCATCTCTTCTTCTGGTTAGTGCTCTTTCGTTCTCTGTTTTTAGGCTGACATTTTTTGGTTATTATAGGATGACCCTTTAGTTTTTGTATGGCATTTGTGTTGCCCCTGGCGTATTCATCTGTTTCTCCCTGTATGTATAAGAACTGGTTTCCTTTGAAGTAATATATACTGTATTATTCAGATGAAAAAAAAAAAAAAATTGGGAACCTCATTTTTTATATGGGAATCTCTCTCTCTCTCTACATATGGTTTCTCACTATACGCTAGTATTGCGATTGGATTAAATGGGCCTAGTATCTAGGCCTTTTTAGGAAGTGAGTTATTTAGTATTGGGCCATTTATGTGTAGGTTAGTTGTATTGATTGTTTGGAATTTTAACTAGTGGATGATATAGTTTGAACAAAAAAAAAAACTAGTGGATGATTCAGCTTTGAGAACACTGACAAGCGACAACACAGAGACATTTCTATACTAAAAACGAAACTATCTTTTTCCAGAAACAAACTTATCTTTTATGTCGTGCCTGCCAAATACAGCTGATGACAACAACAAAAAATATGGCATGTCAGATTCGCATTTAACTAAGTTCGGAAAATGCCGGATCAGCATTTGATGCACATACACGCTTGTGTCAGTACTCAGCTTATGAAGTCGCCGAAGCTTAACTCCCGGAATCTAGGATGGAAGAAGTGTTACCTTCCTTGTTCTAGGAGCTCCTCGAAAGATAAACATGTCGAGCCGTAATTTGAACATTTATGATTGGTAAATTTAACCCTCAAAAAATATATACAATATTTTTATCGATGTAACAGTCCGTTCATGATAAAGATAAAATGAAAATGTACATCATTAGTTACGGTGTCTCGGTCATATATATCTTTTCAAAAGAGTAACTACCACAGAGACCACCTTTTCATTAGCTTAGATTGTAGGTTGAGTAAGCCTGAAGCATTTCTTTTCAATACTATTATTTTCAAATTTCCAAACTAACCCATTATGCATTTGTTGTTAGTCTATAAAAATAAATAAATTGCTGACAAAAACATAATAAAAGTTTTATATGTCACTAAAGAATTAAAATCTAGCAAATAATGAGTGGGCACTCTATATATATATATATATATATATATATATATATATATATATATATATTTAGAGCTAATTAGCCTGAGTGATTGTTCGAAATGGAAGTTGGTCCACCTACTTTTTGGTTTAGTCCATATATTTAATTATTGTGAAGCTGTGGCGATAACCGATGACTTTCTCCCAATGATCTACCAAACAAAATGCCAATCTTCTTGTTCCCCCCCCCCCCCCTTTAAAGCTAAGTACAAAGTAAGAACGATCTTAATAAGACGATAAGTAAGGTTAATTAGTGGTTTTTTTTACTGTTTAAGAGCTAAGGCAAGGTATAAAAGTTTCAAAAACGCATTCGTATTTCCTGAGATTTTTTTTCTTCCATTACTTCAATTTTCAAAGTCCAAAGTGACAAATATATAATTGAGTATCGAGTATAGTTAATGATGTAATAGTCACACACAAGAGGTGGAAACAAAGTCTTTTTCCAACATATCCAAAAGTCCAAAACCTTACTAATGAGTTTCATCGACTAGTTAACTTAACTCCAACAAAACACACCATTTTTAGTCCACCCTATATATACATGCACAAGTCACAAAAAAATTTTCATTATAAAATAGTAAAATCCCTTATATTTAACAATATGAGCAAACTTGGATGCCTTGTCCTCATCTTCTTCTATATGGTCGCAGCTGCCTCATCCGCCACTCTTACGGTGAACTGGTCCCTTGGCACCGACTACACTCCGCTCGCCACAGGAAAGCCCTTCGCCGTCGGAGATACCATCGGTGACACATCTCTTAAATCTCTTGAGACTTATTTTGACTCATCATTACTCTTCTCTTTATTTTTTCGTATATATATTTATTAGATTGAGATGAAAATGATTAAAAGAAATCCCAAGAGAAACCCTAATCCGGAAACTAATCTCATTTTATTAGCATAATTAAAAGGACTATGATGACATTATGGTTTTGTTTACGTAGAATGAACATGAAACCAAAAATATAAAATTAAATAAAATTAATAACATATACCAGTTAATTATATCGATTCACAATTGTGTTACTCAGTGTTCAGCTATGGTGCGGGTCACACGGTGGACGAAGTAAGCGAGAACGACTACAAGAGTTGTAGTTTAGGGAACTCCATTATATCCGACAGCAGCGGAACAACGACCATAGCTCTCAAGACCACTGGTCCTCGCTACTTCATCTGTGGAATCCCCGGCCATTGCGCCGCCGGTATGAAGCTTTCCGTCACCGTAGCGTCCGCCTCGTCAAACGGTGTAGGAGGTGGCACCACTACACCAACCCCTATCACCGGAGGTGCTGGCTACGTTCCCACGACCACACAGGCCATTCCTTGTGCAGCTTGGGCCGTGTCTTTTCCATTAGGGGCTTTGGTTGTGAATTGGGCCGTTGTTTTTTATGCTTTGGCCTTGTCTTAGTTGAAATTTTGTTGTATGTGTGTGTGTGTGTTAGTTATTTGTCTTTCAAATTAGGAGTCTTTTACTAATTCGGATAAACCTAATTAGCTATTTGATCAAGCTATACCGGAATATTGAAAGTTTGAAACCAAAATGAATCTTATAAGACTATGTGTCAGTATACATGTAGAATGGTTTTGGTCTTTTTAAATCTTTTAAAATGATACTGAATTTGAACCAAACAAAAAAGACTATGTGTCAGTATAAATGTGAGAGCATCTTCTGAGTATGATACTCCCTAAAGAATCAGATCCACCGTCTCACCTAATTAGGTGGAGTCCACTGGATCTCTCGTACATGTAAGCCGTCCATATAAATATAAACATTGTAACCACTCCAGATCTCTTTACGAACCAACGCAACAACAGAATAATATCGTTTGTTTTGTGTTTTTAACCAAGAGATGGTGACCATATGACGGGTTTCGATAGATTATGATCATATATGTATTTGGATTAGAGATCATATTTCTCGATTTAAAGATACTTTACTGTGAGTTTATCTTGGGTATTGTTTACGATTCAAATATATATAAAAAACTATTTTTCGTGAATATATATATTGAAAAACAGTATAGAATTTGATGTGGTATTTTTTAGATGAAAACAAAAAGAGAGTTGATATGAGAACATACATTTTTTTTGGGTGTAAATGTAAATGTTAAGATTGATCTGAGAACATTCATATCATTAAGACATTGATATAATATTCATATATATAACTATGTACTTTGGTCATTATTATGGAAGAGTGACCCAATATTTTCATTCCTTTTACAATTTGATTGTCTTTTTTTCTTAACTACGTCGGTTAACTATTTTATACTACAGTATTAGAATAAAATATGATAAATAATGAACTGGTGACCAGTGGATTTATGGTTTTTGTGGCTTTTTAGGAAAATAAATTAAATAATAATACAGGAAAGAAAAAGAAATATCTCGGAAACATCAAATAGAGATCATAACCAGCTTGCAAAGCACCTATAAATAAACACAAACATACGAGACGGCGAGAAGAAGAAAAACAAAAAAACACAAATTAGGTCACGACAACAACTTTCAACAATGGCTAACGTTTTCCTCATCAGTAGCAGAAACAGAAGATCAATACGAACAACAACAGATCAATCAAAACCCAAGAATCATACGGTGAAAAGGTCAGATTCATCTTCAGACAGTAATTACTCAGTATGCAAGAAACATCCGAAGCACAGACAATCTCCTGGAATCTGTTCCCTCTGTCTCAACGAGAGCCTCTCCAAGTTGTCTCTCGATTTCCATGACTATAGTTCAAGCATGAGCTCGTCTTCTTCAAGAAACGTGGCTAAAACGGTGTCGTCTTGCTCATCGGCTTCTTCAGATTCAGAATCAGACTATTCTTCAACGGCGATCTCTTCTTATTACTCTTCCGTGTCTTCTTGTTTGTCTCCTCTACAACATCGATACAGTGAGATCGTCGTTAATAAGAAGAAAAAGAAGCATCCCAAGAAACAAAACTTCCTCTCCAGATTATTTCTGTAATTATTATTTACCACATTTTTTTGTTTAATATATTCACTTTTTCTTCTCTGTTTTTTTTTCACCCCGCAAATACAGAGAATAAGCACAAGAAGATCTCAACAAATAATTTTATATATGTAGGTTAAAAATTGGAAAAATCTACATCAGATGAAGTACAATTGTACAAATATTTAAAGAATTGAATATTACAAAAAAAAATAAAAAATTGCTATATATAAGACATATTCTATTTCAAGTACTTGAATTTCACGGAAATGTGATTCATTAATTTACAGTGGGCATTTGTGATTCAATATGTAAACCATGTGAGAATTATATTTTTTTATAAAAAGAACAGAGATTGCAGACGAAGGCTGTGATTGGTTGGCACATGACATGACCAGTTGGCAGAGAGAGTTAATGTACGATGAGAGGACAAAGACGTGTTGTGCTTCATTTATTCAGGTTTGGTATTACAGCTGGTCAAGTTTACTAACTAGCCGTACCATCATCATAATATATTAATATTACAGAAATGCAATTAAAACTGTAAACCCTATTAATATTCCTTTTAACTATACATGGTTTTACTTATAACGGCACAAAAATAACAATCCACAGAAGCCCAATATCATAACAAAAATCATTTAAGCGGAGTCATGTAAATTTTAATATATAGTATATAACCTGCATAATCATATTTAGAAAAACGTTATTTCGTAATTTCAAAGAAATCCAGTATGTGTAAAAAATCTCTACTTGGAACTCGGCAGGCTTTGATTACAACTGACTAAGTCTACCTTGAAACTTGGTTGTTACGTTGACTAGTAGCTTTAGTAATGGATACTACTAGTAATCACTGTTTTAAGTTTAATAGTACAAGAAGAGAAGAGAAAGAGATCATGGAGGTGGCTAAATGTTAAAAGAGCGAGTTAGGAGGAAATGAGTGGGTGCGTTGTACAAACAGAGGTACAACTTAAGACCACCTGCAATGGAGGGTTTTAAACACAAGTTCTAAACAATAAAAAAATCAAAAAAATCAAAAAAGATGAGATTATAGAGTTTTTAGAAACTGTCTCTAGCCACGTGTCACCATCTAATTAGTTTGCCTTTTAAAAAGAAAATAAAAATTAAAAATAATATTATTATATTAAAATATTATTAAATTAAAAATCAGAGACTCATTTTTAGAAATTTGGCATTGGAGATGGCCTAAGTGGCTAGTTCATGTCTGACTGTCTGAGCAGAGTGATCGATCTACTCAGCCGTTTTCCACGAACATTCTCTCTCTCGCTCTCCCACGTGACGTCGTGGTTCTTCTTTCCGTACTATCTCAATACAAATAGACCGTATTGTTTTTTCTTTTCTTTTCTGGATAACAACCCGATTGGTTTTTTTGTTAATATTTCGTGTTCATATAAATTTCAAATGGGTATCGATTTGGTGGCAAAGTGAAACCCTTAGTACGTAAGGTTTGATTTAGTAACATAGTTGCTAAGTTTGACTCGTCTTTGATGCTTGTTTCCGTTTCATGGGCTGATTCTTGCATCTTCTTCGATCGGCCCTTCGATTGGGCCAACAATTCGCTGTTGTTGCTTATAAAACGGATTTGACAATGGGAAGAAAACAAGAACTCTGTATTATTCTCAAGTATACCGTGAGTTGGGTTGATTGGGACAACACGGTTTTGCCCACAGAGGTTTATATTTTCAATGTTACGGATTCTTGGGAGAGATCGAAAGGATCAACAGGAGATAGCCAAGAACATAATTGCAATGTCAGTTTAAAGCATCTACGGCGTAGCTCACCAGCATGCTCTATACGGAAATGTAACTTAGACGCTGATTTAGTTTTAAGCAAAACTAAGAAGATTGGAACTTTTTTAACTGAATGATTTTGAGGTTCTTGTGCTGGGTGGTATCAAGACGGCGAGGGAATTTGTTCTTCCATGCCAAAGTATGGCAATGGAGACGAACCTGGGAACGAAGCTGGTTACATTGTTGGGATGTCGTCTTGTTATCCTGATCTAGTGAAAGTGAGCTATAGTGAGACACTAACCATAGAGTTTAATTATCCGGAGTTTGAATCTGTGTCAAAATGAAACTAACCCTTTTCTATTACCACTATGTTTTCTTCAAAATGATTTTTCTTCCTTTTGTTTTTCTACAAGGTGATTTTTCTTTTTATACTAAGAATATATTAAAACAAAAGAATATCTTGTTGTCGTCTTCCTCTATATTTCTGTAACGGTTTACGTGTAACAAGTTTGCTTGTCAAATATCTTATATATGTATTCAATGTCTTTTATAGCTGCATATTACATATACTGATAAGGCACCTCCTCTCTCTTTCTCTCTCTAGATCAGGTCAAATGTCACGTGACCCTTCTCTTACCTTTTGGTTTTTGGCTTCTTAAAATAGAATACAAGAACCAATCAAAAGTCGAAAGAAGATCGTCGACTTTGGGCATTTTTAGACCCATCGATGCATTGACTTATTTACTTTCCTTTTTTGGCAAAACACCTCTACTCCCGTAATAGAAAGCTCATCACTCACCGTCGAAACACAGGAAGAAGAAGAACAAGAAGAAGAAGAAGATCAAGATCCGGTTTTTCCGAACCTCTCTTTCTTCCTTGAATGTTGCCGTTTGGATCGTTTTCAGAGAAATGCGACGGCGGAGGAAGGCGGTTGTGGTGGCGGTGATACGGAGAGCGCTAACGTGCGCCATATGCGCGATAGCATTGCTCGGCTTTCTCACCGTACACATCTACGTTGCTCCTTTCAACAGACTCCCCAGGCTTCACCTAAACAACCACCACTACCACACTCGCGTCCGTAACCAATCTCTATACTCTCAAGATTTCGAGATTTTCAAACGCTTGATCGGTTTTGTTTCGGGAAAGAATCGTGTTCTTAACTCTGTTTCTGAGAATTGGGGTTGTTTCCTGATTTGATTTCTCTGTTTAACAGCGAGGAGATATCATCAACTACGAAAAATCCATCACAGAACAGAGCTCGACGAGGAACCTGTCTCGTTCGGAACCGATTGAAGCACATTTCATCTCCGATCCCAAGGTTCAGTCTTTACGATATTTCTTGAGATTTTCTTGTTCGGAGTAAAGTTTGGAGCTTTGGCTATCAATATGATTCTTTTTCTAAACTTGTGGCTGATTCTTTGTCATATTTCAGAAGAATGAGATTCAGTATGAGAGGTTAACATCGGAACACACCAACAACACACACGAGCTATTTCCTCCTCATATCTTGACAAGCCCTTCTTCTTCTTCCAAGGTTTTGAAAATTTATAACATTTTGATTCTTGGTACAACTTATGGGAGGCCTAAAAATTAGTTGCTTGTAAGTAAATCTTGTAGTAATTTGGGGAAATTAAGCAAGATACCTTGATGATAGGGTTTGTTGCTTCAAGAAGAGTGGAATTAGAAGACAACGTCTATATACCTTGATGATAGGGTTTGTTTTGAGTTTAGTGGTTGCAGTGTTGTGCTAAGTTTAGAACACTAGACCACTGTTTCTTGGATGTAGAGAAATTCGATTGTTTTGAATAGAAGGATCATGCTTCTTTCGTGTTTTTCACTCTTTTAGATTTGACAGTTGAACATGACAAGCGGGATACCGGATTTTGACAAGCTCTGGAAACCTCCACCAAACCGCAATTTCGTCCCTTGTGTCAATCCTAATCCTAATTACAAATGTGAGAAGAGAAAACTGTCTGGTTTGGTTTCTTTTTGACAAATTCTTGTGTTGACTCATGATGACTCAAATCTCTTTTCCATAATCTCTTTTTTATTTGGTTCTTTAGCTCCATTGGAATCTAGAGGCTATCTTCTTGTTCACACGAATGGCGGGCTCAACCAGATGCGTGCTGGGGTAAGTATGTAGTTAGTACTCTTTGTGTTTCTCTGCACTCACGAGTATGGAATACTTATGGCTGAATCATTTCTTCTTCCATTAAAAAACATACAGATTTGTGACATGGTAGCTATAGCCCGCATTATAAATGCGACACTTGTAGTCCCGGAGCTCGATAAACGATCTTTCTGGCAGGATACTAGGTTAATTCCATGTTACCATCCTCTGTTTTTTTATTTGTTTTTCTTCTTGTCTTAGCATTTTTTTGATCCTGTTTTTGTTTCTATTTTGGATTGATCCGATGTAAACAGCAAATTCTCGGATGTTTTTGATGAAGATCACTTCATTAATGCTTTATCTAAAGACGTAAGAGTCATCAAGAAGCTCCCAAAAGGTATTGATGGACTCACAAAGGTGGTTAAGCATTTCAAAAGCTACTCAGGACTGAGTTACTACCGAAATGAGATAGCTAGCATGTGGGATGAATACAAGGTGATCCGTATCCTTCAACTTCTTCTTTAGGGTACTTCAAAAGTTGTATGCTTTGTATAATGTTTTTCTTCACTCAGGTCATCCGAGCAGCCAAATCCGATTCTCGTCTCACAAACAACAATCTACCTCAAGATATTCAGAAGCTGCGATGCCGTGCTTGCTACGAGGCTCTACGCTTCTCTCATAAAATCGAATCAATGGGAAAAGTAAACTTTGGTTTACCTATAAGTCTATAGTATAACCACCCTCTTCTCTAATAGTTGAGTTTCTTTATTCTAAACTTTTGATTCTTATGATAAATCTTGCAGCTTTTGGTCGATAGGATGAGATCTTATGGTCTATACATCGCGTTGCATTTGAGATTCGAGAAAGACATGCTAGCTTTCAGCGGCTGCAACCACGGTTTATCTGCTTCCGAAGCTGCTGAGCTAAGGAAGATAAGGTAACACAAAACAAGAACAAAAAATAACTACTTGTTTGTGTAAGTTGTTACTTTCGAGTAAGAAGATGATTGCGTGTATAGGAAGAACACAGCGTATTGGAAAGTGAAAGACATTGATGGAAGAGCGCAAAGACTCAAAGGGTATTGCCCGTTGACTCCAAAAGAAGTCGGAATATTGCTAACAGCTCTTGGATATTCATCAAACACACCGATCTATATAGCTGCTGGTGAGATTTACGGTGGTGAGTCTCGGTTAGCCACTCTAGGCTCACGTTTCTCCATGTTAATGAGTAAGGTACTGCTACAAATTCTCAAGCTTTTTAGTTAAATTATTAACTAATGGGATCGAATAAAAGACTTGACCCCTTTTTGTTATAAATGAAAGGAAAAACTGGCAACAAAAGAAGAGCTTAGGCCTTTTATGAACCACTCGACTCAAATGGCTGCACTTGACTACATTGTTTCCGTCGAAAGCGATGTTTTTATTCCGTCGTATAGCGGAAACATGGCGAGAGCTGTTGAAGGGCATCGCCGGTATCTTGGTCACCGGAAAACTATCTCTCCGGACAGGTGAAATTGTGTGTTTATGTTTTGTTTTGGTTTTAAGTCATGATGGAATCTTTACTTTAAGTTACATTTTGTTTTGTATTTGTGGTTCAGGAAAGGCATTGTGAGGTTGATAGACAAAATTGGAAGAGGAGCTGAGAAAGATAACAGGAAAGTGTATGAAAGAATCATAGAGATTCACAAAAACCGGTAAGCAAAAACCAATATTTTCATACAATACTACTCATCATCTCCACAATGTAGTGACTCTTTTAAGTGTTGTTGGTATATAATACAGACAAGGATCACCGAGGAGGAGAAAAGGACCGGCTTCAGGAACAAAGGGTTTGGAGAGACATCGTTCTGAGGAATCTTTCTACGAAAATCCATTACCGGACTGTCTCTGCCAGAGAAACCCAAGTAGAATGAAATGATGGGACATGAGAAATGGATTTAACAGGCCTTGTGGGATTTATAGGGATATTATAGGTTATAGTATTACATTATAGTGAAAAGTGAAAACCACTTCTGATTAATTAATCATATCATATGTAATCAAACAGTTTGGTGATGAAATGATATACCATTCTTTTACGTTTTGGAAAATGCGATATAACCATAAAGACATGAATCTATTAAACTGATTTTTTTAGTATTTTAATATATTATGCGATTCTGTTCATCTAAAATGTTTTTGGGAATCATCATCCTGCGTCTGACATTTCTATCAACTTTTCATTTGACATCTCAGTGTGCAGTATGTAGTATGTACTATGAAGCCTATGATGTACCATTCCATCAGTCTTCAAATTATAAAGTAAATGTTGCCCGAAAGAATAATATAAGATAGAACTTATATATCTTCCAATGATAAATAATTATGTATGCAACTTTGGAGAAACAGAAGTGTACTAAGAATTGAAGCTCGCCATGTAGCATTAATCAGGAAGAACAACATATCCGAATCGGATGATCCTCAAAACTTTGAGTTGAGCATAAAATTAAAAAGAAATTTTTGAGATTATACAAGTTTTGCTAAAATTCTCACATTTTATGAAGGGGAACCAGAAGTGCTGGTTTTGTAAAATCTTATTAAACTCTGCAGTGTAATTTGGGAGACATCATGAAGGTAACAGCAAAAGAGGATGATGGGCATATGATTCTCCTTCAGGCAGGAGGAGTCTTAGAGAGGACCAGGGAAAGTTCCATTCTCTCTTTGCTCGTTCCACCTATCAACCTACAAACACACAAAAGGATAGATGTTGTTGTATTTAGAAACAGAACAGCGAAAACGTCTCAAACCTAATTTCATGACAATTTGTAATCTCAAAACAGAGAAGCAGTGTATTTCAAGGTCCTATTTAACTAATCATCATCATCTATCAAGTTATCAGAACCACTCAAGGAGTGAAGAAAGCTAAAAGGGAAGGTATACATACCCATTCGCTGGGGCAAAGAGATCGATAAAACTTTGCAAACTTGTCGCATTCAGGAGCGTCGTCACCTTTAGCAGCTACACATCTGTAAAAAAAACAATCAGAAGACTTAGTCGTGGGGAGCGAGATCAGAATTTTTAGGATACAAAGAGAAACCACAGCAGAGCATCTGTTATTCACCTGTGATATTCGATGTAACGTGTGAAACAATGCCTTGTTTGGTTTGTTGTCGGGAAACGGAAATCAGCAGGAGCTGTCTCAAGCTGAAAGAAAAAAAAAACACCTCATGAGCCAACCCTCAATCGCATCATCAAAGCAAGTCTCTTTTTTTTTCGGTGGATGGCTACTACAATATACCTTGATCTCATCAGGAGTTTCCTCAGCAACTTCTTCACTAGTGTTTTCGTCATTATTTTCTTCAGCCGGAGCAGGAGCCTCTTCAGCATTGTCTTCAGCCGCAGCAGGAGCGTCTTCAGAAGTCGCTTCTGTGGAAGCAGGAGACTCGGACTTCTCTTCAGCAGGAGACTCAGGCTTCTCTTCAGCAGGAGACTCTTCCTTGGCTTCGTCCTTGCTAACTTCTTCAGCTTGAGTAGTGACTTCTGGTGCCGCCTCTTTCACTTCCACAGGCTTTGCATCTGTGTCTTGCTTCACTTCTTTCTCCAAATGATATTGCTGCCATACGAACCAGCGGTTTCAGATGTTAAACCAAATGACACCAACATAGATTCTCACCACACAATAGTAACGAATTTGTGAATATCGATCCTTATTTGTTACAAATAATTGGAAAATATACTTAAACACGACCATCCTATAAGCAATTGATGTTATTAGCAATGAAACAAAACTGTAAAATGTTTGCTTATACAACTCAACTAAAGATTTGCTTCTTCGTTTTTATTTTCCCTTACGAAGTTCAATGTTTTCTGCAAAATCTTTGATATCTAACTCAACGCACGTCGGTCTTAGAAGAAAAGGAAAATCTTTGCGAATTGTAAGACATACAAAAAAAAAAAACTGGCATGATCCAATCTTGTTGACCTGTTCAAATCAATCTGTTTTGGTAAATCGATCGAAAAATTGAAAACTTATAAGATCAATTGAAGAGAGAAAGAAATCTATTTTTTATTAGCTCAGCCTCAGTATGAAATGATAATCAAAAATCGAATTGAATCAGATCTATCAAATGTGAGAACAAAGAAAGAAACACAAAGGAAAAATCAAAAACCAAATTCTTAAACCGAAATCGAAGAGAATCAGCTTATTCTTCGGTAGATCGAACGAAGATCGGATGAAAACTGAGCGTCGGCGAGATACAACACAGAGAGAGAAGAATGAGAAATGGGTGTAGATGAAGAATAATACCTCGGAGAGCGACGGAGTTTGAGCAGAAGCAGCTTCAGCCATTGAAGTGCGTTGGTCAAAAGAAACTCGGAGATTCTTCAGGGGACTGGAGAGTACCAGAGAGCGACGAGGATCGGAGACAGAATCTTTTTGATGATAGATAACACTCGAGCAAATTGTTAGGTTTAAGCTCTCTCCAGGAATCTGGTGGCTATTTCCTTACAGACAAAACGACGGTGTTTTGTTTTAATACGAATTGGGCCCATAATTTTGAATTTTCGCTTTTGGCCCAATATAGCCTCCGACGATCTGTCTACTAGTAAAAGGATTTTTATTTTTACCATTTTTTTTTGGGGAGATTTTAAATTAGAAAACAAAACTTTGGATATAATTTTGGAAACGAAAACAGTAAATGAAGATCAATTAAATCATGCACTGTGAAAGTCTGTCCATAATAGCTTCAAATAATGAAATTATGAAATCTTAAGTGATCACACGGTTCACACCATTGAGGAGATACACATTGTCTTTAAATTTTCCACCATAAATTAAGCAAAAAATCCTCAGCAAACGAAATCACATTTGATAAATTTGTAAATGTATATTGTTTTTTTTCCCTGGCGATATTGTGGGACTTGGATGGATCAGGAAAAAAAAGAAAAGTTTTTACATAAAATATTTATTTATCCATCCATAGAATGCAGCGGATAGATTTTCCTTCTACCAATAAATCGAAAGCCTTGTTAATTTCCCCAAAGCTTAACTCGTGTGTAATAAAACCGTCCAAATTAAGTTCCTGAAATATAAAAGTAATATAAAATCACATCCCACATATATAGACGCATAACCTAATTCAAAGATAAATAACTATAAACTATAACTTTTATTTTTGTAAAAATAAAAATAGACTGATTTATACCTTTTTCAAATAACGTTCCACGAGAATGGGAATATCAACTTTTGGTTTTAGACCGCCAAATAAAGTCCCGCATATACTTCTGCCTCTGAGAAGTTCATAACTGCCCAAGCTCACTGGGAAACCATCTTTTGTCATCCCCAATATTACCGTCTTACCCGATCCCTAAGAAGAAATTAATAATAATTAAAACGGATTTTGGTTTATCCACGGAATGATGCTAAACCATCTATAGAAACCGGTAAAAGCGTACCGTGCGAGTGCTATTGAAAGCCTCCTCCATCAATGAAGTTAAACCAATACACTCAAAACTGTAGTCAACTCCTCCTTCTGTCATTTCTTTAATCACCTTTTTCACACAATTATCCAATAATAAGCTAACTAAGTACATTTAATTTCTTTCTACATGTTTCGAATTAAATTTTTAAAAACTTTACGTATACAATGGTATTATTATTCTAACACACCTCGCTAGTTCTTTTCTCTCCAAACGAAGCAGGGTTGACGAAATCCGTGATCCCGAACCGTTTACCTACTCGACATTAAGAGATACATATGTTTTATAGTAAACGAATGAGTAAATTATAACATGAACAAAAAAATAAACACAACACGTAGATGTAATCATGTAAGGGTAGATATCCGATCCGATCCAACATCCGAATCCGACCCAACGCCACATATTTTGTTTAACAGGTGGGGGGATATATATTCGAATCCGTTGAATATATGAAAATTTTTTATAGAGACAGCCAAAGTTGCAAGAAATAGACCAATCAATCAAACCTATATCAAATTTGTCGGGATTGAGATCCACACCGATGATCTTTGCGGCCCCACGAGCCTTGGCTCCTTCAGCAACCTGTTTACCAAATCATTTTTGTATCTTCTAAATCATTTAACTACGATCAGCAAATAACTAATTTATACTACCAACTGATAAAGTTGTAAAAGTGTTAAAAAAAACATTATTTGACGTTAAAAGAAAGAAAAAAAAAAAGTACCGCAAGTCCAACAGCACCAAGGCCAAAGATAGCGACGGTGGAACCTTCCTCCACGTCAGCCACCTTCCATGCAGCACCAACTCCTGCTCCACGTGACGCATCATCATCATTTCAATTATCTTTAACTTCCACCAAAGTCTAATTATATATTCTACCCCCAACTTTTACTTATATTTATGTTTTCACTTGTGATAAAATTATAAGATCACAATCAACCCCTACACGAATAATATCAAAACAGAGAGATACCTGTAGAGACACCGCAGCCGAGCAAAGCCGCTTTATCAACGGGGATCTCGGGGGAGATTTTGACGAGATGAGCGATATCAACGACGGTATATTCAGAGAAACTCGAGACAAAGATGAAATGGTGAATATCTTCTCCCGAAGAATCTTTGAATCTCGAGCTCATCCCGTATCGTCTCGTGTTGGACAAAAAATCGTCGGTATATTTCGCGCACCAGTTGCTCTTTGAAGATTTGCAGTCTTTGCATTCTTCGCATTGAGGGTGAAACACTGGCAAAACGACGTCGCCTTGCTTAAATCCGTCCACGTTTTTTCCGATGCTCTCGACCACACTGGATTACATTCCCGATTAAAAACAACATATTCAAGTACTTGTAAATTAGGCAAATTCTTGAAGAAGAGTAGAAGAAACTGAAACCAAAGAAGCATGTTATGAAGATTCACCCGACTGCTTCGTGTCCTAGAATCCTAGGAAACCTTGCAAGCGGTCCCTGGAAAAGTCAAAAGGATTAGTGAAATATATCGAGTTTTGAATGATAGATTCTGCGTTGACTTTTTAAGATATGTAATTTAAACTTACACTGTCTAGTTTCCAGAAAGTAACATCGGTGTGACACAGAGAAGTGCATAAGATCTTTATCCTAACTTCGTAAGCTTGAGGTGGGTCAACTTGGATCTCCTCTATGACCAAAGCTTCTCCTGCTTTTCTACATATCGCTGCTTTGCATCGTATCGGCTTTCCTTCGTTGATGGATAATGAAGATGTCTTGTCCATGGTGATTGATGGATTATGATTGTGATAATGATGGAGTGGAAATGAGAGAGAGAGACTCATTTATCGACGCAACACGATTCCCTAGTCTTTTATCGGTAGCTCATTTTTAGAATAAAGTACTTTTTTAGTGGAGAGAGCATCATAATTAAAGCTCGTCGCTATTGTATTGACAAATTAGGAGAAGGTTGTCTCTATATGAGAAGGAGCCGTGACGCCTAACTTTATTTTGTCTTGTAACTTAAAAAATGAATTCACAAGAAAATGAAAACATTGGCGGATTGTATCAATTGAAAACATATCTCCAGCTGGTGGTTGGTGAAATGATAATAAAAAAATAATAATTTTGAGCCACCATTTTAACTAATTTTGTGTATTGAACTTGGACATCTCAGTCTCGTAGATAAAGCGTTCTTTTTTAAACTTCCTTGTTAAAAATATATATAAAAAATACATTGAAGATGGCAACATTCACATGGTTCTTGGTAAGACCATCTTAAACCATCCGATGATACAAAGTCTTCCATTTCGTACATCAATTGGGAATAAACGATTTAGCTTTGCTTCAAGAAGAGCCATGCGAGGATAATTACTTATCCATCCATAAAATGCAGCGGAGAGACTTTCCTTCCTCTAATAAATCGAAAGCCTTATTGATTTCCTCAAAATTCAATTCGTGTGTAATAAAACTATCCAGATTAAGCTCCTGCAATTGTAAAACAAATATTAGAATCTCATGAAAACATAACATATACTCAATTACTCATATAGGTTGGAAAAAAGAAGCAGAAACACTTTCTTATTCCACAAGTAACATACTATTTTTATTTCCCAAGTAACATACTATTTTTATTTCCCAAGTAACATACTCTTTTTTCCCCCCAAGTAACATACTTCTTTATCAACAAAAATAAAATGAACGCAACCACATAAATAGATTAATACATATACCTTTTTAAGGTAATGATCCACGAGAATCGGAATATCCAGTTTAGATTTCAAACCACCGAACAAGCTTCCGCAAATACTTCTGCCTCTAAGAAGATCAAAACTACCCAAATTTATTTGCGCTGCATGCTTCTCCATTCCCAACATTACAGTCTTTCCTGATCCCTGTTTTGTTTATTAGATTCCAATTGTTAAATACAGTAAAATTGTCAAACCGATTTTGTTTAATCACTACAATGATGTTGAACCGGTGGATTAAGCGTACCGTGCGGGTGCTGATGAAAGCCTCGTTCAATAAAGAAGCTAAACCAACGCATTCGAAACTGTAGTCAACTCCTCCTCCTGTCATTTCTCTAATCACCTTTTTCGTAATTATCCAACAAATAGAATGAATCACTATTTTTGACGATTATATTAATTAATTACTGCGACGTTCATTGAATTCTGATGTAAAATTAAAAAATTGAATACGAAAACGGTGTAAGATATTTAATAACACTTTGTCAAAAAAAAAAGATATTTAATAACATACCTCACTAATCTTCTTTTCTCCACACAAGGTAGGATTGACGAAATCCGTGAAACCAAACTTCTTACCTATTCAATTTTATATAGTTATAAATTTATACATGTGATATATAATATACTATTACATCCATTTTAATATTTTATGTAGATGATGTTTAAATTTTTATTTCAAGTGATATTTTGTTTTTCAAAGCAAAAAGTTATTTATTTATGTAATTGTCCTTTTCTTGTCAACTATCTAAATATATTTTATAACAAACGGTTAATTTTAAAAATTAAAAGAGAATAATTGAAATATAACACGACGTTTACCTAGCTCGAATTTATCAGGATTGAGGTCAACACCGATGATCTTCGCGGCCCCACGCAACCTGGCTCCTTCTGCAACCTTTTACCAAATCGTTTAATTATTATAAGCAAATAACTAACTAATATATTTAGCCAAAAAAAAACTAACGAATATAAAATTAACTAGATGATTGAGACAAAAGACAAATATAATTTTTATCCAAAAAAAAGACAAAAGGCAATAGTTAATTTTTTTTTTGAACATTAAAAGGCAATAGTTATTGTTAACGGAATTATAAAAGCGATTTTGTACTCCTTTTTCCTTTTTTAGTTGACATCGCTTTGGTTTTCTTTTACAGAAGAAATTTTTTTTTTTTTTTTTAGTTGGTTCGAAAAAGTAGAAGAAAAGAGAACTATTATATTTTTGACTATTATATGTTTGAAAAAGCAGAAGAAGAAAAGAAAACGATACCGCAAGACCAACAGCACCAAGGCCAAAAATAGCAACGGTAGAGCCTTCTTCCACGTCAGCCACTTTCCAAGCTGCTCCAACTCCTGAAACACGTGGTGCAGCATAAGACCACGTACATATTTATTTGACTTCTAATATTAAATAACAATCAGACCCCTAGTTTCTACTTATATTTATGTTTTGACCCCGGATATATTTAAAGTTATCTATACCAGCCCTACGAAAAGAACGAAGAGAGAGATTACCGGTGGAGACGCCGCAGCTGAGCAGGGCAGCTTTATCAACGGGGATTTCATGAGAGATTTTGACGAGATGCACGATATCAACGACGGTATATTCAGAAAAACTCGAGACATAGAGAAAATGGTGAATATCTTCTCCCGTGGAATCTTTGAACCTAGAAGCCATCCCGTATCGTCTCGTGTTTGATAAGCGACTGTCGGCAAATCTCGCGCACCAGTTGCTCTTTGGAGATTTGCAGTCTCTGCATTCTTCACAGTAAGGATGAAACACTGGCAATACGACGTCGCCTTGCTTAAACCCGTCCACGTTTTCTCCAATGCTCTCGACCACACTTGATTACATTCCCAATTTGATACAGCAAACTCGGTTAAGTTAGGCAGATTAATTCTCGAAGAATACAAAGAGACAGAAGCATTATGAATGGAAATATTCACCCGACTGCTTCGTGTCCTAGAATCATAGGAAATCTTGCAAGCGGCCCCTGGAAAAGTCAAAAGGATTAGTGAAAATCGAATTTTGATTATAATAGATTCTGCGTTGACTACTTTTGTGATATAATGTAAGCTTACACTGTCTATTTTCCAGAAAGTAACATCAGTGTGACAAAGAGAAGTGCATAAAATCTTAATCCGAACTTCGTAAGCTTGAGGTGGATCAACTTGGATCTCTTCTATCACCAATGCTTCTCCTGCTTTCTTACACACTGCTGCTTTGCATCTAATGGGCTTTCCTTTGTTGCTAGAGAATGACGTCTTGTCCATGGTGATGATGAGATGCACACAGTAGGTGAGTGGGCGACAGAGAGAGAGAGAGAGGGAGAAAAAATCTGAGTCTCTCGTATTCTCCCTATCTTATCTTTATATAAGTGTTACAACACTATAGAAAAGTTTTTTTTTTTTGTCAATATAGAAAAGTTATCGGATCCGATTAGTAATCATACAAATTTTAGCGTAAACTGGATAGTGATAAGTTGGAGCGATAAAAAATTATAAAATATTTGAAAACTATAAAAAAAAAAAGTTGTAATCAAAAGTTGAGTGTAATATTGTTACTAACGCTTTCCGTATATTGTTTTTAAGATTAATAACTATTAAAACGGTATAACTTGAACCGTAATTTTCTAGTAATGATTTTGATTACCAATCAAAGCTATTATCGACTTTATATTATAAAGTCACATATTATGTATATTTAGGGCTTAACTGATATATCTATATCAACTAAATAACAGAAAAATGGAATAGTTGAATGATGAAATAACATAATCACTGGAACTTTGAAAAAAAAAAAAAACATAATCACTGGAACGAGAAAACTTATAAAACTCGTAGAAATTTGCTAGAAAAAAATATTAATTTTTTTAATTCATCAACTAAATAATACCTTTTTATTATTCAGCTGAATTTCACAAACCTAATAACATATTCAGTTGAATCTTTGTTACTTTTTATTTTTTTCGGTCTGATGTGTTTGTTACTTTTTTGTTATCTTTCTCTTTTGTGTGATTTAGCTAGAAACGTTTTTTTCTACATATATACACGTTTTATTTTCCTAGATCTTTTAAATATACAAGTTCTTTGTTTTCAAAATTTCTTAGGTTGTGGCAAGGACGAGAACACGTACGTACGCACAAGGCACAACCAAACACATAAACTTTATTAAAAAAATACACACCCACAAAGAATCATATATATCATCATTAATTATATAGATTCACAACGACTTGGGACGAAGTCATCTCGATTATCTCCGCTTCAACGCAAAGTTTAACCGAATATTTTCTCTTCATCACATCATATGGCGAGAACGGAATCGAAGACGCCATGGTGAAAATCCTTCATCATCGCATCAGCTGATTCAAATAATTGATAAAATATTCGTAATTGGATATCATTTTTACGGAAAGAGAGAAGAAACCAGTATAAAGATGGCCTAACGGTATGGTTTGACATTCCATAGTTTCATCCCTTTCGTTTTGTCTATAGCTTTTTTTTCATAATGTTTCGTACTTGTTCATCTTTTGTCAATCAACATATGTGTTTTAAGAAAAACTTTCTCTACTTGAAATTCCTTTTCAA
This sequence comes from Alliaria petiolata, assembly GCA_020283515.1. Lineage (NCBI taxonomy): Eukaryota > Viridiplantae > Streptophyta > Magnoliopsida > Brassicales > Brassicaceae > Alliaria > Alliaria petiolata. The sequence goes on along the minus strand of JAHZTW010000001.1, from coordinate 449,132,060 downwards.
AAAGTTTACATAGAGCAATTTTTGCAATAATAAAATGAAGTTTTACTAACCAATCGATGGAATGCAAAACAAACAAAAACAGTTGTTACAAACGACGTTAACTTTTACCAAAAAAAAAACAAACCAAAAACATAGCACAAAGTGTGTCTTGAATCAACCAAACCGTACGTTTGAGAAGAACTATGTTTGTTTGATCTGTTTTCAAGGTCTCCATATTTTCCCTGGACATGGGCCTCAATGATATTAAACCTCTTGGCCAGCTGATCAAGACTTGAGGCCTCAGAAGAGTTCAGACTTTCAGAGACTGTTCTTTAATTGTTCCTAGCCTCCGCCACACCATGGATTTTGTCCTTGTCCCTAAGCTAGACTAACCCCCAGAATGTGCAAGTTCGTTGGATACACATGTAAAGCCTTCGGGCCGAAGCCCAAAACTAACTAGTCCAACATGCACATATTTGTTTTCAGTGATAATCAAACTCGAGGAAAAACGAGCAATGTACATCTTGCCCCCTTATCCATGTTCTTGAGTATTTTCTGTCAATTATTAGCATTGACCAAATTTACTCAATAAATAATTAAGTAACCATAAAACAATTTTCAATATATTATGTGCATGTAACTGATTGGATGGAATATTTTTATTTCTTTTCCTACCTTATTTTTTTATATACATAAAATTTTATTTTCTATTTATGAATTATGACTAATTGACTACAATAGTCAAATAGCGTTGGCAATTTAATCTATTAACAAAAATGTTAAATACTATAAACCCTCAAAATTCGGGGCCTTAAGACAAAAAAATAATTTTTAGGGGGTTTTGAAATTTTTTAAAGTTTTGCGGGCTTTTTGTTACTAATAAAATAAATCTGGGGACTTTTTCAATACAAAAAAATTTCAAAATTTTGGAGGCTCTAAGCCAATGTTTCATTGCGCTTCTCCCAGGGCCGGCCCTGACTATAATTTTTGGAAACAATTTTGTTTATGTATACATATAAAAATTAATTATGAATTTGTTTCCAAAATAACAGTAATCCACATGTAATTACTTGTTTATTATTTATATGTATATATGAACAAATAATTAAAAACATGAAGTACAATTTAATGATATGCCAAACTAGGTCTGGGCATAAAAACCGGACCCGAAGAACCGAACCAAACCGAACCGAATTACAAGGAACCGAACAGAACCGGAACCGACTTAAATATCCGAATGTGTCCTATATTTTTATATCCGAAAACCCGGAACCGAACCGGAACTGAACCGGAACCGAACCGGGAACCGAATGGGTATATTAAATACCCAAAATATAATTATATATTCAAAACATTTGTTGTATTTGTACTTTAAATAACTTAAATACTCAAAATTTCAATTATAAACCAAATATATTAGTTATTTTTAGAACAAAATAACTAAAATACTCAATATATTTGAAAATCTTTAGTTATATTTATCAAATTTTAATTATTTTAGAATTTTTTAGATAAATTGGATATCCGGAACCGACCCGGACCCGAACGGAACCGAACCAAACCCGAACAAAAAAAGCAAAATACCCGAATGGGTTCTATTCTCTAGAACCGAAATACCCGAACCCGAAAAGAACTGATCCGAACCCGAACGGGTACCCGAATGCCCAGGCCTATGCCAAACAATCAAGTATTTTATTGTTTAAGTATATACTCGTATTGAAAGAATTGTTTTATGACATCTCAAAATATATTCATGATTTGTCTTTACTTAAAATTTTCAAAGGAACCGATTTAATATATGTGAAAAAACAAAATTGATGTATACGACAAATAAAAAGTTCATTTTGTAATCGAAAAGGTTTACCCTACCCAAAATAAATAAATAAAACTATTCGATAAAAAAATTACTAGATTAAAAAATTACTAGATAAAATTTCAACATCAAATTTAGAATCAACTAGTAAAGATCCCGTTTATATTTTACTAAATAGAAACATGATTATTAATGTGTGATTACTAAATTTTTTATTTGAAAGTTAAATGGTAGGATATATAAGTAACTCTAGCTTCCATGTATAATTTTGTGCGGTTCGATTCGTAATTTAAATGCAGATGATTATAAGAACCATAAAAACAAACAACAACCAATTTAAAATTGAATGTATATGGTTTAATATATATTTAAATTACTAAAATTAATTTTCGTATTAAATAATAGAATTTACAAGTAATTTTTGATTTCAGGCATAATTTTTGGCATGTTTAATTTCTTGTTTAAATTCAAAAGATTACTTGAAGTAAAAAAAAACCATTACATAATTACTAAACTTACACCACAAACAAAGTGTTTTTGGGAATCTAAGTAATGATTTAAACACCAAAGTTAGAGCTGAATGTATAAGATTTAAAATATATTCAATTACTAAAGAGTAATATTATTATTAAATAATAGAATTTACTACTAATTCTGATTTTCACTCGCAATTTTGCGTAGATTTAATATTTTGTTTGAATTAAAAAAATATGTAAAATAAAAAAAAAACAGAGAAAACATAAAATGATTCCTATGCCTATATACCACATTTACAAACCTAATGTTTTTGGGAATCTGAGTAATGGTTTTAGCATCAAATTTAGAATTGAATGTATAAGATTTAATATATATTTAAATTACTAAAAAGTAATGTGATTATGAATTTGTAGATTTTTTTTTAAAAAATTAGTTTTCGCGCGTAATTCTGCGGAAGTTTTTTCTTGTTTGAATTCAAAAAATTACGTGAAGTAAAAGAAAAGGAAAAAACCGAAAACATAATATAGTTTCCAAATCATTACCACAATTACAAACCAAGTGTCTTTAGGAATCAAATTAATGGTTCCAACACTAAATTTAGAATCAAATTTATAAGATGTAATATGTAAATATATATATATTACTAAAATGTAATATAATTATCAAATAATTATTATAGTTTTCGCGCGGGTCCAACCTCTAGTTTGAATTCAAAAGATGTAATTAAATAAAAGAAACAAACAGAAAAATATAATTTGCTTGCTAAACCTATACCAAATGTGTTTTGGGAATCTCATTAATTGTACCCCTGTGTAGATATGAAATTTTTTGTGATATATAGATCTGGTAATTTCATGAGGTCAAAACACAAGAAAAAGAAAAAGAGAAAGAGATAAATATATTGTCACCCACCTTCTTCCGTTTTGTTTTCAATGACAAGGAAGAGCAATGATTCCGGTCAGATATCAAAACGGGGCAAGGGAATCAACAAACGTCGTACTGGGAGGTCCGGGAAGATCTACAACACCAACAAAGCCGAATTCAAGAAGATGGTTCTTACACTCACCAGCATCACACTAAGCCCGCGACGGTCGGATAGTGTCCGTCCTTCGCCACCGGCACATGTTAGCAATCCCCAACCAACCAGACTAAATGGCGCTCCTCTTCCTTTTCGATATCCGGCGGTTCCGATTAGGACCAACTCTGTGATTGTGAACGCCTCAACAGCTGAATTATCCAACGCTAAACCGCCGTCTCCGCCTTCTCTGCCGTCGCCTCCATCGCCAACGTCATTTCCATCTCCTCCATCGCCACCGTCGCTTCCTTTAACGTTGCCGCCGCCTTCTCCCGGAGAGCAAGACTCGATGGAAGCTTCAGTGGCTGCTTTTATAGAGAGCTTTAAGGACCGTATGGCCGACGACGACCTAAACCCGGAACATCCCTCTGCATGGTTTTCGTTCCCTCCAACTAGTGATGAGGAACAACAACCGGAGAACATTCCACCGCCTGTTCCGGCGATTTTACCGTCGGAAAATATAGACTGGCTCAGTTTCCTGGACGATTTACGACCGGAGAACATTTCACCGCCAAATCCGGCGACTTTACTGTCAGAAATCCTAGATTGGCCCAATCCTCTGAACGATCCACAGTCAGAGAACATCCCACCACCAATTCCGGCGACTTTACCGTCGGGAAGTCTTGACTGGTCCAATTCTCGGAACAATATGCGATCGGAGAACATCCAGCCACCAGTTCCGGCAGCCCCACCGTCCGAGATTCTATCTTGGCCTAATTCATCTACGTATGATCAGCCATCGGAGAATATTCCACCACCATTTTCGGCACCTTTGACGTACATGAATCATGGGCCCGATTATCTGCAGCATCTACGATCGGGAAACATCCCACCACCAGTTCCTGCGCCTTTACCGTCCGGAAATCTATTGCATGGGCCTAATTATCGACGATCAGGGAACATCCCACCACCAGTTCCGGCAACTCTACCATCCGAGAGGCGGCAATTAGGCTGGCCTAATCCTCGTAATGATCCACGGTCAGAGAACATTTCACCACCAGTTCCTGCAACTTTACCGTCTCGGAATCTAGATTCGAACAATCTACGATCGAAAAACATTCCACACTCAATTCCGGCTCCTTTACCGTCTGGTAGACTTGATCGGTCCAACTATCCGTACGATGTACTATCGCAGAACATGGCACAATCAGGTTTTGGGACTGTACCGTCATGGGATCTAGACTGGTCTGTTTACCCGAGCGTTCGACGAGTTGAAAACATTCCATCACAAGCTGCCGCGAATTTACCGCCCGATAGTCTACCAAAATGGCCCAGTTCTTCAAGCCATTGACTCTCCCCGACCTTGCTTTTGTCTCCAACCTTGTTGTCGCTCACAACGGGGATGGTTACAAACCTCTCAGTTAGGGTTTCTTTTTTTTATCCTTTTATCCTTGTTGTTTTTGGTTTAAAGAATAAGTCTATGTAATGTAACTTTTGCTTCTTTTGTTTTTTGTTTTTGTTTTTGTTTTTGTTTTTGTTTCTATTGTGATCTTCATTTGTCTATTTGACAAACTTCTTAGTCAATCATTGCTTCTTTTTTCTTCTTCTGCTGTCGTACTTCTTACTCCTCTTCCAAACATGGCCCACCAGATCTCTTACGACTGAGAGATCATGCGAGACCTTATTTTTGTTTCAATCTTTGAAGATCGTCGATTTCATTACCGGTCAATCAGTCAACTATAAATTAAATTCCCTTTTAAAACAGAAGGAAAATAAAAGAAAAATACAGTAATACATTTTAGAATATATATTATGTGTATGTAAGCAATTGGATGGAATATTGTTTATTTCCTTTCCTACTATCTTTTTTAATAGATAGAAAATTTTATTTTCTACTTGTGACTAATTGACTACAATAGTCAAATACCGTTGGCCATTTTAAATCTATTTCCAAAAATGTTACGATACTTTTTTAAACACTTTTGTTTACACATACATACATATAAAAATTAATTATGAAATTGTTTCCAAAAAGTTTAGTATTCAACATTTATGTTAAACAAGTAAGTACTCGTTTATATGTAAACAACTGATTAAAGAGGAAAGTAAAATTTAATGATATACCAGCCAAACAATCAAGTTGTTATTATTTATTTTCCCTTTTAAAACAGAAATAAAAAAAACATCTACTTCTCTCTAATTCGCTTGAAAGTTGTTATTATTTCTTTAAATCACATGAAAATTCGCGAAATGCTTTCATGATCTGAAAATCGGCGAGACAAACAGAGCAAGATTTAATTCCAATCATGGAAATCGATTCAAAAGGGTAAAACAAAAGGAGATACGAGAAAGATGGTTCAACTTGGCAAGAGAGACATCTCTTTGAATAGACACAATATTGACGAAGAAGATGGTTTCAATCCCTAACACTAGCGGTAGCAGTTCACAACAAGATTCATCACTTTTGCTCCTCTGCTGCCTTTGGAGGTGCTGCTTCCTTGATCTCGTCCGCAGACTCATCCTGATCCACACAAATGCAAAATACGCGATGATGAAATATACATTACAATATCAAAGCTACGATTGTTAATGTGTAAAGAAAAGAGAGGGAGAGGTTAAGCAAACCTGCATGTCAGATGTCCAGAGAGTGAGGTTGTCACGGAGAAGCTGCATGATCAAAGTGCTATCCTTGTAGGACTCTTCACCTAGTGTGTCTAACTCAGCAATGGCAGCATCAAAAGCCTGATCATCATACACACACAGAGACAAGAAGAACAACGCTCACTTTATTGCCGTGAAAGTGTTGAAAAGAAAGTAATACAGAATAGAAGCAAATGAATATAAAGATACTGCCATTAAGGGCAAGAGATCAGAGATGTTCTTCAAAGCTAAACCTAGTCCCAACCACATTTGCAAATCGTTTACCCACGGTTTCGGTTTCAAAGGTTCGATTTTGATGATCCTAAGATGGTGATAACTGATAAACAATAGATGTCAAAGATTAAGTTACCGTTTTAGCGAGGTTGCAAGCACGATCAGGAGAATTGAGAATCTCGTAATAGAACACAGAGAAGTTCAATGCAAGACCAAGACGGATAGGGTGAGTTGGAGCGAGCCCCTTGGCATTGTCCTGCAGAAAAACAAAAGCCGTAAGGTTAAAACGCAGGCAATTGCAGAAAACAGTTCCATGTAAAATCAACACGATGCAGAATCTAAGTCTAAATCCAGAATCAGAAAACAATCTAGTCTAATCCGGAATCCGATACTAAACTCCGAGACGAGTAATTAAGGCTATTCAAACCAACGCACGAGGGGATCCGATTAATCAATTGCTTGGAATCGTTAGAAGATAATCAATATGAACACATCCAATATGCTGAATCCACATCCAAGAATCATGTAAAGAAGCACAAAATCGACTAGATCTGGAAATGAGAAGTTTGAGATCAGAAAGACTGGGAATATGATGAACACAACAAACCTGAGCAGATTCGTAGGCAGAGAGGGTGCTATCGGCGGCGGCCTCTCTCTCGTGACCAATCTTAAACTCGGCCAAGTACCTGTAGTAATCGCCCTTCATCTTGAGGTAGAAGACCTTGGAATCCTCAGAAGCGGCGGAAGGGACGAGCGTAGATTCGAGCAGCTTGAGGATCCCGTCGCAGATCCCGGATAGCTCCGACTCGATCTTGGCCTTGTAGTCACGGATCGTGTTGACGCGGTCGGCGTTGCCGCGGCTCTCCTCCTTCTGCTCGATCGAAGAGATGATCCGCCACGAGGCGCGGCGGGCGCCGATCACGTTCTTGTAGGCGACGGAGAGAAGGTTTCGCTCCTCGACGGTGAGCTCATTGCCATCTGTCGCGGCGGAGACCTTCTCCATGAATTCCACCATCTCTTCGTACCTCTCCGCCTGCTCCGCGAGCTTCGCCATGTACACAAACTCCTCGCGCGACGAAACAGCCATGATTCCTCCTTTCGAACGATGGATCCAGACGCAAAAGAAGAGAAATAATATCTCAGATCGGAACAGTTTATTTTGTTCGATTCAGTTATCTCCGTAGGTTAAAAGAGAGAGAGAGAGAGAGAGAGAGATGTTTAATGAGGGAGGAGGCGAAAGGAGTGGGGAGCGACAAAATTGCGCGTTTTGAGATGAAAAGAGAGGAAAAAGGAAGAAGGAGAAGATGGAATCTGGACCGTTGGATTTGTGCGTTTAAATGCGGGAAGGTCGTGCTTTTTTTTTTTTTTTTTATACGAAGAAATCTAAAATACTTGGAAAATTTTGAAACTCTTTACGAATAATTCAAACCACAAATGTCAATATTTTTAGCTTGGAAAATTCTATATCAATATCCAAAGTTAAAAGAAAATTAAATTTCTTTTATCTTCTCGATGGTCTTTTAGTGATATACTGCCGAAAATATCCACCGGTAATTCCAATAAGTAACTCTTCTGTTTGCGAAATGTATTAGCACGTTTTGTTGTTGATGATGCAATGATGATTTAGCTTAAGTCTTCAACGGTTTTGTGTTTGTATTATCTTTATTTCGTTAAATGTAGCATCATTACCATTTGTCCGATTGCACACTAATCCACCCATTTATGTCCTCGACGGTTTAACATAAACATTTACAGTTTACACTTAATAAAATGATCAACCACTATAGTTGTCGGGAAATGCCAAGCCTCACAATTTTTTTTGGTACATTGCATACAAGAAAAGTAATACAAATGATTATATCAGCAGAGAAGAAGATAGATAAAAAAAAAAATTAAACGATGTATATATTGTATATACATTAAAAAGTTTGAATGGTTACTTCAAGATTACTAAAATCTATCATAATTTCAGCAACATTGAAGTAAAATATTTAGTTGTTGAAAATATTAAAGGTATTGTCGTTGAGGCAATTGTTTCATGTTCTGATATCATGATAATTAATAAAAATATGAATAGCCAAATATCGACTTGTATTACTTCGAGTCTTCGACCCTTTTGACAATTTATTTAATATTTATACAACTTTAACCTAGTTCTTAAACCTAATACGAAATAAATACATACAAGATAAGGAAACTAAAAATTTGTAATTATGTATGAGGAAATTATATACTCCCTCCGTTTTTTATTATATGATGTTTTAGAGATTTGCATACGAATTAAAAAATCAATTAATTTTCTATTCTCTCAAAATAAAACATGTTTTTTTTGTCAATTCCAAAACAATTCAACTAATACAAAAATAGGATTTAAAATTCAAAGAGTCAAAACAACAAAAATACAATTAATTTTTACATAGAACATCAACTATTTTAGAACAAAAAATATTCTCTAAAATATCTTTTAATAAAAAACGGAGGGATTACCTAAGTTCTATAGGACTCTCTTCACAACATAATTAAAATCTTCAGAACATAATTAAAATCCAACCGTCCTTGATTTTATTAAATCCAAAATGGAAACAAAAACCTTATGCGTTCTATTGACCCAAGAGTTGAATCAAAAGATAAACAAGATCATATTGAGTTTTGCCACACACACGGAGTTTATATATTGATATTACAGCACATGTTTGTTTAAATTTAGACGGAAAAAGCCTGTTGGGACTTGATGCGTCTCTTCCTTAGGCGTTCGGCGATGATGAAGGAGAGCTCGAGAGACTGCGAGGCGTTAAGGCGAGGGTCGCAGTGCGTGTGGTAACGCGAGCCCAAGTCATCGAACGTGACTGTGCGTGAACCACCTATGCACTCGGTCACGTTCTGACCGGTCATCTCTAAGTGAACACCTCCCGGGTGGCTCCCTTCTTGCTCGTGCACGTCGAAGAATGCTCTCACTTCAGCCTAAATATTTTCAATAATGATTTCATTATATTAATTGCAACAATAACCGATTTGCTTTGCTAGTACCTAGTAGTATATACCAATCCGACAAATAATTAATCCAGCAATTATGACATCTATCTAACTTAAAATTTTATAAATCAATTCAACTAAAAATGGCTATAACAAATTGATCGAGGACACGTGTTTAGTTTAGTATCTTCAATTCTTTTTCACAAAGGACCACCTAACTTGAGAAAAAGTAGTTGTGTCAACTTTGGCCCAACCAAAGTCTAATTTTTGTCACCTTTCGCTATCTCACCTACTATCACTACTAATATTTACTATTTTAGAAGGAAAAAAATACTAAATTATTTCCATTTCTATCATTTGCAATGATCAAAAAGAAACCTAAACAGTAAAACGTTTTTCTAATCAGTAAGTAGAGTTTTATGTTAAAAAACGTACCAAGATGGAGTCAAATGGACGAGTCTTGAGACCACAAGGGGCCTTGATGGTGTTTCCGTGCATTGGATCACTGACCCAAGTCACAATCTGTCCAGCGCGTCGCACAGCTCTAATCAAATTAGGAAGCTTCACTCTCATATTCTCTGCTCCCATTCTTGTGATGATAGTGATCCTTCCTGGCTTATTGTCAGCATTCAAGATCTCAATCAGCTTCACCAGCTCCTTCGGATCCATCTTATCACTCACCTACACACACACACAGACACACACAAAAAAAAAGATCTCAATCAGTTTCACAAGGGAGAACTAAAACCTGATATGTATTATGAGAGAAGGGTTTTATAGAAAAAAACAAACCTTGATTCCAAGAGGATTAGCAACACCTCTCAAGAACTCGACGTGTGCTCCATCGAGCTGTCTGGTTCGCTCACCGACCCAAATCATATGAGCAGAACAATCGTAGTAGAGACCAGAGGTCGAGTCTAGCCTAGTTAGTGATTGTTCATAAGGCAAGAGCAAACACTCATGAGAAGTCCAGAACTCGGTTGTTTGCATTATGGGATGGTCGAGCGTTAGTCCAGCAGCGTGCATGAAACCGAGCGCTTCATCAACACGGTGAGCTAGTTCACGGTACCTGTCAGACCAATACAACCAGTTTAACACACATACCCTAAATGTAGACAAAGAGGAAAAAAAGGAAACACCTAAGTTAACTCAAGAAGAACAAACAGACTACACCGAACTATTATTAGGCTTATCAGCTACTCAAAAGGGAGAAAAAGCCCTAAACTTTTTTTGCATCAACTCTATAAATTCGACATAACCAGTCGATACCAAATCAGGTAGGTATTCAAAAAGTGAGCATTGAATCAAAATAGGCCAACACAAGACAGGGAAAAAAAACCACGCAGAAAGGTACCCCAAAATTAGGCCTGGTCGTTTCTTACTCATCATAACATGTAAACCGCAAACGCAAAGAAACAATCGGATCGTACTCACGAACACAAATTAGGCTAATCAGCTAACTATTTGCATCCACCTAGTCACAAACCATCAGCATCTTGCTTTTATGGCAACTAACCCAAATTTATTGGGGGAAAAACCTCAAAAAGATTCTTTTTTATACTATTTTTGTTTTTGTTTGTTTTACCTGTCTCCTTGCTCACTTCGTTCTGTGAAATCAAGATTCCACTGAGTAACTCTCTGCATAGCAGCGTAACCACCAGTAGCGAAAGCTCTCAAAAGATTCAAAGTAGCTGCAGATTGACAGTAAGCTCTGATCATCCTCTGTGGATCAGGAATCCTCGATTTCGAATCAAACGCATCTCCGTTGATGTTATCTCCTCTGTAACTCGGCAATTTCACTCCGTCTCTCTCCTCAAACGAATCCGATCTCGGCTTCGCGAATTGACCCGCCATTCTCCCAACCTTTTAAAAAACAAAACAAGAAAACACACACCAAACCTCAAATCTCAATCATCCCCAAATCCATAAAAATCAAAACTTTTATCAGAACTTGATGCGCCACCTTAACGACAGGGACTTGGCCTCCGAACATCAGAACAGCACCCATCTGGAGAAGAATCCTAAAGGTGTCACGAATGTTGTTAGCGTTGAATTCTTTGAAGCTCTCTGCACAATCTCCTCCTTGTAACAGGAAAGCTTCACCCATTGCGGCTTGACCTAACCGCTCCTCGAGCAGTCTAGCTTCTCCGGCGAAAACGATCGGAGGGAAAGCCTCGATCGTGTCGAGCACGGCCTCGAGCTCGGCTAAATCAGGGTACTCCGGCTGCTGAAGCGCCTTCTTCGTCCTCCAGCTCTCCGGTGCCCATTTCGATTTACCCACATTAACTCCGACGGTCTTCGTCACCGCCGCAGGAGTCGTCACCGCCGATGAAGCCGGTGGTTTCGGATCGGTTTGCACGGCGGAGATCCGGAGGGAAGTATGTCTTGGCACGGCGGAGGAGAAGCTTGTTTGACGGTGGTTGTATATCGACGATTTGATCGATGATAGATTCATACTTCCATTCATGAGAGCCATTTCTCCTTCGATTTTTCAATTCTTAATAAATTAAAAAGATTTTGGTTTTTTGAGATTTCGACAAATGAATGTTGAAATCTTTTACACGAAACCTGAGAAGAGTTTGTAAGAGAATTTAAGGGTTTTATAACGAAGTAGTTGTGTTTGGTGAAGCCTTTTTTTGTGTTTGCGGTAGGTAAAATCACTTATAAGGGTATTTTTGGTAAATCCTTTGTCGGGATTGTTAGAAGGGTAAATGCGTAAATTGCTTCTCAGACGATAACCGGTTTACGTGTCGTCTTTCTACAACCGGAAAAGTATCTTTTACATGGATTCGCTGCATGTTTTGCCGGCGAGGGATTTTAAAATACTACCCCCATTCTTAAAAGAAGATTGTTGTTTTAGATTTTTAAATATATTTTTTGTTAATTAATACTAATATATTGTAAACTTCAAAAAATATTAAATAAAACTATTTGAATTTTTGAATTATTACTGGTCAATAGTTATTGAAAAGTATTTAAAGTAAAAAAGTAATGCATTAATAGCTAAAAGTTAATTGTTTTTTAATTTCTGTGAACAAGCCAAAATATTATCCTTTTAGAAAGGGAGTAATTGTTTTTTAATTTGTATGAACAAGCCAAAACATCATTTTTTTATAAACGAAGAGAGTAATTAATAAAATGGTTAAGATTTGGTTTCTCTTTATAAAAGGTGGTCTCAAATTTAGTTAAAAATAAATTTGGGTGATATTGCATTATATGCGTATAAATATAATTTTTCGAAGCATTTATTAAAAAATCATTATTTTTACTTTTATACTTATATATAAGTAGATTGATTGGTAAAAAAAAAAGGAAATTTCAAAGTGGATAGGGATCAAATGAGGCTGAGTAAAGCTACTCTCTCACCTAACACCCTCGTGAAGAACGGAAGCCCACCGTTCTATTTCGCCAACTCCCACTTTTGATACAATAATTTTATTTATTGTTACTAGTAATTGTTTATGGTTTCAAGTTTTATGGATTTAGACATGTTAATGTTTACCAAACTTTTTTGGTTAGTTTTTTTTTATAATTATTATATTGATTTATAAGAGTTGTTTCAATCTCACCCAATTTGTGTTCTAATAGCATTCTTATGTGTTATTAACGGTTAGTTCTATATTTGTAGACTGAAGACAGAAAACTTTCCGTTTTATTAAAAACATATGCTCTTCCCTCATAATAAGATCAATCACCACATTAAATGGACCTGTCCTTGAAATTTGGTTTTAGATGTAGAAAAACGTGTTATGCAGACTAGAAAATGGAATGAAATAAAGAGCATATTCTTTTCATCTTTTGTATTCCTGCTGTGTAGATCAAAGGGTGATTATAATCAAGTGAGGTCGACCCCACGGAGTCTTGTTCTTCAGTATGTTGGTGGAAAGGAGAGACAGAGAGAGAGAGAGAGAGGGAAACAAAATGTTTGGTGTGTTGACTTTGGGGCTTATGTGCTTATTACAAGTATACATAGTCATTAGCGACGTCATTAGTTATCCTTCTTGTAATTATTTTTGTCTATCCTTTCGATCTTTTTTTTCGTTTCCTGTCGTTTCACTGGAAGTGTCCAACCAAGAAACCAGTGAGAAATAACAAGGCAAGAGTTCGAAGTGTATATGTAAATTTGACATGTTTACATATCAATTAAATAGATAATTGGCTTTGATTGGTAGCCAAAATATTTACCTTAAAGCTGTGATACAAGTTATACCGTTTTAATAGTTACCAATCACAAAAACAGTACAGAAAGCGTTACCAACAGTATTACATTCAGTTTTTTTTACCGTTTTGACGTACTGCTCTTATTTACAGTTTTCAACTATTTTATAAGCACTTTATCACTCCAGCTTGCCGCTAAAAGATCTAGCTTACCGCTGAAAATCTACGGTTACCAATCTGACCCATTATCTTTATTTGTGCTGCTTTCAAGGTCATGTAGTGTTTAGTGGGAAGAAAAAATTCTACAAACCTAAGATATTTATCGGATGAATATCAACGTTAGAACGTTTAGAGTCAGTCCCTAGACCAAATTAGTCAAATCAGTGTTTATGACCGTTATTTAAAAAAAAAAAAAATTAAAGACTTTTTTAGTAGAAGTTTCTTTGATCTTTAATAAAACAGTTAAATATACCAGTTTTTCTCGTTTGTAATATTCTAAAAGACTAGGTCAGCTCGGAAACTTGTAATTAAAAATAAATAAATGATTTTGTACCATGTAGTCGTTTAGATCAAAATGTTTATTTTTTGTTGCAACAAGGGTTATTTAGATCAAAATGTTTTGAGCATAAACAGCAAATTTGCAAATAGTGTCTGACTGTATGTCTACATTCTTATTCGTTTAGTGTGCCTTTTGCTATCCAAAAATCCCATGTTGAATATCACAAACATTTATTCAACCGTCTTGTACATTAAGTTTATTTCTTCTATTGGTTCTTACATACATAAAATTAAAATTTAACCAAAAGAACATTAGAAAATATAACTCGGCAGGATACCACCAAATCAGAAAATATCTAGCAACTTCAAACATCTTCTTAAACTCGTCATTCGCAATAACATAAGAAAAAAAGCCAATGGTAATATATCCATATCTAAGCAAGTATATAGTGATAGATCACAAGCAATCTCTCCTTTTCAACAACATTTTCATATTTTTTGTTTCAATGTAAATCATCGACCATGCAGTTTAGAGTTGATGACTAATATACTCGAAGAAAAATCATTCGTGGGACCAAGCATACAAATACTTCTACCTCGATCCCTTCTTTTTCATTCTTATATCTTTTTTTTATGTTAATGTTTCCCATTTTTTGGTCCCAAAACTTACTCTTTCCATGCTCTTCCTTTGTAGTTTGGAAAATGAGACAGCAATATGTTAGATACAAATTATTTAGCAATATACTAGAGAACTTCGATCTAACTGCAGGATGACAATTGACAAGTGAACAGCCATCTTTTTATTTCTCAGTTGCAAATACTTTTTTTGAAATAGAAATTACACAAACTCTCCACTCTAGCAAAGATGCCAAGATAGACTCCACGCGAGAGATCAAACTGTTTTACGACGCTAGATGATCATAGCAATTTTTTTTTTTTTATTGTCGACGATCATATCATATATGTATATATTCCATGATCATAAAAAACTATAAGAACATAATATCATGATATTGATGTTGTACGACCTTTAACAAAAAAAGATATCGATATACGACGAAATGTAATAACCACTCAATTGAAAATAAATGGAATTAGCGTAATCGAAAAACAAGGCCTATTTGGGGGTTTTTTTTTTGTACCTATTGGACCATACATAACTTATACATAAGCCCATAATCATATTAAGATCCAGTTAGTTAAGGAAAGTCCTTCAGCTCTCTCTCTCTATTGTTTATATCGGATAACCTAGAAAATTTGTGAAATATCTTCTGAACTCTTCGGCAAAAAGATGCCATAAGGAGAATATGACGTATTTGTACTGCTTTTAATTTATGTTTCTTGCTTCAATGTAATCGTTATGGTTAAGGTTAATGAAAGAAATGTTTGAAAAAAAAAAAGGAGAAGAAGATACAACAAAGACGTCATATTCCACAACGAGAAGAAAAATCGACAAAGATATATCTTTGCGTATGGACAAATTAGCCAGCTCGATAAAACTTTAATTTTTGAATAATAATCAAGAAATAAAATTACATATTGAATTGATGTTTTAATTAAAACTTCAGATAATTTTAGCAGTTAATCTAATTAATGTCACGTGATTCACAAAACATTATTTTTAAACATTTCTAACATATGTTTTTCCCATCAAATTGATATTTCCAAATTTCACTAATTGAATTATTATTTCCTTTAATCCAATCATTCACGATCTCGATTAATTTTTTTTTTTTTATTTGGGTGCAAATACTGATTTCACACTATATATAGACCGAATAATACAGAATACATTTCACGTATTGAGTAACCTCCTGCAATTTTGGTTTCGCAGGCCCTTCCCACAAAACCCCATAGAAGAAAAAGACTCAAGTCTGGTTCATGTTATGATGTTTTGTAATGCAACTCGCTTTGAATTTCATTTGTTCCACAAATACTGAAATACGTCACACTATTTTTTTTATTTAATACAGAATACTTGTTATCGAAAACAGTATTTTACATCTGTAGCCATCTAGGGCCTATCCCTCGTTTTAGGAATCACGAGCATGAACAGTATCCTAGATTTGTGTGCATGCCGCCAGAACTTCTTCTTGGCTTTTGTCAAATAGATATTGAGTAAAAAACAAACAAGTCACAGTGTTTGACGTGTAGAAATGTGTTGACTAAATTTGCGTTTTGTATTTCAATTTTTCCTTTTCGTCTATAACTAAAACACACACGTTATTGAATTTAATTTCAGTCATGATGCAATAACAATACTAATATTAATTTTAAAAGAAGATGTTTCGGTTTTATAAGTATAAGAATTGATAGAGTTTTCGGAAGGGAGTTTTCGGAACTGGATGTTTAAGGTCGGTTGGGTTCTTCAGTTACAGACGCTAGACTACTGAACTTTTGGCCATTGAAGTAATTAAAGAACTATTCTCCATGATTAAATATTTTCCTCGTTTCACTCGAGATAAAAAAGAAGGGCAAAGCGGACTTTGACGTCAAAGCCTGCCTCAACTTGGTTGGAGATTGTATTCAAATTTTGTTTCTGTCACAGAATTAATGTATTTAGGCTTGGGCTTTGCCTTTTGTGGGCTTTGCCTTTTGTGGACTTTGTATTTACTTGATGAGTTTTCTTTAATAAATGGGAAATTCTACTGGAAAAAAGAAAGATATCATTCAATGTATATTTGTAAAAGCCTGGAAAATCTGGAAACAAAACACAAATTTGAGTAACGTAAAGAAAAAGGCAAACGTTTGAATAATAACAAAAAAACTTAATTTCCCCGATTGCACCGCACAAGGACAAAACCTTAATAGTTCCAGAAATAATAAATTCAAAGCTTTGGTTGTATCAGGGGGTAAAAATATCTAAATGAAAATCAAAGCAAGTGGAGGGTCCACTCTCTACGTCAATCATCAATTTTGTTAATGCTTAGTTTGACATAATTACCTTCTTACTCACTCCGTTTTTTTATTAAAAGATGTTTTACAGAGTATTTTTTGTTTTAAAATAGTTGATATTCTCAATTTTTTATGTAAAAATTAATTGTATTTTTATTGTTTTGACTGTTTGAATTCCGAATTCTATTTTTGTATTGGTTGAAGTGTTTTGGAATTGACAAAAAAACATGTTTTATTTTGAAAGAATAAATAATTAATTGATTTCTTAATCTATGTGCAAATCTCTAAAACATCATATAATAAAAAACGGAGGAAGTATTAATCATGGATTAGTATTACGTTCCTAAAGATGCTAATGTCTTGCGAAAAATAGAAAACTATGATTTACGCAGATAATAATAAATTCCAGATCAATTATTAGGCATAAGCAAAAAAAGATACAGGCAATTTGAAAATTTCCCCTAAAATAGGTGATACACAATTACACATGCATGTGCCTTGGTAGACACACTGGCCACTTGGTAGTAATTGAAAACCTAGAGTTTGGTTGCAAAAGACATGAATCATAATTGAACCACGTCATATATATATAGTAAGTAATGCAGTAACATAATGCTTGGGGCCTTGGTCAGTGCAGCAACATAAATTCGCTGATCAACATATATATATAATAAGCCTTTTAGCAAAAAAAAAAAAAAACATATATAATGCTTGAGTAAGTAATACAGTAACATAAAGTGTGTGATTGGTAATCTAAATCGATATAGAATTTTTAATGGTAAACTGAATTTTTTAATGATCATCTGGAATGATAAATGGTTATAAAATAGTTAAAAACTATTAAAAACAGTTGTAAGTAAAAGTGGTAAAAAAAATGTGAATGTAATATTGTTAGTAACGTTTTCCGTATTGTTTTTGTAATTATTAAATTTTGAATCGTAATTTTTTTGGTATTACAACGATTTTGTCTTTACACAGTGACATAATGCTTGGTCTGTACCAAAGCATATTTTAAGAAAATATTCTTTTGTATATAATAGTGTTTGTATATAATAGTGTGTGCGCGTCTGTGGGAGAGAGAGATGAATGCGTTGAACTATGTTAATAAAATACGATTTTAATAAACTTTTTTGAGTCTAACTAGTTTAATCGTATATAGTTTGTAAAATAATATAAATATATTTGGAAGAATTTGTTGTTGACATTGATTGTAAGCAACTGTCTTATATAGACGTTTAGAAGATAAAAATAAGCTCATACTAGATTATATCTTTATCTCTAACTAAGATGATCATTATCTTAAACATATGAATATCTCTAACAGTTTTAGAACCTTCTCTAATATAGTTTAATTTAATATGTCAAATATATATGTGATCATTTCTACGTTGTAGCAGGGCTTACGTTGATAAAAGTTTTTTTTTTTTTTTGTAACAAAAACATTAAATAACCAAAAAAATTGTTATGCAGATTTACAAAGTTACTGCCACGGAAACCTATATTTGTTTTGCACTAATCCCTAAATAATTAGGTTCAACCGTAACAAGTCCGACTTCGATTTTTATGAATACGTTCAGCTTGTAGATAAACATTATCTTTTGTAAGTTATAAATTCTACGGTTTCAAAAAAAGTTATAAATTTATACACAAAATTTAATAAAATAAAAATAAATTCTACAGAAATAAATCGACAAATTGCGGCCTAGAAGGTGTGGATACAACCTCCACGTGCTAGAAACACATAGTCTTGCCTCGTTTTTTGCTCTATAAAACAAAAAGCTTCGGCCAACGAAAAATTACAAATGCCCATTACCAAAAACAAAAAAAAAGAGAACTCACATTTGTCTGCGAGAGAAATTAGTAAATGGGATCTCATGACGTTAACGGACAAAAACCACACGTAGTTTGCTTGCCTTATCCGGCTCAGGGCCACATCAACCCGATGCTGAAAGTGGCTAAACTCCTCCACGCCAGAGGCTTCCACGTCACGTTTGTCAACACCATCTACAACCACAACCGTCTCCTCCGGTCTCGTGGGCCTAACGCTCTCGACGGGCTCCCTTCTTTCCGGTTTGAGTCCATCCCTGACGGGCTACCGGAGACCGACGTGGACGCCACACAGGACATCACTGCCCTCTGCGAGTCCACCATGAAGAACTGTCTTACTCCGTTTAATGAGCTTCTCGGGCGGATTAACGCCGAAGATGATGTTCCTCCGGTGAGCTGTATTGTATCGGACGGTTGTATGAGCTTTACTCTTGATGCTGCGGAGGAGCTTGGAGTCCCGGAAGTCCTTTTTTGGACCACTAGTGCTTGTGCATTCATGGCTTATCTACACTTCTATCTCTTCATCGAAAAGGGTTTATCTCCTTTTAAAGGTACGTATTCTAACATTGATTAATGATTCAATTGATTTAACGTAAAAAAAAAACTTAAGAAAAACCACGAGGCGGTGAGGTTTATAACTTTTGATATCGAATTAGCTAGCATCTATAGCGAATAGACTAATCTCCTAATTGATCCACGCATTCGAACGAGACCGGTCAAAGTGGTCTTGTAAGTTTTTATTTTTGTTATAACTGTAGTTATACCAAATACCAAAGATGAAGGTCCATAGAGAGATTCCATCCATATACTTTAGTATATATAGATACCGTAATAAAATGTCTTGAAAATGATTTTTCATTGCCATGAGTTTGTATTTTTCTTGTAATTCGTTTCTCTGCGAATTAATATGAAGATATCCTTGTAAATTTGTTTTAAAGCACGTGCTTGTGCCTTCATAGCTTAATCTACAATTCTTCTATCTCTTCATCGAAAAGGGGTTATCTCCTTTTATACGTATTGTTGTATTGATTAATTCAATTGATTTATAATAAGATGTTTAACGTAAAAAATAAACTTAAGAAACCACGAGGTATCCAATTAGCGAATAGACTAGTCTCCTAACTGGTTCACGCATACGAACGAGACCAGACAAAGTGGTCAAGTTGTAAGTTTTTTTTTTTTTTTTGTAATATTCTTGTTATAACTGTAGTCATACCTAGGTGGCTAGGTGTTTGGGTTTCACCATATACCAAGATGAAGGTCCATAGATTCCATCTACCAATAGTATATATAGATAATGTAATAAAATGTTTTGAAAATGATTTTCAATCTCCACGAGTTTGCATTTTTCTTGTAATTCGTTTGTACGCGAATTAATAAGATCTTATTCTTGTAAATATGTTTTAAAGCATTTATATTCTTCTAACCTTCCGCTTCCCCTATATCTATCTCCAATCATTCTTTTTTGGCCAATAATGAAAGATGCTTTTGAGTGACATAAAAGATTTAGTGCAAACACCCTAGCTATATTTTGTTAAGAGATGTGTAGGTTCTTAAATTTATAATTTATGAACAATTGTTCTATCCGTTTAAAGAAATGACATTTTGTTTTGTGTTTTACAATTGTTATATTCGTGTTTTACATTATTGTTTTAGCTAAGTTATTTATAATTTATAGGATATTTTCACATGTAATTGTTCTATAATTTTTAGTATTTAGCTTCACAACAGCAATCATTTTTTATTGATATTTTGAAAATATCTTTAATATCCGAAAAAACCTCAAGATATTAACTTTTGAGAAAAGAAGGAACTTTAAATAGTAACAAACTTATTTTAGGTGAAGTAGCAAGTAGATAAATGATAGGCTATTTGTATAACGAGGTTTTCATTTATTTGGGTTTCAATTCTTTTGGTGACCTTTAACAACGTTGTTAAATATAAAAATTTGATATCGACAGCAAAAGATAACAATTAATGCAAAACAACACTGGGCAAGATCCAAAGAGGACATGTAACTGAAAAAAAAGAACCAAAGGCTTAAAAACTAATGCAATTAGGCCAATATGATTGTCCATGTCACTTTGTCTTTCGGTCATATTCATAACCACTTCTGGCTCTGGAATTACACTACCAATGTCGTGTCCTATATTGAGTCATACAGACGTGCACGCTTATGTAAATGCATCGTTTTTTTTGTAATGCGGTGCTTTTAGTTTTTAATATTTTTATTAACTATAACTAGGTATAGAATCCGCGCTTTCGCGCGAAAACTCATTTTTAATAAATATTTTTTTATCTCTAAAATTTATTTATAATTTATATATATATATCAACTCCAAAATATTTTATAGAATTATTATGATTATAACTGTAAAAAAACACACGGTTTTTCAAAAGATGTTATACAATTTATTAAAAATGGTTATAAGTGAAAGTGTATTAAACAAAAAATGACGATAAAAAAAAGTGATCATCTTATAAATTTTCTAAGATTGTATAGTTAAAATTTATAATTCACAAGCACAAAAATAAAAACAATTTGTTTTTCCAAAATATTTTTATATTATTCGAAACAAAGATAATGAATACTATAATTAATAAGTAAAAAAAATTCATACCTTAAAAATGCAAATAGAAAATGTATATAAACAAATTTAACAATAAAAACTGGATGCTCAATTAATAAGTAATATTTCTTTCATTGTTTCGTGTCACTCCTCATTTTAGTTTAATAAACTTATTAGCTAAACATGCATCTAAAAAAAAGTAATGGAGATCCTTAGAATTTTTGTATCTTTTTATAGAGTTGAAAGGATATGAATATTAAACGATGCAACTTTTCATAAAATAAGCGGTTATAAACGAAGAGACACATAATGTATAATAAAAAGACACATACTCTAGTAACAGTTATGATGAAAAGATGTAACCATAATAAGCATTTATTGGATTAAAGTTTGGTTTCATAGAAACACAAATACAATATTGAAAAGAAAAAAAAAACAATATTGAAAAGATGCACTTATTTTTATTCCAATTTATGAGTACTTTAGTAATTGCAGCACTAGTACCAACACGTCTTTTTCTCTATCCACTCCTTTCTCGCATTCACTCAGGTTTCGTTGATGCCGATATGGCTGCCAATAAACTTCTGAACCAACACACATACTAACTTCATATGTGTCCATTTCAAGTCCTTTAAATTTTTTGCATTTTTGATATCATCCAAATTATGTTTACTCGATTATTTTGGAACAACATGTATATTATAGACATGCCGGTAAAATTACATAACTTGCTTTCCTGGGAAACTATTTATTCGGTAACATATTCCCAAAATGTAATTCATAATCGTAATGGATTTGTAACATCACAAATTTTTTACTAATATGACAAACAAATTACACAACTGATTTGGTGTAGCCCAAAAAGAAGCTTCTTTCATTGTTGCATAGCATTTATCATCACTTTCTATTAAACTAATTGTTGTAGATGTATCTTCAAAAATACACTGAATTTTATAATAATCTGCAAAAATATATTCAAAAAACTTGTTTCTTTAAAAACAATCGATTAACGTTCGAAGATAACATAATTCACCATAAGAAGGGTAAATATTATATATTTACCTAAGCTGATTTATAATCTTAACTTTTTTTTAAGTTTTTAAACTTTTGTTCCATACATATTTTGTTGGAAAACGATCATATGTTGGATTTTCTACTTTTTCTTCTTCTTTATTTAGAGCAAACCATCTAGATAACAAATTTTTTTGATACACCATTTTAGTATGAATCACTACCAAATGACATTTTTTATGTGGTTTTGAACAATATAAGTAATCTTCAAAAGACATAAATGAAAAGAAGCAATGTTTGATAAGTGAAAAGACGCAACCACAAATAACATTTATTGGATTAAAATTAGAATTCATAAAAAACACAAATAATAATTTTGAAAAGACACAACTTATTGAAATGCAATTGGCATTTATTCAGATTGTTATTATTAATAGATATCGCGAGACTAACCTAATTAATCAATGGTTATGAATTTGGCAGATGAGAGTTACTTGACGAACGAGTACTTAGACACGGTTATAGATTGGATACCGTCGATGAAAAATCTTAAACTAAAGGATATCCCTAGCTTCATCCGTACCACTAATCCTGATGATTTTATGCTTAATTTCGCCATCCGCGAGACCGAGCGAGCCAAACGCGCTTCTGCTATCTTTCTAAACACATTCGATGACCTTGATCATGATGTCATCCGGTCTATGCAATCCATTTTACCTCCGGTTTATTCAGTTGGACCGCTTCATCTCTTTGCGAACCGGGAGATTGAAGAAAGTAGTGAGATTGGAAGAATGGAGTCGAATTTATGGAAAGAGGAGACGGAGTGTTTGGATTGGCTCGACACTAAGACTCGAAACAGCGTCGTTTACGTCAACTTCGGGAGCATAACGGTTATGAGCGCGAAGCAACTTGAGGAGTTCGCTTGGGGTTTGGCGGGAAGTGGGAAGGAGTTCTTATGGGTGATCCGGCCGGATTTAGTAGCCGGAGAGGAGGCGGTAGTTCCGCCGGAGTTTTTGACGGAGACGGCAGACCGGAGAATGTTGGCGGGTTGGTGTCCTCAAGAGAAGGTTCTTTCTCATCCGGCGATCGGAGGGTTTTTGACGCACAATGGATGGAACTCGACGCTGGAGAGTCTCTCAGGTGGAGTCCCGATGGTGTGTTGGCCTTTCTTTGCGGATCAGCAAACGAACTGTAAGTTTTGCTGTGACGAGTGGGAGGTGGGGATGGAGATTGGGGGAGATGTGAGGAGGGAGGAGATTGAGACGGTGATTAGAGAGTTGATGGATGGGGAAAAGGGAAAGAAAATGAGAGAGAAGGCCGAGGAGTGGCGGCGCTTGGCGGAGGAAGCGACGGAGCATAAACAGGGTTCCTCGGTTGTGAATTTTGAGATGGTTGTTAAGGTTCTTTTGGGACAGAGATCATCAGGGGATTAAATCAAACATAAGATGATCATAGAAATGCGTTATTTACATAATGATTACTAAGTAAGTTTGTTTCTTGTTTCTATGAAATATCGTGTGTAATATAGAAATGTGTTATTTATATAATGATTACAAAATAAGTTTATTTCTTTCTAAGTTCAAACAAAATAAGTTTTGGTTGATAGAGTTAACGAAAATGATGATAAAGAAATAAAATATTTTAAATTTATAACTTTGAACATTATGATTGTTATTTTAGTTAGACTTTTAATATTTTAATATTATATTTTTAAATATATTTAAATATTTAAATATCATATTTTAATAGAATTTAGACTTTTATATTTTTAATAATATTTAATATATATATATAGGTTTTTAAAATGTTTTCATTCATATATATATATATATATTTACTGGTTTCGTTTATGTGTATCCGTTTCCGTTTTCAACCTAGCTAGTAATTAACTTTTAACAAAATAAAACTTTTTTTTTGACAGAAGAAAACTATTTTCTTAGAAAGTAAATAAATGATCGGTGTAACTCTTTTTTAGTAGGCCGAAAAAAATGATGATGATGATCTTTATAATTTAAATATAAAAGTCTTTCCCAAAATGATTTTTTTTTTAATTTGATTTGACAAAACATGAAAAAAATCAAATTTGATTTGACAAACATGAAAAAAAAGCAAAAAAACAAATTTGATAGAAATGTCAAGAGAAACGCGTACTTGAAAAATAGTAAAACCCTTACAACTGAATGCTATTAGGCCATCTTTATTTGCTAATAACGACTTCTAGCTCTGAAACTACACTATCTACATAAATGCATCAAGTTTCGTATGCTAGTTTTCGGCCTTTTTTTGTACGTATACTTTGTGCATTAGTTTTAATTGGGAGATTAAAGAACTAAATAAAGTATGATGGATTTTGCAGATGAGAGTTGCTTAACGAAGGAACACTTGGACATAGTTATAGATTGGATACCATCGATGAAGAATCTAAAACTAAAAGACATCCCTACCTTCATCCGTACCACTGATCCCAACGACATAATGCTCAACTACCTTGTCCGCGAGACCGGTCGATCCAAACGCGCCTCTGCTATCATTCTCAATACGTTCGATGACCTCGAACATGACATCATCCGGTCTATGCAGTCCATTTTACCACCGGTTTACTCAATTGGACCGCTTCATCTCTTAGTGAACCAGGAGATCGAAGAAGGTAGTGAAACGGGAAGGATGGGAGCGAATCTTTGGAGAGAGGAGACAGAGTGTTTGGATTGGCTCAATACTAAACCTCGAAACAGCGTCGTCTATGTTAACTTCGGGAGCATAACGATAATGACGGCGAAGCAGCTCGTGGAGTTCGCTTGGGGTTTGGCGGCAACAAGAAAAGAGTTTCTATGGGTGATCCGGCCGGATATAGTAGCCGGAGAGGAGGCGGTGATTCCGCCGGAGTTTTTAACGGAGACAGAAGATCGAAGGATGCTGTCGAGTTGGTGTCCTCAAGAGAAAGTCCTCTCTCATCCGGCGATCGGAGGATTTTTAACGCATAACGGATGGAACTCGACGCTAGAGAGTATTTCCGGCGGAGTGCCGATGGTATGTTGGCCGTTCTTCGCAGAACAACAAACCAATTGTAAGTTCTGTTGCGATGAATGGGAGGTTGGGATGGAGATCGGAGGAGATGTGAAGAGGGAGGAGGTTGAGGTGGTGGTTAGGGAGCTGATGGATGGAGAGAAAGGAAATAAAATGAGAGAGAAGACGGATGAGTGGCGGCGCTTGGCCGAGAAGGCCATGGAGCATCCGTGTGGTTCGTCGGTCGTGAATTTGAAGACGGTTGTTGATAAGGTTCTCTTACGACATGTCAAGAAAATAGGTCATGATGATTAATCGAAAATAAAATATGAATATAGAAATGTGTTAAATTTTAATTAATTGATTTTTGTCATTAATGTTAAAGTGTGTAACAAATTATATATAATAAATTTTGAATCAGTTTATTATAAATATTTTAAAACAATATTATTTGGATATATTTATGATACAAATTAATTAATGTAAGACAAACTTTTTTCTGTAGTGTATTGATTCAAATAAAATGATCAAAATAAGATATGTTGTTGATCCTAAAATGAGTTTTGTTTTCAAATATTTCAAAAAAACTCTTCACAAGGATATCCGTAAAACTTGTAAATGTAAATTTAGAAAAAGAAAGTATAATTTTACAAATTTAGAAGAAAATAACTTATCAAGAAAAACTAAATATATGTTGTAACCACTATCTCAAAAACATTGCTTTCGCGGCCTGTGTAAATACTTTTAATGTTTCTGAGATTGTGGTTCATTGGTTACAAAATATCTAGTGAAAGCAATGTTTTTAAGATAATGGCAGACGACATGGAGATACACCATCCCCACCGGTGAGACTTATTAAGCTCATTGATAAGAATGTGAGAAACCGTCTCACTTCATATTAAGCTCATTGATAAGAATGTGAGAAATCGTCTCACTTCAATTTGCATGAATGGAGACAACCGATACGAAGATGGATTGGAATTCTGGTTCTCGACAAGAGTGACATAGGGAAATTGATTGATTCTTTGATTCTTTTATAAAATAGAGTATTTTTTAATTATTTGATTATTTTAAAAATGATGTAGTTTTTTTGGTTGAATAAATTTAACATTCAATTGGAGAAAAAAAAATATTTTAGCAACAAAAAAAAAAACATTGTTTTCACGAATTATTGTTTCATACGGCCATCATTCTGAATTTTATTTCACCTACATTTTACAGTACATTCAACTAGTAGATAAACATTATCTTTAATTTTTTTTTTTCCATTATCTTTAATTTGTTGGCAGCATATCAATCTTACGGTATAAGAATTTTCGCTCGTGACGCAGATGTCGACAATCTCTACGTGCGAGAATTATGGTCTCTCCAACACATATCTGAAGTCCTTTAAAGCCTAGCGAAAAAGATCCCAGATCAATCACATACATATTCATTTTTGCTCTCTTTAGTTTTTCGGCACACGAAGAGAAAAAATGGCATCACCTGCCGTTTCTAGCGGACAAAAACCACACGTAGTTTGCGTGCCTTTCCCTGCTCAAGGCCACATCAACCCGATGCTGAAATTGGCTAAACTCCTCCACGCCAGAGACTTGCACGTCACCTTTGTCAACACCGTATACAACCACAACCGTCTCCTTCGGTCGCGTGGGCCCAACGCGCTCGACGGGGTTCCTTCGTTCCGGTTCGAGGCCATCCCTGATGGTCTACCACCAGAGGCCGATGGGAATACGATGCAGGACGTCCGTTCTCTTTGCGAGTCCACCATGAAGAACTGTTTAGCTCCGTTCAAAGAACTTCTCCGGCGGATTAACGCCAGGGATGATGTTCCTCCGGTGAGTTGTATTGTATCGGACGGTGTGATGAGCTTTACTCTTGACGCTGCGGAGGAGCTCGGTGTCCCGGAGGTTCTTTTCTGGACCACAAGTGCTTGTGGCTTCTTGGCTTATCTATACTTCAATAGCTTCATCGAAAAGGGTTTATGTCCATTAAAAGGTTTGTACGTACTTAAATAAAAAAAAGTGTGTATTATTATATATTTTGATATGATTTAATCCGTGTTATGATTATATTGATTAACGTACAAACCCTTATGAGAAACCACCATTTTATTACTAATAAAAGAGATTAAATTTTGCAGATGAGAGTTACTTAGACACAAAAGTAGACTGGATTCCATCGATGAGGAACCTAAGACTAAAAGACATTCCTAGCTTCATCCGTGCCACTAAACCTGACGACATAGTGCTCAATTTTTTTGTCCATGAGGTTGACCAAGTCAAACGCGCTTCAGCTATTATTCTCAACACGTTCGATGATCTTGAGCATGACACCATCCAATCTTTGCAATCTATTCTACCTCCGGTTTACTCTATTGGACCGCTCCATCTACTAGTGAATCGGGATATCGACGAAGATAGCGAGATCGGACGATTGGAATCGAATCTGTGGAGGGAAGAGACGGAGTGTCTTGACTGGCTCGATACCAAATCTCGAAACAGCGTCGTTTTTGTTAACTTCGGTAGCATAGCTGTGATGAGCGCGAAACAACTCCAAGAGTTCGCTTGGGGTTTAGCGGCAACAGAGAAAGAGTTTTTGTGGGTGATAAGGCCGGATTTAGTAGCTGGTGACGTGGCGGTGGTTCCGCCAGAGTTCTTAACGGAGACGGCGGACCGGAGGATGCTAGCGTCTTGGTGTCCTCAAGAGAAGGTTCTTGCTCATCCGGCGGTCGGAGTGTTTTTAACGCACAGTGGATGGAACTCGACTCTAGAGAGTCTCTCCGGTGGAGTTCCTATGGTGTGTTGGCCCTTCTTTGCGGAACAACACACGAACTGTAAGTTTTGTCGTGACGAATGGGAGGTGGGCATGGAGATCGGCGGAGATGTGAAAAGGGAGGAGGTTGAGGCGGTGGTTAGAGAGCTAATGGATGGAGAGAAAGGAAAGAAAATGAGAGCGAGGGCTGAAATGTGGAGGGGCTCGGCGGAGAAAGCGACGGAGCATATGCGTGGTTCGTCGGAATTAAATTTGGAGATAGTTGTTAACAAAGTTCTCTTAGGGCAGCAGAAGCAATATGGATGATATAATTTAATTTTAAACATAAGGGGTCCAGATGATAACGCATGAATTTTGTTGAATATGGAATGTGCCTGAATTTTTGTGTGCTTTTTGGCAGAATTTGGCTTAATAACTACGAATTCAAATGGTAACCGAAAAATCTAGCTGAATAACTGAAAATATTTATAAATTAATTGGTCTAAATGGTTACAAAATAAATAAAATATATTGTCAAGAGTTTAAAATTTCCACTTCAGTGTTTACTTATCATGTTATAAATTTCATTTTAAATTTTATAAAGTTATAAGTATTCTATTTTTAAAATAACAAAAAAAAATTATTTATTAAGAATTAACAGTTATTTTCAAGTCTTCCATCGTGTTCTCGTGAGACTGCATCAATTTGCGAAGATAATCAAAATCAAAATTTATAATTTTGATATATACATATGTATATATGATCTTTTAAATTAATATTTAGAATCGTATATATCTAAATTACTCATATTCTATTTACTGTCCATATTATTTGACACGTTTCTCAAAAGATACATTTTGAATATAATTTTGTTATCCTAAATATATTCATATGACTAGTATTTGCTATTATTTGATATTTTAAATAATTCTACAAAACATATAAATTATAAAAAATACATTATAAATTAACTATCATACAACTATAATATGAGTATTTGTATGTAATAATACCTAAATTAGTTTTCCTTCATCTAGCACTATTTACTGTAATAAATTATACATCAAAATCCTATTTTAACATCATCTTTACAATTTAATTACATTTTCCATTCTTTCTTTTTTTAATCACTACCATGTCAATACTAGCAACTGTGAAAATGATGATGATAACTATTGGCGACAACACATATAACATAGTATTTCAAACAATAATAAAGTTACTTACTTTTGGTTATTGATATAATTTTGTTAAGTTAAATTAGTTAATTAACCAATAATTTATATATCTTATAATACAATAATTAGTTAACATGATATTTTTTATATTATCGTATTTTTTATATTTTATGATCTGATAATTCGATTAAAACAATAACTTTATGATATAATAACTCAGTTAACATGACAATTTTATATTTTAATAATATGATAACTGTTCTAACATGCTATTTTCCACGATATTCTAAATGGTTAACTCGTTAATTGCATAATAATAATGTTGGTTGGCCAATTAACGCTAAATGAACAGTATTTTTCGATCAATGGCATTTTAAGTAATTAAAAAAAAAATAAGGATATTTTTAAATAAAAAATTATCTCTCAGTTAACTATCTAATTTTCAGTTATTGATTACTATTTACCTAATTATTCAGTCAACTATGTATATATATTAAAATCACTCTTATAATATTTCTTAAAAAATAAATAATTTTCTATAATTTTACTATTCAATCCATATATAAGCTATAATTAAATAAATAAAAAAATACACCAAAAGTCAATTAAGTCAAATTCCACAATTCCTCAAATTTCATTTCAACTGGTGTCTATTAATTTTTTTCAGCAAACATGCAGCTAAATTTTAGCAAATCAATGTTACCAGTTAGTGCCAAGATGATAACAAAAACAAAAATCAAAAAAGTTGAATTTGCCTAATAGCTAAAATGGAATATAAATTTAAGAATCGTAAGAGCATCTCTATTAAAGATATTTATATAAGTTAGATAATTTAGCAAATAGGTGGACGTAAATTGTTGATGATACAATTGTCATATATGTTATAGGTTGATACATAGAATATCATATATATAGTCAATTTAATATTCAATTTTTGTAATATTTTTTATCATTCTATGAGTAGTTCCCTGAACCATTAGTTTGACTATTATTCCACCTACAGACTGCAGTCAACTCATCTTATAGATAAATATTATCTTTTGGCAGCATGGCAATAGGAATGATATAATTTTATTTTAATACATAAGATGATAACTAAAAAAATGTAAAATCTGCCTAATAACAAAAATGGAATATAAATTTAAGAATCGTAAGAGCATCTCCATTAAAGATATTTCAATAAAAAAATTTAAAATACTATAAATATTATTATTTTATTATGAAAATAATAATAAAATATATTTGAATATTTTAAACTTTGTGAACCTATTTAAAAGTATCTCATTTGAAAAACTTTTGAATGGAGTTTTCAAATTTTAAGATATTCAAATATATTTTATTATTATTTTATACTATTATAACATTATTAATATTTTATAATATTTAAAAAACCATTGAGATACCAGGCTCTAATCATATAAGTTCGATAATTTAGCAAATAGGTGGACGTAAATTGTTGATGATACCATATATATGGTCAATTTAATATTCAAGTTTTGTAATATTTTTATCATTTTATGAGTTCCTTGGACCATTAGTTTGACTATTATATTCCACCTACAGACTGCACTCAGCTCATCTTGTAGATAAACATTATCTTTTGGCAGGCTAATAATTTTAACCTTTACACATAAATAAATAAACATTTTCGGCCTCGAGATAGCTAATGACCGATATGGGCAATCTTCGCATGTGAGGCAGATTTATCAACAATCTGCACGTGCGAGAAGAATCGTATGGTCTAAGCTGTCTCATAATTGTCAATATTACCAGCACCTTTCTATAAAATGGAGTCCTTTAAAGCCTAATTAACAGAATCATATCCAGTTCAATCACAAATACATAAGAAAGAAAGAAAATGGGATCTCATACCGTTTCCACCGCGCGAAAACCACACGCAGTTTGCGTCCCTTACCCAGCTCAAGGCCACATCAACCCGATGCTGAAAGTGGCTAAACTCCTCCATGCTAAAGGCTTCCATGTTACCTTCGTCAACACTATCTACAACCACAACCGTCTCCTCAAGTCCCGTGGACCCAACGCCCTCGACATACTTCCTTCTTTCCGGTTCGAGTCCATCCCTGACGGTCTCCCAGAGACTGACGTGGACGTCACGCAGGACATCCCCGCCCTTTGCGAGTCCACCATGAAGAACAGTCTCGCTCCCTTCAAGGAACTTCTCCGACGGAACAACGCCGGGGATGATGTTCCTCCGGTGAGCTGTATCGTATCGGACGGTTGTATGAGCTTTACTCTTGATGCTGCGGAGGAGCTCGGTGTCCCAGAAGTTCTTTTCTGGACACCTAGTGCTTGTGGCTTCTTGGCTTATCTACACTACTATCGCTTCATCGAGAAAGGGTTATCTCCACTAAAAGGTATGTATTATTTTTCTGATTAACGATTTTATCCGTGTTATGATATCTAATTTAGCGTAGAAACCCATAAGAAACCACGAGTTTGTTAATTATGATATTTTTTTTGTCTTCTTACAACATATGCATGGTCTTTTCATCGGAACGACATATGGTTTAATTTTTAAGAAATATCAAGTTGAATATAGGTTAGAAAAAGGTTTCTAACAATGGAATAATTATTGACAAAACAATTTATTCGATTAGATTTCTAACAATGTATTTGTAATAATAAAACGGAATGAGTATAAAATATCTATTGAACTTCATTGTTAAACAAGCATATCATCTTTGAGCAAAAAAAAAACAATCATATCATTTAACCTTTAGCTTCCCCTATTTCCTGCACACTACGTATATCACAATTATTGCGAAAATAATAATATTTTATATATGGTGGGTTTTTTTTTCCGACAATATTTTTTATATCCCCTACAGTAAATGTGTAAAAGTATGCTAAATCCTATCATTCTTATTTATTTATTTTTGTCAATAATCCGCCAATAGATGTTAAATAATAACAATCCGCCAATCAGTTAAGTTTCTTTAGTTGACATAAAAAAAAACTTGGTGGGAGACCAAAAACGATATTATGTTGAGAAACGGTATGAAACTAGCTCATAACTTAACTTCATCATAAATATCTATTAAATAGGAGTAGTAAACATTAGGTGAAGTAGCAAGAAGAAAACTAAAAAGTATTTTAGTATATACGTATTTCTAGATTTTATCAAGTATATGTTTGGTTATTTGTGTAACGTTTTTTTGTTGGTTAAAAAAAGGAATAGTTTAATGATCTTTAGAAGCGCAGGTACATAAGGAAACTTGACCACGAAATGTTTAATGATACATAAGGAAACTTGACCACGACAAAAAAAAATGATATTGGCAAAACATGTACAAAACTGTTTTGTAAAACGTATAGTAAAGTAATTCCTTTTAACTGAAATGCAATTAGACCAAACCTCCAATATGAATGTCTAGACAACTTTTTGTCTGTCATTGTTGGCCAACAATAATCCTTTAGTACCCTATCGACGGTTCAATGTAAACGCATCAAATTCTGGTTATTACTACGAAATGAAGAAATTTCGAAATGTTTAAACTATTACTAATAAGGCAGTGGATTTGGCAGATGAGAGTTACTTGACGAAAGAGCACTTAGACACAAAAATAGATTGGATTCCATCGATGAGGAACCTACGACTAAAAGACATCCCTAGCTTCATCCGTACGACTAATCCTAAGGACATAATGCTCAACTTCATAGTCCGTGAGGCCGACCGAGCCAAACGTGCTTCTGCTATCATTCTCAAAACGTTCGATGATCTCGAGCATGACGTTATCCAGTCTATCCAAACCATTTTACCTCCGGTTTACTCTATTGGACCGCTCCATCTACTAGTCAAACAAGAGATCGGTGAGGATACCGAAATCGGACGGATGAGATCGAATCTGTGGAAAGAGGAGACGGAGTGTATGGATTGGCTCAATACCAAAAGTCAAAACAGCGTTGTTTACGTGAACTTTGGGAGCATAACTGTGATGACTGCGAAACAACTCGAAGAGTTTGCTTGGGGTTTAGCAGCAACAGGAAAAGAGTTTTTGTGGGT
This sequence comes from Alliaria petiolata, assembly GCA_020283515.1. Taxonomy (NCBI): domain Eukaryota; kingdom Viridiplantae; phylum Streptophyta; class Magnoliopsida; order Brassicales; family Brassicaceae; genus Alliaria; species Alliaria petiolata. The sequence goes on along the minus strand of JAHZTW010000001.1, from coordinate 449,099,014 downwards.
GATACGGACGGATTTAGTAGCCGGGGATGTGGCAATGGTTCCGCCTGAGTTTTTAACGGAGACGGCGGATCGGAGGATGCTGGCGAGCTGGTGCCCTCAGGAGAAAGTTCTTTCTCATCCGGCGATCGGAGGGTTCTTGACACATAGTGGATGGAACTCGACGCTGGAAAGTCTATGCGGCGGAGTTCCCATGGTTTGTTGGCCGTTCTTTGCGGAACAACAAACAAATTGCAAGTTTTGTTGTGACGAGTGGGAGGTTGGGATTGAGATCGGCGGAGATGTGAAGAGAGAGGAGGTAGAGGCGGTGGTTAGAGAGTTGATGGATGGAGAGAAGGGAAAGAAAATGAGAGAGAAGGCGGAGGAGTGGCGGCGCTTGGCCGACAGAGCGACAGAGCCTAAGTTTGGTTCGTCGGTTGTGAATTTTGAGGAGATTTTTAGCAAGGTTCTCTTAGGAGAGTAGAGAGTACATGGACACTATAATTAATTTTTAATATAATTAAGATGATGATTATTAAAATACTATGTTATACAAGGCCATAATCATGAACAAGTATTTGTTTCAATTTTTTTTTTTTGTTTTTTCAATCGTATGCGAATCCTGTGATGCTATCCTAAGTTAGCAAATTCGAAAGAAAAATAAATGGTACTTATTCCATGCTATGTGCAGTTACATTTTCAAAAATATACTCTATTTCTTATTAAGTTGTCGTTTAATTTTAGAACTTAAATTTAGTTTCATTTTAAGTGTCAGTTTATATTTTTGATAATATTTTCACTTTAATATCTACTATTTTAGCTTAATAATCAGTAAATATATTATATAATGCAAAATAAGGAATAAAATTCAACTCTTTTTAATATATTTGGAAAACTTTAAATAACACTTATAATAAAATAGAAGTAATATATAATTTTTTTTAAAAATTGTGAAATCGTATTTCCACATCAGAGTGTGTAAATTGGTCCTAAACTTTTGAATCGAGAAATCTTCGCCATAACCTTTCTCATTATCATGTTTGAGCAATCTAAAAAGGAGAAGAAGACCGACCAATCCAAAAATCATCATGATTAGATCTGAACAATCAGTCTTTTAAAGCTTCTCCAATCTATTTCTGTTTTAATTTTTTTTTTAATTTTTTTTTTAAATAGATGTGAATTTCTCTGTAAACCACTTCTATTTTAGAGAAAAAAATAGAAAATCTACTTTTTCTTCCAAATATAAAGCAAAAATACCAATTTTTATTTTTTTCTTCTAAAATAGAGACGAGAAAAATCCATCACTATTTTAGAGTTTTTCTATTTTAATGGGAAAATAGCAAAATATGTTGGAGACGGTATTAAAAACATTTCTAATATATTTTGCTATTTTTTCTCTAAAATAGAAGTTGATTTTTTTATAACCCACTTTTATTTTAGAGGAAAAATAGAGATTGATATTTTTCTTCTATATTCTATTTTTTTCTTTCAAATATTAGAGAGAAAAAAGTAATATTTCTATTTTTATTTTTAAATAAAGAAACTAAAATATAAATGGGTGGAAGATGTCTAACAATCACTCTATATCTTATGGACCTAATGCCTCCTCGTGTCTTTTGGAAGCCACGGGATTAAATAACCATTGAACATTTTTTTTAATTGTGTAGTGCTTTTGAAAGAAGAAAGTTTGACGAAGAAAAAAGAAGATGGACAATAAAAAATTGGAAAATTCGATCACGACAACAAAGATAAAATTTATATATCCAAAACAAAAAGAAGATAAATGATAAAAATATATATATATATATCGCCGTCTAGACTAACTTGTCTTTATATGACATGCAATTACATCGAGTAAAAATGTCGTGGCCTCTATCGACCCATTTATTAGTGTGTATTTAACGCCTACCGACTACCGACTACCGAGTCGTGTCCACCTCCATCAGAATATTAAAACACAACAATCCGATGCTGAAAGTGGCTAAACTCCTCCACGCAAAAGGCCACGTTATCTTTGTTAACACCGTCTACGACCACAACCGTCTCCTCCGGTCATGTGGTCCCAGCGTGCTTGACTTGATTCTTTTGTTTAGTTTCGAATTTATCTCTCATGGTTGATAATATATCACGGTTTTTACCGGATTTCAATTATGATATTCATTGTTTTATTTTTTAAGTGATTTTAGAATTTTTATGAATTTTTACAGATTATTGCATAAGTTAAACGGTTTTGGAGCATTTTAAAACTTTTAGAATCAAACCGAACTAAGAGGAAATGAAGGACGAATGAACCAAAAATATTGCTCACGTTTTTCACTGGTGTCGATCGATACCATAGAAAGTGTCGATCGATATTCTCTGCGAATATGCACATGAAATTTTTAGAAATTACACTTTTGACTCAAATTTTTTTAGAAATTGCAGATTAGTCTCATTCGTGTTTTAAGACTATATTTAGTTTTTAAAAGCCATTGTTTAGGCAGTCAGAGAGATTTGTTCCACAGCTTTTGGGGAGACAATTTCGAGACTGATCGTTTGAGTGAAGAATTCGAACCCCCTTTGTATATTTGCTTATTTCTCTTATGCAATCCATTCTTTTCATAATGTTTGTTTTAATCACCATGTTTGTGTAATTTGTTTGTTGGGTTTATTGTTATTCAAAAGTTAAAGATGAATTGTTAGATTAGATAGATAGTTAGAATAATCACATAGTTCTTCATTTGGATTGTACTAAACACTAATTCTATCTTGATCATAATTCAAAACTTAGGTTAAAAATAGATGTAAAAGTATTATTGATTATCTGAACTACTTTAGATAAGCAAAATACCTATTCGCAAAGGAATTTGGCTTAGGTATTTTGTGGACAATCGAACCTGAACCCTAATACTTGTTTGGATTGGTTGAATTTGAAAAGATATGTGGGATTCTAGGGTTTAGACATAGATAATCTTTGCAGCGAAAGTTGGTTGATTTTACAGTTTGTGTTTTGAGTTCAAAAACGGATCTTCATAAATTTCCTTATGGTTTTTAATATACAATTCGGATTTACCTAATAATATTCCAAGACCTAACATTTGTCTCATTGATTAAAACCCGTTTTCAACAAGTTTTTCAACAGATTTTCTTAAATTATTTCGTTAGTCAATCTATTACTTACTTGGCTTGATTCAATACTGAGAATTTGCAGTGCAACATTAGATCTCTAGGGATTTGATAATCCTATACTATAATTGTGATTATGTGCACTTGCAGATATTTTTCTAGGGTAAAACTAGAGCTATCAGTTGACCAGAAACTTATAGAGATTCAACTCGGGACATCCATGTACTAAGGAATATCCACAATAATTTGTAAATTTTATTTTATGATTTAAATTGTTAAAAATCTATCATCTAATAACGCAAAATTTTTAAATAATGATAAAACTATTAAAAACTAAACTTTTTGAATAACAATAAGAGCTGGATCTTCCGGGACTTAGATAAGAAGAAGCAGAAGGTACGTTGTTGTTGCTGCTGATGATGATGAACATGATGAGCATAATGCTGATTAAAATAAGGTCTAGGGCTTGGAACTTGGAGGTAGTAGTAAGGAGAATGCATGATCTTGGATGAAGAAGCAGAAGGTACGTTGTTGTTGCTGATGATGATGATGAACATGATGAGCATAATGCTGATGAGGATCATATGGTCTAGGGCTTGGAACTTGGAGGTAGTAGTAATAAGGAGAATGCATGATCTTGGGTGATGATGGCGATGTTGCTCCTCCTCCATACATTTGATGTTGGTAGTATTGTGCTTGTTGGAGCTGGGTGTTGTATATATCGCCTGCATGCAAACACGTTATAAATGTAATAATTAATACGTTCATATATACCCATAAATAATAAAACTATGAACAAATATATGATATATATAAACTAATTAGTCTAAATATTCACCAAAAGACCAACAAAAGTTTACTTAATCATTTACCTCGACAAATTTAGTGCATGCAAATTTCATCGAGACATATACATACTCTTTATATACACATGACATATTTCACTATTCTTGTTCTATTGCGATGTTGGTCCCGCTATTCTTCAATGAATGATATACTTTTTATATGACAACTAGCTAGTCCATTTATTTATATTATGAACATGATATTTGCAGGCTGACTCCCAACTTGCCCAAATTGAAGCATTAAATATCATCTTCCGTCTCTTACCATTTCTAACGCATTGGACCATTTCCTTGTGATATAAATTTTTTTACACCCTTTGAATGTAAATAAATAAACTCATTAATTCTTCTTTTTTTTTTGAAAAATTTAATTCTTTTTTTTTTTTAAATCATAAAAGCCTCACGAACCCGTATGACGGATACATGAGCTGGGCACTCGCAGCCTTCTGCATTGGAGCAGCCATTCCGGTATAGCCTGATTGTCCTCCGCCATGATACTGACTAGGGCTCCCTCCTTGTTCTCTCCTTGTGCCATGTCAAAGAGTACTCATCAAATATATATTTTACATNTCCTAAGTAAGCAAATTGGAATGAAAAATAAATGATGCAATGAACTGGCAAAAATCAAGTTTTGACATTATGGAATCGGAATTTCAGGCCAACATTGTAGTAGTAGAAGCAGAATTTAGTGACAAGACTGTGGATAAGATTTTTGGCGCCCAAATTTCAGAAACAGAGTTTAAAGCTAATTAAAATTTAGAAATCTGATTTGTTCTTAACGAACAAAAAAAAAATAGATATAATTGAGTGAAAGTACTTATTTCGAGAAGTTGAAAATTACTTCCTAAGATATTCAATTTTGTGTAGCGCTTTTGTCTGTGTGAAAGAAGATCTTTGGTAAAAAAAAAAAACACATGGACGAGAAAAATTTGGAAAATTCGATGAAGACAACAAAAATAATTAGTATATATCACCAAAAAAATGGTCGTGGCCTCTCTATCGAGCCATTTATTAGTGACTTTTAGTGTGTATATAACGCCTACCGAGTCGTGACCACTTCCATCGGAAGATTAAAAGCAACAACCAAAATGGCATCTCCTGCCGTCTGTAGCACACAAAAACCACACGTAGTTTGCGTTCCTCACCCAGCACAAGGACACATCAATCCGATGCTGAAAGTGGCTAAACTCCTCCACGCCAAAGGCTTCCACGTCACCTTCGTCAACACCGTCTACAACCACAACCGTCTCCTCCGGTCCCGTGGTCCCAACGCGCTTGACGGGCTTCCTTCCTTCCGTTTCGAGTCTATCCCTGATGGTCTACCAGAGACCGATGGAGATACAACGCAGGACATCCCTGCCCTTTGCGTGTCCACCATGACGAACTGTCTAGCTCCGTTCAAGGAGCTTCTCCGGCGGATTAACGCCGGAGATGATGTTCCTCCGGTGAGCTGTATTGTATCGGACGGTGTGATGAGTTTTACTCTTGACGCTGCGGAGGAGCTCGGTGTCCCGGAGGTTATTTTTTGGACCACCAGTGCCTGTGGTTTCATGGCTACTCTAAAATTTAATCGCTTTATCGAAAAAGGTTTATCTCCTTTTAAAGGTACTTAGTTGATGTTTATTATTATTGATTTAAATCCACATAGTTAAAAGAGAAGAAGAAAAAAAAATAGTGATGGTGGATTTGGCAGATGAAAGTTTTTGATTTACAGATTTACACTAGCAATGTCATGACGTAGGCTATAGATAACTAATAAATAGTGATGGTGGATTTGACAGATGAAAGTTACATGTCTAAGGAGCATCTAGACACGGTTATAGATTGGATACCGTCAATGAAGAATCTTAGGCTAAAGGACATCCCTAGCTTCATCCGTACCACTAATCCTGACGACGTAATGCTCAATTTCGTCATCCGAGAGGTCGAGCAATCCAAACGCGCCACTGCGATCATTCTAAACACCTTTGATGATCTCGAGCATGACGTTATCCAATCCATGCAGTCTATTTTACCCCCGGTTTATTCGATTGGACCGCTCCATCTCTTAGCGAACCGGGAAATCGATGAGGCCAGTGAAGTAGGTCGGATGGGACTAAGTTTGTGGAGAGAAGAGACAGAATGTTTGGATTGGCTCGACACTAAACCTCCAAACAGCGTCGTTTTTGCCAATTTTGGATGCATAACGGTGATGAGTGCAAAGCAGCTCGTTGAGTTTGCTTGGGGTTTGGCCATGAGTGATAAAGAGTTTTTGTGGGTGATCCGGCCGGATTTAGTGGCTGGAGAGGCGGCGGTGGTTCCACCGGAGTTTTTAGCGGAGACCGCGGGCCGGGGAATGATGGCAAGTTGGTGTCCTCAAGAGAAAGTTCTTTCCCACCCGGCAACCGGAGGATTCTTGACGCATTGCGGGTGGAACTCGACGCTAGAGAGTCTATGTGGCGGTGTTCCGATGATATGTTGGCCATTTTTCGCAGAGCAGCCAACGAATTGTAAGTTTTGCTGTGATGAGTGGAGAGTAGGGATAGAGATTGGTGGATATGTAAAAAGGGAGGAGATTGAAGCGGTGGTAAGAGAACTAATGGATGGAGAAAAAGGGAAGAAATTGAGAGAGAAGGCCAAGAAGTGGCGGCGCTTGGCCGAGGAAGCGACTGAGCATCCTTCGGGATCGTCCATCGTTAATTTTGAGTCGCTTGTTAGTAAAGTTCTCCTAGGAAAAAGCCCCGAGGTATGCCATGACTATGTCAGGAAATCTTAAAACGATCAGTATAAAATTATAATGCAACAGTTAAAGATAAATACATATGATATGATCGTATAAGTAGTGGTCGACCGTAGACCGTCCTATAGATATGGTATTGTTTAACCAGTGTGCGTTTTTGTATTACTTGCACCAACGTCAATTTTAATAAGATTAGTAAAGGTTTTAGCATCGTAAGTTGAGTATAAATAGGTATTTGTTTACAAGTTTCGCAAAAACAAATATTGTATTCGTAATTTCGTAATTTCGAGATGCTATCCTAGGCAAGAGAAAGCGCAAAAACTTTAGTAACTTGATGCAGATTTGGCTCACTCTCATCGTGTTTTTAACCTCTAATAGACTCTTCCTTGTTTTTTATCTTTTTTTGGCAAGGAATAGCCTGTTGTTAAGCTTCTTTTGTAATTTTTACAACCAGACTCATTTTTAATGAAATTCAAATACTTAGCAAAAAAAAAAAAAATCGTAGAATATATGTTGTATTGGCCGTTCATTACCGACGAATTGACGGATCAGAAGTTTGCATTTGGCGGAGGATGCAGCGGCTCGTCATATGTGAATCTCGATAGTTAAAAAGGTCCTTTTAGGGTAGGAACCAGCCCGCCGAATATAATAGACGCGTACGGCCCAATTTGCCCATAACCATAACCATGCTTGAAGGAAAATTTCGAAAACTAGAAAAAAACATGATTGGTTAGTATTAATTTATATTTTAGAGTATTAACAAAATCATCAATTATAAATCGTGGTTCTATAGATATAATTTTAGGATTTTAGGATTTCACTTTTATTGGTTTATTGATACTTATAATCTTCACCAAATTTTAAATTCTATTGAAAGTCTATTGTTATTTAAAGAAAAATTATCATTTGTTTGATAATTCTATTAAAATCTACTGTCATTAGAATGTAGATCTTTACAGTTTCATTCGTAAAATACAACTTTCATAATACCTTACATATTTATGGATTCTTAAAATTCTAATAACTGAAAATTTTTAATACACAAAACACTCTACAAATTTAATAAATCCCTCAATTTTTAAAAATAATTATTCTCAATAACCCCTACTAAATATAGAATTAATCAAATAATCGTTTAGTCGTTTCACACACTATTAACTAGATCCAATATAACTCCAGGCTTATAAATTAAGACCAAATTAGTGAAAAATATGATTGAAATCTGTCTAAACTTTTTAGCCACACGTCGTTCAAACGTGTTTTTTTTTTTTATGTTTTTGACTAATGGCAAACAAAATTTCAGGTGGGTTTTAACAAGTGAAAACTTAAGTAGGAAAAAAATTTAGCTAGTTTGACAGAAAAACAATTCAAACTCCGGCAATAAAACGTCACTTGGCTGACAAACTTTCTCAAAAATTGACTTGATTTTATTTGTTTTCAACATGCTATAAGTTAGACTTAGTCTAAGTTAAAAGTCAAGTACAAGGAAGATTAAAAGTAAAATTGTCGATTTATTCTAAAAATAATAGAAAGAATATCAAAGTCGACTTATTAGAATATTATTCCGTTAGAGAAGAAATGAAAAGAACAAACATGACAAGAGATAGAGCCATCTTTATTTTGGCAGTCATGTTAAGTCATGCAAGGATTTGGTTGAGAAAATAAACGAATTAGCTTCTTTTTTTTTCTTTGTTGGATGAAGAGAAAGGGAGAGGGTAAAAAATTGTCAAAAGGTTGTACAAGTTGGAGATGCAGTTGATCATGAAGATGATGTCAACTCTCGGTTGTTCGTGGTTGTACTTTCAGGTGCGTCCGTTGCATCGAATTCTCCTCCTTCTCCTGACACTTGATGTGTTGCTAGTGATTCTGAAGATAACAAATAACCACAACATTAAAACATTTTTTTTGGACTAATAAAATAATATTCAATCTTACAATTCCACATATAGGATTTATTTGTTTGGTCGCCCCTCTGCATATAAGTTTGGATAATTGCTTAAATAGAGAGTGGTCCCTTCTCTCTTGTGAGTTGTGACTAGATCTCGAGAATCAATAATATAAAAAGGGTGACAGTAACCCACATGCAAACACTATTGGCTTATGCATATTACATACACATATTCGTATATATATATAAACATGCATGACCCATGATGGACGATAGACAGATGTGAGGGAGCAAAAAAATTAGACAGCTCAGTTCACATGGACATGATGCAATTACATATATACCATGTGGCCAATCATTCACTCTCTTTTTGGCATTCCATTTAATCTTCCGTACTCTTATATGCATATGATTCAACTAGCTATTTCGTTTTTTTTTCTTCTTCTGTTTTTCACAAAACTATATGTTTAGTACTTAGTGGACTTGGATCTTGTTATGATGATGAATGCATTTGCACAATGGACATGCATGTTTATAAACGATGTCATTTGAGAAAACAAAAGACCGAACTGTTTAATTATTGACGTACCGGTGGAAGAAGATATTGGCTCTTGGGAAGGAGGGGCATTAGAGGAAGTATTAGGAGCCTCGAAATTGGATGGGTAAATTAGATAAGAAGAAGCAGAAGGTAAACGTTGCTGTTGCTGCTGATGATGATGATGAACATGATGAGCATAATGCTGATGAGGATATGGTCTAGGGCTTGGAGCTTGGAGGTAGTAGTAAGGGGAAGGCATGATGTTGGATGATGATGGCGATGTTGCTCCTCCTCCATACATTTGCTGTTGGTAGTATTNACAAAGAAGCTCCAATTACTCTCATCCTATACAAAGACAAGCGCCAAGTTGACTCTATTGAAGTTACAACAACTCAAGCCAAACCACTCAGGATCATTGTTCATCCCCAGAAACAACCGGCGAGACTATATTTTATGTTGCCACCACGCTGGAGATGAACGAACCAGAACCAGTTACAATGGTGCCTACAAGCTCCTCAACCGAGATGATCAACGAGATTCGGAAGGAGAAGCAGAGGATGCATGTGGAGAGAGAGAGAGAGAGAGAGAGAGAGAGAGAGAGAGAGAGAGAGAGAGACTTGGTGGTACCCATATTCAGAATTGTAGGTGTACCTGAAAACAAGAGAATTTAATGGTGCTAATCCAATTAGTCTAAATATTCACCAGAATACCAACAAAAGTTTACTTAAATCATTTTACCTCGACAAATCTAGTGCATGCAAATTTCATCGAGACATACCTATATGCTCTTTATATACACATGGCATATTTTACTATTATTGTTCTATTGCGATGTTGGTCCGGCTAATATTCAAAATATTATACACTTTTTATATGACAACTAGCTAGTCCGGTATAAGTATTTATATTAAGAATATGATATTTACAGGCTGACTCCAACTTGCCCAAATTGAAGCATTAAATATCATCTTCTGTCTCTTACCATTTCTAACGCATTGGACCATTTCCTCGTCTAAGCAAAAATTATAAATTTCTTTTACACCCTTTGAGTTTAAATAAATAAACCCATTAATTCTTCTTTTTAAATATCATAAAAGCCTTACGTACCCGTACGACGGATACATGAGCTGCCCAGTCGCAGCCTGCTGCAGCGGAGCAGTCATTCCGGTGTAGCCTGATTGTCCTCCGCCATGAAACTGACTAGGGCTTCCTCCTTGTCCTCTCCCTGTGCCATATCAAAGAGTAATCATATAATATTTTACATAAAATTCCAGATTATTACATTATTGGACAATGTAGCATATTTTTTTCCTTGCATTTCAAAGAAATTTCAGTTTTTTTTAAAGAAAAAGTGTAAATGTTATGACAAATATCTTCAACGACTAAAACAATATGATTTTTTTTTTGCTAACAAAAAAAAATGAAATTACGTTTTGAAATTATGATAATAGTCTATTATTCATCATCGTATGAGTTTTTGTTAATTTACGAAAACAAAAATTATTGAAGACCATCAATATTATATATATATATATATAAAGACCGATGAGAGATCATTAAAGTTTGCATTCAAAAACAAAAATTTGAGTTAACGAACCTCGAGGCGTCGATGGTCGAGGCCGTCCAAAAGACGCAATATTGCAATTCGCCTTTCTTCCATCGATCACAGGATTCGGTTCGGCGACTGCTCTCGTTGCTGAGTCCGGCTCTCGAAACGTGACCTGGACCACCGAGATGATGACGTTGCAGGCCTCGAGAAACAATTAAAAGACGGTGGAAAAGGGAAAAGGGATTAACTTACGAAACCATAGCCTTTAGATTTTCCGGTGGTCTTATCGGTGATGATGACTGCTTCAAGAATCTCTCCGAACTGATCGAAGTAACGACGCATTTCCTCGGTCGGAGTCTCCCATGCTAAGCCTCCGACGAACACTTTGGTGTAGGTCGTGTCTCCGAACGGCGATCGGTAATAGCTCGTATTAGAAGACATCTGTTATATATAACTGTTTTGATTGTTGGTGATGATGATGGTTTGTGATGATATATACCGATAACGCAAAATGAATAAACAAATTTAATGAATGAATATATGAAAATGGGGTCTGTCTAATTAAAACATCAGCCAAGAAGGAAAAGAAGAAAAGATTGTAATTGAGGGAAAGTTAGCTTCTTTATATCGTCAAATGCTTCACAAACGACTTTTTCATTCTCTTTTTTTTTTTTTTTTTTTTTGCAAATTGCAACTCCTAAACTGTATCGTATTGTGTTTCGGACCCTACACTTGCGAGGAGAGAGAGCGAGAGAGAGAGAGAGAGAGAGAGAGAGAGAGAGAGAGAGAGAGAGAGAATGGTGACTTGGTGAGTTAATGTAAGAAGGAATTAGTTTTCTTTGAGGTTTTGTAAGAAGAGTGACAAGGCAAGCACTGAGTATCTCTTCGCTGTCTATAGTTTTTTGCCAGGTTTTATCATTATTCCTCTTCCACAACTTTTTTTTCCTCATCCATTAAAATATCTTCTTTGATGTTTTTATTTATTATATAATGATTCTGGTATCTCATCCCAAGAACGAGAGATGATGACACAGATTTTTAACAATCAGATAAGTTTTTCGAATCAGGATTTTTACTTGACAAAGCTAAAAGTCAACAATAATGAATAGAGGCTAAAAAATAATCCTTCGGTTCCTAAAAAAAGTTATTTTGGAATTTTTACACATATTAAGAAAACATATTAAAACTTCACTATAAATGCATCATTTTTTGTAATTAACAATTTTATATAAATTTAAACCAATAGTACTTCAAAAAATTCAATTAATTCTCTTGAAATTCACAATTTTTCATCATTAACTAAAAAAATGCATTGAAAACTTAAAACAACCATCTTTGTGAAACAAAAATAAAATCTATAAATACTTTTTTTTAGGAACAGAGGGAGTAGTATTCAGCTATTTCTCAGTTTTTTCAAAACTAGATTTTGTTTAATGATTCAGCCGTATTATCTGCCATATTCGTTTGCAATGTTACCGATCAAAACCCATATATTACAATTACAAGTCAAGATCAATATTATATACACTAATATACATATACGGATATACCTATATATCTTATAGACAGATTCTGTTTATATTACTTCAATTCTACAAGACTATATTTAAATTGATTTAAGCTATTATAATACGATATCATCGTTCGTACCCATGTTCTCATTTAGGTTCGCTGATGATCTCTTGTTTCTCTTCCTTGTGTTCGTCTCTGTATAGCTTTATTCTGATGCGATCCGGTTACTAATTTAATTCCTTTTCGTAAAGAAACTCTGTCTACGTGTATATGATCAATCTTTAAAATTTAAATGCACCTTACACCTTGTTTGTTGAATAATGAAGACTCACATTCCTTAATATCACAGAATAGCATGTACGTACTTGGCATTCTCTTAATCACAAGCTGACGACTATAATTATAGTTTGCTATATGCGCTAAGTTTTTTGTTTGTGTATAATCTGACCGATTGAAAATAATGTGAGATTCCAAGCTAAGCACTGCCAGCTTTGAGGTTTTTTAAAAATAAAGAATTTCATTAAGTAATTAACAAGGCAAATCCCAAACATATAGCCAAAATAAAGTACTCTGTGTATCAAATTATAATAGAAAATACTCATGATGATTATTCCGATCGGATTGGTTATAACTTTTCATGATTAGTGGAAATCAATTGTTATATCCACCAAGCCATAAGGGGTAAGTGAGAAAGTAAAGTTGGTGAAGAGATAGTTTTGAAACTTTGAGTAGTTAATATATATGCCAAAAAAAAAAGAGTAGTTGATATATATCCCTGTATTAATTTCTCATCCCCCGTTTACAAAATTGACTAATCAATATCAGACTATAAAATACGGCAACATATACATATAATTGGACAATAAAATACAGCAATATAAATATCCATATGAGTAGTCTATTAAAAAATATCCTGGAAATCCCTAACCAATAATTTTAATTAGTGCCAGGTGTGAAATTAAATGTAGCGTTTGTGTCATGTTTGATATGAATCAACTACGTATGGTTTTGATCGTTTTGATGATGTGACTGTTTAATTATGGTGGGTTTGAATTCGAATCTATGTAGTTAATCAGTACATGCATGTTTTACGATAAGTTTGAATTACTTTTTTTAAGAAAAAACTACGAATCGAAAACTAAAAATTACTAATAAATATCAAGAAAAAATATTTAGTTAAATGGTTATAATTAGTATACTATAAACTATGCAGCATTTTCTATCGGAATTTGACTCAACCCCTCTGCAAAAAGTTGAGAAAATGGTTAATAGATCCGTTGACAAAAAAAAAGTAAAAGTAACAAATGCCATTAAAACTTATATATAGTTTTGTACCAGAGTAGGTTAATAATTAAATGATAAAATTGTGTATGTACAGATGGAATTTATTGTGGGGGTGTAATACTTTGCGTTGGTACGGTGCTTTGCTTATATACTTATTATAAGGTTTGTGTAAATAGCAAAAAAAGAGTTAAATAAGGCTAATAATATATATGGTAAATGTAGTTGTAAACTAAAGCGATATATATATGTGTGAAAGTGGAGGGCAAAAGAATTGAGAAGATCACATGAAACGAGCAGATAAACAGCTTTTACATAGTCCCCCGCACGCATGCACGCACCCAATAACGACCATCCCTCTTTTTAACCCCTTTTTTCTCTTCTTTCTTTTTATGCAAGATATTATTGAACCCCACTACCTATATAATAATCTATATCAGTCCCGAATGCATTTTTGTTTTATAATATTATGCAAAAATCAGATTTAAATAAATGTGTAGTTGACCCAACAAAAAACAAAGCATGTCGTTTTTTTTCATACCAACTGGTTTTGGATTAAAATTAATTGAATCATAGACATAGAAAATGGCGGATATTTAAGAGGAATTTACATGAAAAATGTTGGTTGATGACAACATTTGTTTGGTCAGCCAATAATAGATATATAATTGTTTGGTAATAAAAAGTAGGAATAGAAGAAGAAAAAAAAAGGTGGGGCCAGTTTGCCAGCATGGCAAAAGAGAAGATAGCTGGAGTGGGGGAGTTTAAAGAAGAAACAGAAGAGAATCCGTGAACTGGCAGATCCCCTCCACGTGGATCTCCTCCTGTCATCCTTCTCTCTCCATTATCTATTTTATTTAGCTGTCTCTCTCTCTCTCTTTACACAAAAATATGAGAAACATATAGTATGAAAAATATATACCCGTAACGCGAGTGGTTTATGCCTTAATACATGGGTATAAATCCATCATAACACATGTTTATTGGTAGGAAAACAACGTGTACGACGACGCGTACACTTTTCTTATTGATCGTAAAACTGTCACCGTTTTATATATGACATTTATAACAGTTTTGGCAGTTTTTTGTTTTTTGTTTTGTTAACGAATTGTTCGATAGTATACGCTTGCTTGAAATTTTTCGTTTTAACCTTTTAAAACATATTGAAAAATTTAATATTCGCTTATACATGAATATTTTAGTAAGCTTTAAGCATATTGGGAAACTTAATTAGGAGACGTCAAAATACTAGCTAGTGTCGGGCTACGACTTAGGGTTAGGGAACATGTTGAAGAAAGAGATCATGACGTCGACGAGACAAATGTACAATCACGCGACATATCAATTATATTGAGATATTGTCAAGAAATTGTTGTGAATAAAAATAACTTTACAAAATGAAAAAATTGTTTTAGTATTTTTTCAACAAAACAAATCTGTAATGTAATTAGAAAATGTAGTAATGAAATATGAAGATGTAAAGGGCCGTATTTTAGTGGAACTTTGGTTAGGCTGGTTATTTTGAAAAAAAAAAAATATAACCTTTCCTTACATTGTTTTTGATCATTTTATAATTTTCTTATGTTTTGCACCTATGCTAGCATAAAAAAATTGTAGGCCCAAAATTATATACCGAGTCATCAATAAATCAATCGAAAGAGAGCGTTGTCAATAAATTTATGCCATAAACTATACTATTAGATATTTAGAAAACGAAAAGAACAAAAACAAAGACCACAAGAAATGTTTTCAGATCACTGAAAACTTCAGCATTGACGTAGTAACATAAAGAAGATGATGATAAAAGTACTTGAACAATATAATCAAGACTAAAAAGAAGTAATTAGACGTACAGATCAATGGGGTGGTGGCGCAGTTGGCTAGCGCGTAGGTCTCATAGCTTCTGAGTGATCCTGAGGTCGAGAGTTCGAGCCTCTCTCACCCCATCTCTTCTTTTATTTTCAGCAAGCCCATGGTAGGTCCAATTTCAATAATTTTTTACTCCCAGTAGCCCATTTACGTACGTCGGACGGAAACGACCTTGATGCGTCAGCGTCACAAAGCAATGACTTGTGTGGGGGATTTTGTAATTTTTGTCTTAGAGGTCAGAGAAACAGCGACACAGAGCAAAGCGAGAGAAGATGCCAAGACCAAGTCCATATCATTTGAAAACGAATTACATATGAACAACCATTGATATGGGCTTCTACCTGGCCCATTCACTATTTCTATGTACGCTCGGTGACACGTTTCCTAATCTCGCGATTGCAATGGTATAACCGGTTTAATTGAAAATTTTGGATAAACCGAACCGGAAAGCGAAGAGCGAGTCTGAGCGAGAGGCGACAAGAGCAATCAATAAGAGGCAAAAAGCAGGGCGCTGAAGTTATCGGAATTAAGCATCTTTTCGAAACCGTCTGTTTATCCGGCGTTTGCGTCTGACGTGTTCACGGCGGCGACCTCCATGGACGGCGAAAACCTCGGGAGTAATCACCGCAACTTCGAAGGTGGTTCTAAAGCGCGTTTATCAACCGAATCCTTGGCGTTAATCGATACGCGCCTCTTGTCCCAGTCAGAACTTCGCGCTCTCGCTCACTGTTCTTCTCTCTCCCCGTCTTCTTCTTCATCGGCGTCTCTCGCTGCTTCTGCCTGTGGAGACGACGATTTGACGCCAAAGATCGATCGCTCCGTCTTCAATGAGTCCGCTGGCAGTCGGAAACAGACATTTCTCCGTCTCCGCCTTGCGCGCCACCCTCCGCCACCCAGACCTCCGTCGCCGCAACGCCAAAGAGACGATTCCTCCCGTGAAGAAAAATCGCAACTCGCATCGCTTCTTAGATCTCTGTTCTCTGTCGATTCGACCCAGACGAAAGCGGAAGAAGACGAAGGAGAGGAAGAGCTCGAAGAAAACGAAGGTCAGCCGCTGATTCCTGTACCGATCCATAATAACACAAATGTGTATCAGAATCCGTATTTTGATTCGGTTAAGAACGTTCTGGCTCAGGGAATCTCCGAGAATGAAACGAGGAGGAGGCGAGGGCGGCCGAGGAAGATTCAGAACCCTAGCGATGGGGGGATTAACCAAGAAACGGAGGTTTTGGAATCTGATGCGGCTGATTCGGAGAGAGAAGGACCTTTTTCTGTAGATAAAACTCGTAGCAATTTAGGAACGGAGAGTAGATATGATGATTCAGGAATCTCCATGGACTCATCAAATTCGGGGAAGAGAAAGAGAGGCCGTCCTCGAAAGAGTGGAGATGGCTTCAATCAGTTAGCAGTGAACTGCAAAAGCGAAGATAAGGACGACATTGTGAACTTGGAGAACAGAGAAGGTACAATGGTGGATCTCACTGCATTGGCTAATAGTGCAGAGGATCCATATGGAGAGGAGCTGAGGAGGATCACGTTGGGGTTCGTGACCAAGGAAGAGTTCTTAGGTTTCTTGGAACAGTTGAATGGTGAATGGGTGAATGCTGGGAAGAAGAAGAAAGTTGTGGAAGCTTGTGATTACGGAGGATACTTGCCCAGAGGATGGAAACTTATGCTATGCATCAAAAGGAAAGGGAGCAATCTGTGGCTGGCTTGTCGCAGATACATAAGGTATAATAATGTCCAGCCTATTGTTGCTTTAGTTGTCTTCTCTGGTTCTGTTTATCATGTGTATATATCTAGTTAGATTATGATTGAGACCTGAAGTTGGCTTGTAGAATCGTCTTGGTTTATAGCAAATAATAGTAACTAACACTTTGTAGCATTGGAGATTTACTTCTATGGATTCAGAATCGGTAGACGATGGTGTTTCGGTTTCTGCTGCTAGACTTTTGATTGTCCCTCTCGTTTGTTTTCCATCTTCGTGAAACAAAACATGCTTGAAATTGCTTATCGCTGGAGTCTGTCTTCTTTGCCGTTCTAGTACTTTTGCTTCTTTTATCACTTTGAGTTCATGATTATGAATTTCTCACTACTTTTTGGCTATGTATTCACTGTATATACAGTCCCGATGGGCAGGAGTTTGCAACCTGCAGGGAAGTCTCCACATATCTGCAATCTCTTCTTGAATCTCGAAGCAAGAACAAGATTCTAGGGCAGCCAGTGATGGCTAATGAAACTTTAGTAGGAAACTCTGATTCCATGGACTTGCCTGTTCTGTACCCTGGAACGAACCAGAACCGTGGGAGTGAAAGAACCAGCAGCGAGGTGTTTGAGGAAGCGAAAGGCCCGGAAAATGGCGATATAACAGATCCAGTGAAAACCAGTTTGGTGGAGGAAGATGATGAAATGATCCCTACAGCAGAACTTCTTAATGGAGACAACGAAGAAGACTATATGCACTCAGAAGCTCAATTTGGAGAAAATTTGATGAAAAAGAGTTCAGCAGCGGCGTGTGAGAAGCTTCAAGAGTTTTGGAGCTCACAAAAGCCCTGAGTTCTGTGACCAGTTCGTTTTACTAGAACAAATTGCTTTTTTCAGATTTTGCGGTCAGATTTTGCGGTTCATGCAACCAAAGCATGTTTTAGGTGTCACAGGATATAGAATTTGAAAGGTACATACATGTACAAAACAATTGACAGAAACCAAAATATTCTTGAAGTTGAAACGAAATTTCAGTGAGCTTTTTCCTCAGTACACTGCAAAACGAAAGAAGAAAAGAAATCGTACAAAATTTCTTGCAGTTGAATTTGCTTTTTTCACTAGTTTCATTTCATTCAAAGTATGATTTAGAAGATTCTTGTACTATATATGGAAAGGAACAAACCCTAATGGTCGACAAGAGGACGTGTCTTTCTCCGTTTGTCACGTTAGCGTTGCTTTACAATCTTCGAAATTGATGGGTTTAATTGAACAGTCTTTTTAGTTTAGGTTGTTTGTGTGTAAAAATGAAAATTTTTGAGGTTTCATTTTAATTTACGAACTTTAGTTTTCAGAGTTCGTTGACTAAAGAAAGTAGATCCAACGGCCCGTATATTACCACCATCAGAGCATCCTAGGGTTACTACTAATCTCGAAATCAAATCGAGCATCCATTGTTTCAGACAGACAGACAGAGAGAGAGAGAGAGAGAGAGAGAGAGAAGAGAACGAGAAAAAGCCATGGAGAATGAGAGGGAAAAGCAGGTTTACTTGGCGAAGCTCTCTGAGCAAACCGAAAGATACGATGGTATTTTGTTTCCCACCGTTTATGAACGTCTTCGATCTCTGGATTTCCGTTTACTGTTCCTTTCGGAACGATTTGTCAATGTTTCTGAAACTCAGATCTTTTGCTGCTCCGATGAAATGATGAATGCTTTGCTTCTACTAGATTTGCTTTTACATTTCCATAAAATTTTATTATGCACTCGTTTTCTGGGATGTTAGTTGATCTAGATTTTTAGAGATTTAGACGAGCCCTTGCTTATTGTGTTCGCTTTGATCTTTAGCTGCTCTGATCAGTCTTGATCTTATGCTGATATTGTTATTATGTATTTACTTTATTGAATCTCTTTAGCGTGTGTCCATGCTTATACAAAAAGGTGGTGGCTACTTACGAAATAGATCTATGTTTCTGTCAGTAAGTTTTGTTACAGTGATAGATTTCTGGAATCGATTGTTTGCTTTCGTGCTGGATTTTTTAAAAGCTTTGATGCAGAATCATGGAACTCTTTTTGTTCTAGTCATTGGATGAGTCAAGATCTGTTTCTGTGTAGTAATATAGATCCCAAACCAGATATATTGTTATTGTATTGCAAACTTGGAAGCAAAAGGTCACAGATCGGTTTTTTTTTTTTTTTGGGTTATTTGAGTTGCTTAGTTAATTTGGTTCATGTTTTGGGGTTTCCATACTTTCTTATTAAGGCCTTCATTACTCAATTCTTTGCAATTCTTGTTGCAGAAATGGTTGAGGCGATGAAGAAAGTCGCTCAGCTTGATGTGGAGCTCACGGTAGAGGAGAGGAATCTAGTATCTGTGGGGTACAAGAACGTGATTGGCGCAAGGAGAGCTTCGTGGAGGATACTATCCTCCATCGAGCAGAAGGAAGAGTCGAAGGGAAATGAGGAAAATGTCAAGAGGCTTAGGAGTTACCGAAAGAGGGTTGAAGATGAGCTCGCCAAAGTTTGTAATGACATCTTGTCCGTCATCGATAAGCACCTCATTCCATCCTCTACCGCTGTGGAGTCGACCGTCTTTTTCTACAAAATGTGAGTCATCATGCGCTTCTTCATTCTGTGTCCATTTTTTGCTCCCAAATGTGGTATGACCTTAAGTAAATGTATAGTTGATTTGGGTTGAACCGTTCATGTGATATAAGGCGTCAAATGTGACCAAGAGTAAAACCTTGAGGTTTATCATATCCATCTGACAGAAGTTATATGTTTAAGCTCTTACATAGCTTCCACTCTTTCTTATGTTTGTCCTGAAATGAAGTTGATCCATGTGTCTGAGATTCATGAACTTCGTTTCCCTATTTGTTTCATCGTTTTGGCTTTATTTCTATGTTCTTTCTTTGTAGGAAAGGAGATTATTACCGCTATTTGGCAGAGTTCAGTTCTGGTGCTGAACGCAAGGAAGCTGCAGATCAGTCTCTTGAGGCATACAAGGTCCTTGGATCATGTTTCTGTCTTTGTTTTTTTTTTTGTGTTCCTTCCTTCTTGTATGTGAGCTCGGAAAAAAACTGAACTATATGTGTGTGTTTCGCACTCTGGCAATGTAGGCTGCTGTTGCTGCTGCAGAGACTGGTTTGGCACCAACACATCCAGTTAGACTTGGCTTGGCATTGAACTTTTCGGTTTTCTACTATGAGATCTTAAACTCTCCTGAAAGGTTCGTTTTGTTCAATTAGTTTTTTTTTTTGGAAAAGAACATATATTTGGAATCGGTGAGGTGTCACTTTCTAACACTCTAAAACTATGTGATGTACAGCGCGTGCCAATTGGCAAAGCAAGCATTCGACGATGCAATTGCTGAACTCGACAGCCTCAACGAGGAATCATACAAGGACAGCACTCTTATTATGCAGCTACTTAGAGACAATCTCACCTTGTGGACTTCAGACCTCACAGAGGAAGGAGGTAAGACTTAATTTTTATTTCCCTTATCTGCCTATAGGCTATAGTTTCCTTGGAATCAAATGAGCCTTTTGAATCTTGTTCGTCTCTTATGCATTTATCGCCTTGTGGATCTTTCATTTTTAACTTCGAATCTGCAACTTACACTCGAATTTCCTCTTTTTTTTTTGTTCTTCTTAGACGAGCGATCCAAAGGTGATGAGCCTCAAGAAGAGGTATAGAAAGCGATTTTTTTGTTAATGTTTAAGATAGTTATAAAACTATTTCTGCCTTTGCGTTGACAATTAGAGACGCTCATGGAAGTACTTTGTTCGTTGCAGAACTGAATCATGAACCCTCTGTGACAAGAGAAACGACTCTTTATGCATCCTGAGAAGACAGCAAGTGTCGTTTCTTGAAACACTTGGGGAAAATGTGTAATTTTTATTTTTATTATATGGCTTTCTTGATGATGTTTTTCAGATCTTGACTTTCTACAAAACAACACTTCGTACTTTCAAAACACTCTTATGATTGTTGGATTTATGTTTTACGCTTAGTTTTGCTTCTTCGTTGTTGACGTGAGACACCATGCATTTGGGTTTTGAAGACCTTCAGAAGTCAGATTAAATGGTTTCGAGTGAATAAACGATTTGTTTATGTTCTATTTTTTTTATATATTAAGAATATCACCGTCTCTCAAAGTTAAAACATAAATCGATGAAGCTTTGTTATCTTGAGTTGGGACTACAGAAATGGTTATATAATTCAGAAAATGTTGATCCTTTTCGTTAGAATTCATGCAATGAAATTTTGCTTGAAAAACTCTTTTCCACTAATCCTTGCCACTTGAAAGCCCCTTTCGGCAAATTTTTGTATCAATTATCTTTAAAAATTGTGTGTACGCAAAAACGAAACATTACAATAACGTTGACTGGAATTATAACATGTAAATTAAAAACACAGACACCAAAAGACAACAAAATTATAATTCCCCTCTGATGCACCCTATTTTAATCCTTTGATGTGAAAAGATAATGACGGTTTACCTACAAAGAAATGATAAGGATAAAAATTTTGTTTATTTTGTCGGGCAACGTAAATCTCATACACATAAGAAATATCTGGTTTAACATATGCAAACCTAATCCAAAAGTACTTCCACATATTTTAAATAACCTAAATATTTATATCCCGATGATTAAAATAACAAATCAACCAATAATAATAACATAAATCCCCATCGTCACCCACACCAGTCACCACCAACCCGTTTCCATCTCTCCTTTTTTTTTCTTTTGTTCATTTTTCTTGCCGTCCTTAAAAACACACACAATTTACACAACAACCAACGCACATAAGAGAAGCTGTCAGAAACCGAAACTTTAAGACCGGTCCAAAACCATCAAGAGAGTCGAATCCAGCGAAGCAAGCTTGTGTCCTGATGAATCTTTGATTGAAAATGCGGGTTTATTATATTAGGAACGGAACCATCTCCCTGTATAAATCCTCTCGGAGTTTGTCATCTGAACCGGACAACGACACAAGATATGTCGTCTTTACTCTCTCTTCTCAATGCTTCAGCTGTTAATTCCTTGGCCGCCTTCTGTGGATCTTTCACCCGTTTAGCTATCTCCATCGCCTCTTCATTTGTCATCACCTGTTTTTTTTACAGCAAAATCAGTTAAACAAGAAGAGACACTAACAGTTTCACTCCAAAGCAAATCAGTGTATATATAAATAGAATAAGATGCCCATTACCTTCCAAATGCCATCACTGGCAAGGACAAGAACATCCGTCTGGCTATCTACGGTGGCATCTTTGATGTCAGGTTCCGAACTCAGATGTGTCTTAAGGCCCTTGTCTCCAAAGGCGCGAGACACAGCTAATTGACCATTCACCCGAGGAACATCACCTAATAACAAGTCAGATGACAACAACCCGTTAGATATGATCAAGAATGATAATAAAGCTACTACTGCACCAGATTTAGCTCTTCTTTTTACCTGGTAGATTGGATACAAATCCACCTCTATCCTCGATGCTCGACCTCTCAGCGCGGGGCTCATGATCTGTGCTCATCATCATCGTTGTGCCCCCTCGAGAAAGAACCGCTCGCGAGTCGCCAACATTAGCTATCCACAGCTTCCTCCCGTTTATCAGTATCGCGGTCACGGCTGTTGACCCGCCGCGGCCCAAGTCGGAACTATTCGACAGAATCGCCTGGTCCGTCTTCTCGTAAGCTTTTAAGATAGACCTTCGAGGATCCACCCAGAACTCTCCCTGAGTAAAACAATTAGGATCAGTGCATTGACACACACACACACACACACACACACACACATCTCGTTTGGATACAAAAAGAAGAGAAGTAATCATTTACCTCCTTGAGGATATTGGAGAAGAGGTGCTTCTGCAAGTAGGCAGGGACACTATCACCCATGTGACCATCGTAAATTGCAAACAGCCCCAGTTCATGGCCTTGGATTTTGATGAAGTTAGCGACATGATAATCCTCCATGGGATGGTTAGCTTTCCCTTTAACTAGACTAAAGCCATACTTGATCAACCCTTCATCGCTTCTTCCTTTACCCGATCGAGATGATGATTGTCCTCCCACAACCTATACCACACCAAGAAAGAAAAATACAACAGAAAGCTCAGATCTTCGCTCTTCTAAACACTAAGGTATATACACTCAACCATCGTATAAAGTATAAACTTAGACAAGAAAAGTTTCTTTCAAAGAAGATTCAGACAGAGGAGCTATTATTTCCATCTACCATGTTAAATCTTAAGAATTCATCAATCATAGCAAATAAGCTTTTTGCGAACATCATTTCTCACTAATTTTCACTGCGTGATTTGTTTCTCCACTCGTTTTAAAAGAAGAAAAAAGGGGGAAAAACAGAGAAATCGCCGATCCAGGACGAACAATTTTACAAAAAAAAATTCTTAGACAGCTCAATAATTAAAATAAAAAAAGGCAAAGAAGAACATATGAGAGAAATAGTGAAAATCTTTACCTCGGAAGCGGAAGTGAAGCAACAAAATTTTCCCATTTGAATCGAAGAAATTCTTCGATTTCTCAGACCAAATTCAACTTCTCGGATTTATTCCAATAAACAAACAATCTGAAAAGAAAAAAAATTCACGAAGCAGAATCAAAAACCTCGATTAAATAAATAAAAAAAAAATAGGGGGGAAATCATCAATAAGCAGCTCAGAAATGAAAAAAAGGAAGAAGCAAATCGAAAGGGGGAATTTACCAGGAAATAAAAACCCTAATTTGCAATCAATCGGAGGTAGCAACGATAAATCCACAAAAAGTCCTCCTCTGCGACGAAGTCTTCGCTCTCTTTCGTTAATGTCTTTTTCCTACGCGAAATTTTTAAAAAATAAAAAAAAAAAAAAAAAAAAATAATAAAAGCTATCTGTATTTTCTTGACATTGCACTGGCGTGCTTCATAAATATTAAATCTTTGCTTTACGCCCCATATTATTGAATCTTAAGTTGTGACCTAACCACTTCTCTTCTTGGCGTCTATTATTTACAAATGTTAAAGTTTGGGTAGAAGTACTTCTTTATTCACCTTTAAATTTTCTTATTCTTTTATGGCAATGATTTATAAATATATATATATATGCATTTCCTTGCACTACAGTAAAATTAGGGTGTGTATATACAATAGGAAGTTTTGGACAAGAGTAAGAGAAAATGGAATATATGGGTGAAGATTAAGATAAATGAAAATGAAATTGGAGAAGAAAAAAAAAGAGAGAGGATGTGGAAGCAAAGAGTGGTCTGGTCAAAGACAATTAAAAAGCTGCCATTTATAAATTAGTCGCCCTAGCTATTTGGCATGTTGACTTCCTCTTCCTTCTCATTTATGGTCATCTCCTTAACAATCTAACAAAAAAGAGAAAAAAAAAGTTATATGCGTTTTCACTATTGGGACATCCAAAATGTTGGAAATAAAAAAATCTATATTTCTGAGACTGGATATAGTGTGGATATATATATAAAAAAAGAAAAGAAAAAGAAAATACATATTCATATATTAATTGTTGACCCGTGATTCTGTTTGCGGAATATAACCAACAAATATCCAAAACCGAAGGATTGAGTCCAAGGAAAAAAAAAAACATTTGTGAATAAAGTAAATGTATGTTTTCTTTTAATGCATGAAATTAGCCGTTTCTGAGAAAAAAAAATCTGACATTAAACTAGTTTATCCTATTTGGATTGATGGCTTAAACGCTTGCGTTAAACTTACCTTATTGGTTTTACCGTGATATGGACCGTAATGAAAAAATTAAAAGTTTATGATATACTTTTTTGTTCTTATTAAAAGTTTATGGTATTTAAAGTGATTAAATATGAGGTGTCTTCTTATTACCAGAATCTTAACGTATCAAGGAATGCGACAAGAACCTTGAAAGAGTCAAAGGCTTTGGACGCGCTTACTAGCCATCTTTTGTTGGTTCATTTAATGTGATTCGCACACATTTCATGACTTTTTGACACTTAAATTAGGTTTTTGTTTTTCAATTAAACACATCACTAGCTTAGCTAGTTCCCTGATTTATATACATAAATATTTGATTGCTAAAACAAGAGATTTGTTGCCTAAAATTATATATTTTTTGTCGTCTAATCCTCCATGATGTGTGTTCCTCGAAACTAGGGTTTATACTTTATACTTTTATATAGGCGCATTACTACTAGTCTGGTAACGTACTTATTTCCAACTATGGGCCTTTCATGAGTCCGGCCCATTATTTAAGAAAAGTTAGATCAAGCTTCTTATCTTGTTATTAAAAATTCAAAAAGTGTTTCGCAACCACGGTTTTTTTTTTATCTTTACACAACGTATGCAAAGATTTGTTGTTGAGACATCACATAGACAGTTTCACGAGAGACAGAATGCTAACAATTCATGATTCATCGTTTTGATTTTAGCATAAAACCGGAGGTTTTTCTTCAGTCCTCGGTGATGGATCATCTCTGCAACATATATCATATATTTAACGTTTAAAAACGATGAAAAGTTGGTCACACGTGTGACTTTTCATCGTATCATCTGATCAAATTCCTAATTCATCGTATCTATTCTTGACTATGAAATTTGGTCGTTTGTTTTTGATTGAAGATTTTTACGGGCCTAATGCAAAGTTAAGACTTAAGCGCAACGGACTTTTTGATGGGTCTTTTCGCGGGCAAAATTTGAGCTTACGGGCCGAGTTAATATAAAGGTATGAAATCTAACTAGTCGTAAGGGTAATTTCGACTTTTCAAAAAGAAACCCTCGGCCGCATAAGCATCCTCTTCTTCTTCTTCTTCGCTTCCTCTTGCCAGAGAGAGAGAGAGAGAGAGAGATGAGGCTCATAACGCACAACATGCTTTCCTGCAACATCAAAGGAGTCGCCAACGGGTTTCCCCTGAAGATCGAAGCCGGGAAAGTGGTTGAGAAGGAGGTCGATTTCAATCCCGAGTTTCTCAGGCACATGTTCGCGAAGATCGAGTGGAAGGCTCTTGTGGAAGGTGCTCGATCCATGGGATACGCGGAGCTACCGGAAGATTCGCCGGAAGCGACGATTCTGGATTCCGCCGACGAGTCGTTCCTCAGGAAACTCCACCACGCGCTGCTCGAGCTTCACCTCGAGGAAGGCGCGCTCGTCTGCCCCGAGACCGGACGGAAGTTTCCGGTGAACAAGGGGATCCCCAATATGCTTCTCCACGAAGACGAGGTTTAATTAGATATGTTTTCGTTCCTTTGTAAGTTTCAGTCTATGATGATGATTTTTGGGGGCTTTTGTTAGGGTTTTCTGGGCTTACTGCTGATTGTTTTGTGACGTGAAACCCTTTTAGCGAGTGAGATATAAACCATTTGCGCCAGTTTCTGGTTCTTGAAATTGCAATGAAATTGCATTGTGCTGCTTAATTTTGCTTAACTTCACAAAATCAGAGAACCGTTTCATAGTTCGATTTTAACAATATTGAAAATTTGAAACTTTGATTGCTAATCTTTGAAACGCCCGAGCTTGCAATGGTTCCATTTCCTACAGTTCTTGAAGGATCTGGATATATATCACAGGTTTTCTTGATATAAAGAGGAACTCTTTACAACAATAAGGATGTAGAACCATCTTAGATACAATGAGCAACCCACAACAAATAATGTGAATGCCCAGAGAGTTCAAATTCCAACATTCTCTCAAGATTGACCATGAAAGTATCAGCTTTATCGTTTGTACAATGTACACTACACCCTTAAGTATCCAGAATCAAACACAAAACAGTATGTCATTCACAACAGTCCAACAAAACAAGACAGAGGAAATTCTCACCTTCCAAAACTTGGTGGTTTTATCATTCGGTCGATAGGAGAAAAAGAGCTTCTCATCTATCTCCAAACTCTTGAGATAATCAAACTGGTAGACAAGGATCAAGACTGAGAAAGATGAAAAAAATGTATGCGCACATATTGCGAGTAGGAAAACAGAGTAAACCAAAAGCCTCAGGGGTCATGAGTTCCATGTATCTAAAACGAGAATTCTCATCTATATAATTTGCCAAGTCCATGAATGAAACACAACTACAAAAGCTCTTAGTTGATGCTGTTACCTACATACAAGTACTCTCTAGTCTCTACTTAACTGTCACAAATCAAACATATATATATGTAAGCGATCATATATAAATATTGACAGACAAAAGGAGAAGACCATACATCCATACTCCTCCGGTGAGATGTAACCAAATGTACCAACAAATTTGGTCCTGACTGATTCTTTGCCTTCCGACGGTTGATCGGACTAAAATTTTAAAGCAAAGAATCAACATATGTAAAAATAAAATTTTATTGTTCAAATAAATCCTTTATTTCCTAAAACGAGTATTATGGTGTTGGCATTAATTACATTGCTTACTAGATTAGGCTTTTATAATTTGATATCTTATATTTTCCTTATATTTTCCTTATATTTTTTCTTATTTTTTCCTTAGTTTTTCCTTAGTTTGCTTATTGTTAGTCTCAATCTGCGGATTCCCTTGAGTGTCTAAAACAATTCTGCTGGTAGCTGGTTATATGAAACATCCAGAATATTCAGAGCTCCTTCAACGTAAACAGCTCGACGGGAATTGTGCCGGTAAGTCGGTTATGAGAAAGATCAATCACCGTAAGAGAGGTGAGATCTGCGAACCTCGGAGAGATGATACCGGTCAGGTTCAGAGAGATAAAAGTGATGTTACCCTCTCTGCAGCTCTGACAAGGGTCATCCCCTTTCCAAGTCTCTGCAAATACGAGCGGGAAACCGAATTCTCCAACGATCGAAAGCAGAGCATTGACTCTGGGATCACAAGAACTAACTGGAGAATCTGAACAGATACTGCTTCTCCCTGGGATCAAGCGCCCATTTACCAGCCGCAAAGCAGAGACAATACAGCGGGAAGAGTGACAATCTCAGAAAATGTTCCATCTTGTGGAAGATACCACTGTTGGCAGCGAGAAGAAACACCCAAAGTAGTCCTGCGTTCAAAAGTACAAGGAATAAGTACTTGTTTCAATGAAAATGTTTATCACACCAACGATCAAACACACAAAAGAAGGATGATTCACACACATGCTCTGTTTCCAAAGTCAACATGTTTTACAACATCTTCTGACAAAAAGAAAATCTCCAGTCAACACCGAACTTCCATCTGTTATGTAGAATGCTATACATAACTTCAACTCTCCATATCCTAACTTGAATCATAGAGGCTAGAGAATGTACGAACTAAAACCTTTGAGATATAAGCTAACCTCATAACAAAAGGCCATATATGCAAATTTCATATGTAACTCTCTATATCATTGGTTTCCTCACTTAAAATTCCCAAAATTTGTATCGGAGATATCTTCGGGAGCCAGATGTGTATCTTGCGGACCAAGTATGTCAAATGTCGTTTATGGAGTGAAGCCCGTGAAGCTCAATCAAAGAATATTTTTATAAATATCCTATTGTGATAAAGATTAGAAAAATTTACATTATGTGGTGTTAACAATACGTTAATGTTAACCATATTATATATATATATATATATATCTTATTATCTTGTACGAAGAACACAATCAATTCAATAATATATTCATATTCTATAATATTCTACAATTCGTCTGCATATGAACACAAAATCTATGACAAGGAGCATATCTACAGCTATAAAGATCAACCAGACCATATATGCAATTTCATATGTAACAGAAGACCTCTGAGATATAAGCTAACCTCATAACAAAAGGCCATATATCATATATGCAATTCCATATGTAACTAGAGCATCTAATTGAGCTTTCAGCTCACTAACTAACTCTATTTCATTGGTTTCTTCACTTAAATTTTTTTCAGAAAATCTACAACAAAGAGCATATCTACAGCTACAAAGATCAACCAGACCATATATGCAATTTCATATGTAACAGAAAACCTCTGACATACAAGTACTCTCTAGTCTCTACTTACACACAGGTATACAATCACACCACAGTGATGCTATCGCCCCTCCAAATTTTTCTCCTCCCATTGCTTTGCCATTCCTGAAAGAGCTTTGTCGTCCGCATCTTTCTCCTCTTCAGTTTCACTGGGTTTCCACAGTTCACTGAGTGATGTTCTCAAACCTTTGGCTATGTAAAGCACCGAGCTTTGGTTTATGCACAGAATCAATCTCACTACTTTCTTAAAGAAATGTGGTTTGCTT
This sequence comes from Alliaria petiolata, assembly GCA_020283515.1. Lineage (NCBI taxonomy): Eukaryota > Viridiplantae > Streptophyta > Magnoliopsida > Brassicales > Brassicaceae > Alliaria > Alliaria petiolata. Next base: position 449,069,836 of record JAHZTW010000001.1, on the reverse strand, counting down.
GCTTCAGTGCAAGCTCGACTCCATCATGGCTCCTTACAATACTGTTAACTAGCATCAACCCTCGATACATTTGTTTATTCAAGCTCTCTGGCATTCTTGATACTTGATAGCTTTGCTCGCTTACAAGGCAACCTTTGAGAAGTCATGCAACCCAGTGAACATACAAAAGAAGTAAGTGGCATTGCAAGACACAAGTAATTAACCTCGTATATGGTTCTCTCATCTGTCTGGTTTAGCTATATGAATTATATTGAAATCTATAAAGACAATTTTGAGCTATATGACGACACAAACGACAACACTAGTCGAACTGCAAAGAAGAGATAAAACAGTATCAGGTAATCAAAAAATCCAGATTTAGTCTTACACATTCCTCTCATTTCGAATGCCTAACATATATGCATCTCCAGTAGGATCATATTGACTATTCCCAAAATTTTCCCGATTTGCATTTTATCTCCAAATCTATCGACATTGCACAATATCAACAAACTTTATGATGAACACACGGCCAGATTCTAATGTGCATCACCTAAATCATGAGAAAGCCAAATTCTCAACCACTTACGCACCATCTGCACACAACTACAGTGAATTTCAACACAAATACCATATAAACACACAAGTACGCAAAATACCATATAAACACACAAGTACCATATAAACACACAAGTACGCAAAATCCCTACATACAAGTACTCTAGTCTCTACTTACACACACAAGTAGGCAAAATCCCATATAAACACACAAGTACGCAAAATCCCTACATACACACAAATACCATATAAACACACAAGTACCATATAAACACACAAGTACGCAAAATCCCTACATACAAGTACTCTAGTCTCTACTTACACACACAAGTAGGCAAAATCCCTATCGCCCCTCCTCCAAATCTTCCTCCTCCCATTGCTTTGCCAATTCTGAAATAGCTTTGTCGTCCGCATCTTTCTCCTCCCTGTGAAGCGAGGCAAGGACAGCAACCACATGGCTCATCTCTGGTCTCTGTTGTGGTTCCTTGGCGCAGCAAAGACTGGCTAACTCAGCTACTTGGTTGATGCTGCCTTGGGTCTCTTCCTTGACCTCGATGGTTTGGTCAATGTGCATTGGGAAGGAGTCTTTATCAAGGAGCATCTTCCCGAACCAAACGGCAATGTGCGGATCGTCTTCAGATCGCTTCTCGTCTATAGCTTTCTGGCCGGTGATTAGCTCCATGAGAATAACTCCAAAGCTGAAAACGTCCGCCTTTCTAGTAACCTTTCCTGTCACTGCAATCAAAGAGATATTAGCTGTCACAAATCAAACATATATATATATGTAAGCGAAGCGATCATATATAAATATATTGAAAGACAAAAGGAGAAGACCATACATCCATATTCCGGTGGGATGTAACCAAATGTACCAACAAATTTGGTCCTGATTGATTCTTTGCCTTCCGCGGTTGATCGGACTAAAATTTTAAAGCAAAAAATAAATAAAATTTTATAGTTCAAATAATCCATTATTATTTGATTACTACCAGTGATATAACTCACCGGTTTACTCTGTGACTTGTTTCTTTCCTAAAACGAGTATTATGGTGTTGGCATTAATTATATTGCTTACTAGATTAGGCTTTTATAATTTGATATCTTATATTTTCCTTATATTTTCTTTATTTTTTTCTTATGTTTTCCTTAGTTTTTCCTTAGTTTTTTCTTAATTATTTTTTTGTTTCATTAGTTTTTTCTTAATTATTTTTTTGTTTCATTTTACATAAATTTTTTCATATATATTTTATTCTTTGATTCACGCACACACGATCATTTTAATTACTAATTAAAATCATAATATATTTTTAAGCGGATAAATCAAATTTTATACTGAGATGCAGTTAATATTGGGATGGTTCGAATTTCAAAACGAAGATTTAACGAAGGAAACCGGAATGGTTCGAATTTCAAAACGAAGATTTAACTAAGGTAGAATAAACAAGATCATAACTCTTTGTTTCTTTTCTTAAATCTCTTTTCGTATATACAAACTTAAGTTCGATGGATGTGGATATGAAAGCTCTTGTATCCTGAGGATTCACAAAAACATTTAACATTGAGATTGAAAACGAAAGTTATGATTTTAAAACAACACAGTTTTAAAGAAAGTTATTTCGTGGTTTAGCACCCTTTTTATTTTGGTTTTGTTGTTTTGAGGTTTCATTCAGCCTCTTACTGTTATGATGGCGGACACTGAAAAAAAAATTGTCTGGGGCACAAAATAATATAACAAAAATATTAAAAATAATTTTAACAAAGATACATTTGTTATATATTTTAAATTTTGAGTCTTAAAAAATAAGTAAACAAAATCATTTCATTGTTTTTTGGAATTGATGATGTTTCGTTGATGTGTTTTTGTGGTTCTAACTTCAGGTTGAAAATATTATCAAAGACTTGTACACCAAGTATGTATGACAAAGAACGCTCAAATTGCAAAAAAGAATCAAAGGGACAACTTTCTGACCATTCAAGAGGAACATGCTTCCTTGGTATGCAAGAAGAATTAATTACATCTTCAAAAGACAAAAAGTAAGTGTTCCTTAAGATCCATTATAAGATGAATCTCTTTAAAAATTTTTTTTGAAGAAAGCTGAAAACGCAAACACAGGAAGCTTAATGAGCATTCCAAATCTAAAGCATCTGACAGATGAGAACAGTAGGAACTGATCAGACTTTTCAAAACTATCTGGCCCGCTTAGCCATGTTTTCGGTCTATCCAAGTATAATGCTAGAAAAAGAACCAAGCAAAGGTCAAAAAGACAGAGACTTGTTTTCAGAAGGCTACCTAAACCCATAAGCATTTGATTGGAAGTCTACCACGCATAATCAGTACACACTATCACTCTCACTGTCAGAAACATAGGTAGAGCAAACGAACATACTCTTTACATGCTGAACTCTTTAGCTATGACGACTCTATAGAAGCTTGCTCATAATTAAATTTACATAACATTCTTCCGCTTGCATCAACTTACTCATTTTTGGAACATCAAGTAACAATACCTGGGTGTTTCAAAAAAATTGTATACTTTGGTAACAGAATTAATCCGAATCCTCTTCTCATATTGTTAATATCTATTGACAAAACTTACACAAGTACATAGAGAAGATCAATTACCAATTGTTCCTACAATTCAAGAAACCGTTCTGTTTTTACAGCAAAGATGAACCGACTTTTTTTTCCTGTATAATCCTAAGAAAAAGGCATGAAAGTGGTTATCTTGATTCTGAAAGGAGAGAGATCAATGAGGCCTGAGTGAGAAGAATCACCATGAAGAAAGGGGAAAGCAGTACAATCATGGTAAAGCCAATTCAATATAAGCATAGAAAAGAACTAATAGTACCTTGTATACACATAACTCGTACATATCTAATAATTTCACATTCTTGGACACAATAACTCGAACCAACATGTCCTGAAAAAGCAAATCCTAGCATAAAAGGTTAAACAAACTCAAAGGCTTAAACTGTTTTGTGGAGCTGTGATCGTCAGGGTGCATGAACTTGCAGTTGGGACACACAAGAGTTGATTTGCAGAGCATAACCAGCATGTGACACTTCATGCACACTGTTGTTACCATCTCTTGCTTCTTCTGATTATCATCATCATCATCATCATCATCACCTTCAAACGCTAGCCAAGACGGGGATCGACTTAGCCCTATATCACCTGATATCCCCTTCTTCTTATTTGGTGTCATGATCAAGTTTCCCCCTGTTGAACATTCCTCTTTCTTCATGATTGTTTTTACATTGGAACTTGATGAAGAAGAAAGGTTCAGCTCAAGGTCCAGGTATGTCCTACGATCTTCGATTGCCTCTGACTCGGCCTGCAAAATAGAATTGAAAACATTGTTTTAGTTCATGTCTTTGTGCATATATATTTCGATTTTTCGAATTCATACCTTAGTGTCTAGGTGAAGGTGAACACCAGGCTTTATCAGCTTTGCGCTATCTGACTTTGATCTTTGATAGAACAGAGAAGTCTTCTTCTTGAGTTTGCCTTTTGTTTGATCTCCTTGTTTCCTCCGTTTAAAGGAACACGATTCTTCGTAGACTTTCATCTCATCCCTCTTCCTAGAACAGAGGGTCCCATCATGTAGGGCAAACATTAGACCTTCCACTCTATTATTGTATTGTGCTTAAGAATCTCTCACTTAGCTTTGGTGTTAGAGAACGAATGATCAGATAGACCCAACAGTTCGTGAAAGTCGTCTATATATATAAATGAGCCACCCATGGAGTTATTATTTCCCACCGGTTCATGTAGAATAGTAGGCAAGAGTAAATGAGTTAGATATGCCTAACTAAATATCGTAGATAATCGAATAAATTAGGATTCAATTTGGGATTATTTTGCATTGTCAATATAATATCTACTCTGGCATTTGTTATTCAAGAAGGATTTACTTTACACAAATGACCATATTAGTGCTGATCTATCTAAAAGATGATAACTAAATATTTTAAACAGTGTGTTTATTCTGCAAGGTACGTATCTTAGTATGTCCTAAAGACTAAACTGTTTTGATTTGTATTGAGTTTTTGTTAAGCGGTAAATTAAAATGGAAAAGTAAAGTAATTGTAGATGATGATGTGTGAGTTCCAAGTTGGGTGTGTTCAATAAGTGAGGATATTGCTCCAAGGAGCNTCATCGATCCGAACCCCTGGAAGTTTGGATCGACGTGCTCGTCGATCCAACTCGTCGATCCAGCGCGAGAATTCTTCTCCTTCATCTTCTTGGTGACTCCTTTCTCCTCCAAGTGCTATGCAATCCTTCTCCAGCTCCATCCATGCCTCCATAGTGTCCTTTTTACCTGATCAAGACTCCAAATGCACCAAAACATGCAAAAGAACATGCAAAGAGATCGTAGACTCTAAATGGTCGAAATGCAATACAATGATGCTAAATAAGGGTTCTAAATGATGACAAACTTACACTAAATGGAGAGAAATATGATGCAAAATATAGACATATCACACTCCGACCGCCCCTACCGGCAAGTCACCCATCCCTCCATCGGGCTCATGGGCCGCGCCCCTGTCCGACGGTCGGTGCGTTAATTTTCTCGGTGGCCCGACCGACTGATTTACTTGTCTCTGCAATCACCACGTGACCTTTTCCCGTGTTTTGACCTCACTCACACGGTTCCGCAGAGGACTTCCCGGAAGGTCACCCATCCTAGTGCTACTCCAGCATAAGCACGCTTAACTCTGGAGTTCTCTTAGGGTAAGTGACCGGAAAAGGTAAGTGCACTTTGATGACATAGGTAGCCAAATCAATCCATTTAAACTTATTCAAATGGGGCGGACCCGGATCGTTACAATATGTGTATGCACGAGTTGTGTGTATTCTTGTTGGTCACGAAGTTGTCTACATGTATGTCTATGTGCGTATGATGATGATAAGAGGTATGTGATTCAAGAGGTCAATAAATATTAAATAGAACGAAACTAAATACAGTTGAAGGAGGAAGGTTCATGACTTCATGAATGCCGATGCAACTTTAATACCACAATAACTCTCACTCCCACTTTTCAATATATAACACCAAAAATTACAACTATATATATTAATTTATTATTTTCTTAATATTGGACTATTGGAAAATTTTATATAGTAAAATTCAAACAATTTGAAATAGATTGAAACCATCTTCACCGTCTACCATGCCACGACCTTCGCTTCCTCATTTATTTTTAGGACTCTTCTTTTGGTCAGCTTCCTCATAAATCGCCTTTCTATTTTCTTCCCATTCTTTAAATTCAACGGATGCATTTATGCATGGATATATATTTATAGTATCATATTATATTATTTTACATATATGTATATATGCATAGTGATAAATGTTTATGTGTGATTTCTGATGTGTGTTCGCAGATATTATCGAATTAGGGGCAACCCAAAAAATAAAATAAAGTTGAATTCTACGAGGCATCTAACTGAGAAACATGTAAATATTCATTTATAATAAAGTTCAAAAAAATATATTTATAACCAGTTGTAACTAAAAATGTTTCTTACCAAGTTTTAAAACGTAAAATAGGAAATGAAAACATAATAAAAACCCTCTAATCAAGAGAATCTAACCATTTTATCTCAAGATTCTTACGACTATTTAAAAAATACATATTACGAAAACTTTTAAAAAAAACTGTTTGTGTTGCTGAGTATTGTAAATGGAAAAAAGTTGTATAAAATGAAAGCTCCAAGTAATTTTTTGTTTGGTCGCGGGTAAAAGTAGTTTTTTTTTTTAACATTGGGTAAAAATAGTTAATACATATCTTGAATTACTTGGTTAAATGGAGAATCATAACTGTGGCCCTCAGTTAAAAAATATTTTCTGAAATACTCAAATAGTTATTATTTCCTGGTGGAAGAATTAAAGATTCAGTATACTTGTCTACCCGCTTCCATTAAATAATTTTGAACAAGTATAAATGCGTAGTAACAATTAATACACATACAGTATATTGTTTATTGTTTCAACGATAGTTTTGTGAAACAAATAGGCTAAGAAGATACTATGTGTTAACAGAAGATGACTGCATGAATATGAGTTTCAATCTTTTAGCCAAAACAAAAAACAAAAAACAAAAAAAAAAAGAATATGAGTTTCTATAAGATGGTGAATTATCAAGATATATATCGGCGGAATTTATTTGTCTTACAACGTAATAAAAATATCTGCATTCACTGATTCACATTTGACAATTGACCATCAATGGTTTAGGCTTTTTGTTATGTTTCACTAACCATTTGTATTTTGTTACAGTCCAAAAATACTATAAAGTTTTGATCTAGAAAAATTTATTAGAAAAAATATTCGAACTAAATTCAAACAATTGCAAATTTGGCAGCTAAGAAAAAAAACACATGGACAAATAACATATGATCCTAATATTATTTAAGATTTTAATAATAAATATGGAAGGGCCACAATTTGTTTTTCTTAATTCGGTCACTATTTTTATTGGACTGTCCTAGAGTTAGCTAAACCTTTAGCGATTTCATTTAAAATACTAACGAGTCTTCACAAGCTAATGTAACCATTATTTTGAATTTTCAATTCAAGAATACAATTTTCTATTGATAAGCTACTGCTATGCATAAGAATTAATCAATATCTTCTCATCTAATCACTATTTCGTGTTAAAATCGTGTTTATGTTTTTGGCTTTATACTTAGTCAATTCTCATCTAAATACATTTTTCTGTGTCGTGTAATTTTAGGTCATGTGAATTCATATAGTTTTGGTATATCTTCGCAATTGCATGTAGGTTTCTGTTTAATTCTTTGTGAAAAAAACAAGTTGTGTTTAAATTAAACAATACATTTTCTTATAATTTAAAAAATCATTTGTAGGTTGGTAGTATGAATTTTTAAAATGTCATTTTGTTCCACAGTTTCAGAAAACTCACATTTTCATGCAATTCTAAGGAGATGAATTGTATACAAAACACAAGTGGAGCCCCAAAATATACAAAATGGAGTTGGTTAATGGGTTGTACCTATTTTTGAGGTTCCAGGGAAAATTGTATAACTGCTGAATTGTTTTCTAAGATTTTGTATACAAAAGAATGAAAAATACAACATTGTATAAAGTTTTCTTCCAGTCCTTAACTAGAATAGGAGTTGGGCCAAAACCAATATTGGGTAGATTTCACCATAAAAGCTAAATTTATAAGTGAGGGTGTCCTATCCTTATGTCCTATAGGCATTGTTTTTACTCACTTCCTTATGTCTCAAGGCATTGTTTTACTCACTTTCCTCCTATTCAATGCGAGATATATATTTTGCATATACTTCACATTCTTATCACTCTCTTTGCTTCGGCATAATCACATTTTCAGTGTGCGGATGCATGCTTTTTATTTTTTAATGACCCAATTTGAATCTCAAATTGTATTGTACATAAACCATAACCTTTATATCTTACTATTATTTAGTTTCATATTCGTGTGTTTGTACAGTATTTGTCAAAATATTCCTTAATTTCATCACATAATTCTTTTTATAATTACTTTATTATTATTATAATTAAAATTAAATATAGTGGGAAAAAGACATAATAAATCCATAAGAAGAAACCGGTTTAGAAAAACATGATCCGTACCAACAACATAGAATTTCGTTTCAAGAACAAATCAGATGCGACAAAAACAACAACAACAACAACAAGGGAGCCTTGTCTAGAACTGGACATTGCCTAGAGAGATTTAAGTAAGTATGTCTGAGTTTATTCATAGAACAAACTTGGGGAAGAAGAAAACAACAACAGATTTTGAAGTTACAGACTCACCCACCAGAGAGATTATAGAGCCTTTTTAATCTTCAATTCTTCAAGAGGTTTCTCGAGAAGATCCTTTTGCAATAAGGATTGTTACGTAGAATCGAGTGAGGCCTTATGACATCAACGAGTATGGCATGAAGTGAACCCTGTTTCATTCCACAACATCTCGATCACTCTCAAATATAATAAGAATTGAAATCAAAAGTTAGGGTTATTAAACAAAGTTTCAAACTTGAGTTGGTTTTAATTTGTACCTTGGTGACAGTAAGAGCAGCTTGGATGACGAAGTTGGCATAAGGGTCTTGAATTAGAATATCGAAATGAGGAACAGAGATGAGCTCACGCACGATCTGAAGACGGCTCTCAGGACAATGTGTTAAGCATCGTTCCACCAAATGGCTACTGAATTTCTGCATCGAGAGCTCTACATAGTGCCCTTTTAAGTGCGCAAGCACCGTGGCAATCGCTGAGAAGTCCCTCAGTTCTATAATGAATTGGACTGCGTAGTTCCTGCATATGATCAAGGAAGAGAGAGATCTTTAGAATGAATACTCTCTCTCAAAGGCTTAGTTTCTGTTGAACTTTCATGAGATTGTTAATTACCCATAAGGGTCTTGAGCAAGGAAGAGACTGTTTCTAGTGATCTCGTTTATGAGCTTCTCTCGTTGCTGTCCAGTGGAATAAGCAATGCATCTCTGTAGCACGCAACATCCATGTCGGTGTGTCGCGATATCGATGCAGAACCTTGCAGCATCTTCAAAGATGAACTATAGAGTGTGATAAAATTGGTTCTGATGTAAGTTTTCACCTTACGACCTGAAGAGTGAGAAAAAGAAAAGCTCTTGTTCTTTACCTCGTTATCTTCTGTACTAAGGCACTGCAAGCAACGTTGAATTACATGATTCCCATTTAAATCCCTAACGAGGTTGAGAAACCCAGGCCTCAGAGCTGACTTCACCAGAAAACTCTGCTTCTTGGTTTTGATTGATTGCACTATTCTCTGAACAACTCGAGTACTTAAAACACACAAAACAAAACAAAACAAAACCTTAGCTTGACATCAACTTGATTACATTTGTTTAACATCATTAGACATAAAAAAACAAAATCTCTTACCCGTAAGCGTTGAGGGATATCCGGATAAGCATTCCAGGTTCTGCAGTGACCATGAGTATGATCTGTGTTCTTTGCTCTTCGTTGCAAACATCTAACAGTTTCTGCATCAAGTAATTCCCAAAAGGATCCATCGTAAGCTCAACAGCATGAGGAATCACCTCGTTGAAAACGATCATAATAGCATCCAGATCAGTCCCATCTTCGAAGATCCTCTGCAAGAATCTGCATCCATGCTGATCTTTAGCCATCAAGTAAACATATCCCTGGACTTCAGATATCTTGGGAAGGCTCGGATGATTAGTGTCACTGTTACTTCCTTGATGACCAAACAACGTTCCAACACAGCTTTTCCGACGAGAGTATGGTGGAAGAGAGTGATTGCTGGAGGTTTTAGCTTCAATGATGAAGCTGTTGTCGAAGATTAATGGCTCGATCATACTCTTGTTAGCTGAAGAAGCCATGGATCGAGCAGGAGACGACATTTCCGCAGATTTGTAACCAAAATTACAAGAATTAAGAGTCTCTCCATAGCTCTGAAAACTAGGGATTTGATTAATTGCGTTAGACCAGTTTTGATTTGGGAACGGTGAAGGCTTATCAACGCCAAAACCAGAAGAAGAAGCTCCAAATCGAAATCCACCATCGATAGGTTCGTAATTCCCCAAATTTCTCAATTGATTTCCAGTAAAATGTTGGTAACGATGGTTCTTATCTTCTTCATCATCTTCTTCTTCTTTGATGTTCAAACGATCGATACTTTCGCAAAGACCCAAATCGTACTCATCAGCCTTGTAATGCTTCGTCGTCGTCGTCATCATCCCATCGAAAGGAGGAGAAGCGAATCGAGACGAGCCGTCCTCGGAAGAACACAATCCGTTCGAGAAGTAACTCGAAATCGAGTAATCAGACGGCGATCGGAGACAGAACCTACTCGAGCTCGGAGACGAGTCCCCGGGAAAGAGATTTTGATTCCGGTGGAGACTCGGAGAGAGGTTCCATGATGTTTGCAGAGGAGAAGAAGGAGAGCGTGAGTGAGACGAAGCTTCTCCGAAACCACCTCTCTTAATCATATCTATCGCTCGTTCGTTCGTCTCTGCGGAAAAATCCAGGAGAAGCAGAAATCAGAAAATCGGGATTTCGACGGAATCTAGAAGATCAAATCAACATCCCCAGATTTCACAGAAGAGAGAAAATTGTTTGGTAAAGGCGAAAATGTATGATTATTTATTCAACAATCAGAACGAGAGGTTCTCTCTGAGTTTTTTTTTCATGGCGTCTGAAGGACGATGAGCTCAGTGCCGGGAGAAATGTGTGTGTAAACGGAGAAGGACGGGAGTGTAAAGGGTTTTCTTTTTCAAAAGTTTTTGGCATGAAATATTTTTATGATTATTCAAAATAATCTATTTTATTTTATTTTTGGTGTTGTTTTCTTAGTATGTAAAGGGATGAAGAAAAGTGTTTTGTATTTTTTTTTAATTTAATGAAACGTAAATTAAAAATTTAACAGAAAATGCGATTTAATATGCTGGATTTTCTCATTCGGTTACTGTTTTTTTTTTTTACATATATTTGATCTGAATCGGATGGAAAAAAAAATGGGATTACACAAAATTTATTGGGATTATATCTTAACAAACTTTTTTTGCTTGGAAAAAATTAAAGCTAAATGCTAAAAGAAGAATATGGCAATATGCAACGTGGGATTTGAAAAATAAACCTCTAAAATCTATGCACAGTTTTTATTTCTGTTGAGAAAAATAAATTTAACAAATATTTAAAATATGGTCTAAATATATTAAACAAGGTTTAAAGTTTTAACATACAAAGAAAGGAGACTAGTAAACAACACACTATGCACACAAAAACAAATCTCTTTAAAATTAAATTCTGCCCCCTCACGCAAATGTGAATGAGTATATCATCCCAATATATATATATATTTTTTTGATAAAATAAAATGAACACTACTAACCATTTTTGTGTGCTAAAACTACTAATTACCTTTTCTCTTGTGAACTCTTACGGTTTCGGAGATAACTTAATGTTCTTGAGGAGATATCACAGATGTTCTCTATTTCTTATGGGCTTAGTGTTTTTACGAGTGGAGAGGTGAAGAATGTAGGATGATATGATATCGATTGTCTATTTATATAGATTCTAAATAAATTAATAAAAATTGGCATCCATGACATGTAAATGGTTTCACATGCGTTATGGCTTTATCTATTTTTTATCTTTCTTTAGCTTCTCAATTAATTAACCAACTCGACTAATAACCATAAATTTATCTAAATTTGTGAAAAAAATACAATTCAATAGAGATTGTTTAAAATTCAGGTAACTGATATAGGTAGAGGCTCTCTAATCGTGAAGTATATATCTATCATGAAACCAATTAAGATTCTGTTTCAAAAACTAAAAAAAATGAAACCAATCGAGAAACTATATATAACTTTTTTTTTTTTTTGAACTATGTATAACTTTTTTTTGTATGCTATGATTTTTTTTCTTAGCTTACTATACAAATGCATAATATACATAAACAAAAACATAATAAAGTATTAAAAAAAAACATATAAGTAATTATATTAAATTCCATGGAACAAATTATATACGATCAGAATTGTCCTCATCTTACTCTTGGAAACATCATGCAAATTATTGGACGTCCCTAAGATAATCAATGCCGTAAGACAGTCCAACGCGTCTGTTTAGTTGATTATAGAGTCTCTTGAAACTGGTCCTGCTTTAGTCAATAAATTTCTATCTTCTGTTAAGGAAATCTGAGTAAACCACATAAGCTTGACTTGGAATATCATAAATTTAGTTTCCAAATTAGGAAAAGACACGAAAAAGATAGCTTCTGACACAAGCTACCTGCTTTTTTGACTACAACCAGATTCCACTGCTTATGGCTTCCTCGTAGTTTCCTCCTCTCTTCATGTCACTACTTACGAAAACGAAAGCTTCTGACAAAGTATATTTTGCATCCTCGTCGAAGTAAAACTTGTGTTTTTTGACAATTAAGTGTCTCCTTCTTTCGACCAAAAAAGTGTCTCGTTCTTGCGTAATTCGATTTGTCTTTGGGTCCATATATATATATATATGGGCTTGAAGCATATCATGAGCCTATCTTTTCCACCTATTGTTTGTTTTAACGGCCCATTAACCAGTCGTAGTATTATATCAATTGAAAATTATCATCTATCATCAAATTTTAACGAGGTTCATCATGTTTATGTGATTTCTACAATCGTTATTAGTACTCCATACTATTATGGGTGTTCTTGTGAATTTTGACTGTATGTGTTACAAGTATACAAAGTTACTCTGAAAATGAGAAACAGAGCAAGCTCTAGAGAAGTAAAGAAAGTGAAACATAATATATTTACCGGAATATTACGAAACCAATCTCAAATTTGTTCCCCGGAATATTATAAATTATTATGAGAAAACCTTACTTTAAAATTCACAAGAAAAGAAAAAGAAAAGAGAAAAGTATTAATTTTACAAAAGGACGAATGATCAAAGAGCAAAGATCATTTCTTCCAGCTTCGGCTTCGAGACAGAGGATCTTGAATTCCACCTACAACCCAAGTTTCCTTGGCGATATCTGAAGAGAGTCTGTAATAGTTCGTGTCGTAGCTCATCACCACCAAATTCATCTTCTTCTCTTCCTCCATCAACGATCTCAAATCATTCTTCTTTCTCACCGTCTCCTTCTCTTCTTCTCCGCTCTGTTTTCTAGTGTTTTCACATTCTCTGTTACCTTCCTCTGTTTCTGTTTTCTTCTCCTCTTCTAACTCTAACCAATTCTTCTTAACCGGCGCGGATCTGCACCGCATCAGCAACAACGCGTTTGGCGGCGGAACCGCAGTTTCCGCGTCCGAAAACGCTTTTCTCTTCTCGTCAACACACTCTTCTTCGTTGTTTTGCTTTTCGTGTAGAACCATGAACCATTTCGAGAAGACTGTCCCCGAGCTTTCATCTTCATCTTCATCTTCTCCTTCCTCTTCGTCATCTTCTTCTTCTTCTTCTTCGTCGGAGATCGCATCTACCGGAGGAAACGCACCGAAACACCGGAAATCGAACTCGAGATTGCGTAGACAAGTCAAGAATCCCATGACATCCTTCTTAATCCCGAATAACTTACTCTCCGACTTGCTTCTATGCATCTTCTCGATCTCCGCCATCAACGACTGCCAGTTCTTGCTTCCACCACCGTCTCCTCCGCGTTTGCTCGGCCGCACTTTGATCTGACCTGCACACGTGACTTTCGGCGACGTCGGTTCTTCTGCTATCTCCCCTCCGCAATTCTGGCGGACGCCGCCGCTTCCGGAGAGCTTACTGAGGCTGCGGCGGTGGCGAGGAGCATTTTGACGGCGGTTACTGGAATGAGAAGAAGGGCTGCAAATGGATTTAGGAGGTAAAGTCAAATGTGTTCTTGAAGGGAAACAAACCATCAAATCTGCAGAGTAACCAGAAGATTTTCCTCCTCCTCCTTTGATCATCTCTTTTTTTTTTTCCCCCGATTTGATTCACTCTTCGTCTTCGCTTGTTTCTTGTTATATGTAGGATCGATTTTGAAAAGGGTGGTTTAGCTTTTGATGTGTGTTTTTTTTTTTCTTTTGGTTTAAATTCTGCTTTTTCTCTTTCAACTTTTTCTTTAAATTTTGTTTATTTAGCCTTTTAGCGTCTTTGTGCTGACAGCTTCGCAAGCTTTAGCTTTTGCGGGAAAATAATACTTTCTGCCATTGCAAATTGTTTTTTGTTTCCTTTCTTTTATCTAATCAACCCAAACTACTATTAAGATAAATTGATATTCGTTTTTGTGGTTTTGGTTGGTACCATCAACCATGAATTATAATATGATGGTTGAATGACAATCTCACATGCTCTTATCAGCCAAAAAATTTACGTACTCATAATTAGTTTTTGTAATCAGAAAAATTATAAATAGAAACCCAAAGTAATCCTCAGAAACCCAAGCCGATTTCTTTTGTTATTTAAGAGTCTATATTGGCCAACTAATATCCCTCAAGTAACCATGAAATTGGACATTTTAAAGGTTTCACTTTTCCAATTTTGCTATACACATTAAATGAATGATACAAAGGATGGCAAAGGGGGGCTATTTCTAATTCCAAGTCTTCTGAATTGATGGATAACAAGCTTCGTATTCAATTCGACTTGAATCTCTCGTTGCAAACTAAATTGAATTCAGATTCGTGTGGATCCAAAACAGGCTTAAGTTTATCAAAACTTTAATTGAGAAAAAAAAATGAATCTATTAAACATATTTTACCAAATAGCACAGCCAAACTAAAAAAACGACCTTAAATTATTTATTTCAACATGCATATAAAATAAATTAATTGATCAAAGATCACATATGCCTAACACTTCTAATTTAATGGATTGGATTTAGTCATCATTCGTACCTATGGGCTATAGTTGAGCTAAACTCCGCACTAACAAAGCTTAATTATAAGAGATGTACTGTTTTATTATATTCGTTTATAAGAACAATACCTTATTGGTAATCATGTAACATGTATGGACCAGATCTTCGATCTTTTATAAACCCCATGTTTATATACTTCCGCAGCTTTTGAAATCTATAATAACGTTTTTAAATTAGTGTGTCAGTGCGCTAATCAACAACGTCCTTTTGGTCATGATGCCACTTGGTGGCTACGACAATGATTACTAGATTAGATTAGGCGTTTCTAATGATATCAGAAACAATTATTTCTCGATTCTTTATGCCTTAAATAAAAGTAATCAGTATTATTTCAAATTCATTCCACTGGTCATAGAAAGAAAAAAAGGTGATGATGTTTTAGCGGTTGAAAAGAACAATAGTTGTGAACATTTTTTCTTTGACGTCTAAACAATACTTAGTAGATATGTTTCGAAGTAATCAACCGAATAGCATAATAATTCCACATAATTTTTTCCAATCATTTAATTTGGCAGAATTGTGTTTTTTATTCAACCATCCGTCATATCTTAAACAGCTTTAATGACAGAATATTCCTTCTAAATACATTTACTTACAGTTCGGCAAAAAATAATTTAAATCTTTAAAGTGGTTATCAAGACAAATCCAGTATGGTTTTCTAAATTGTAATTGTGATACGTTGGTTCAAATTACAAATAAATATCTATAGAATAAAATGTTTCAATAAGTCACACTTGTCATTTTTAATAATGGTTGAAAACTCTACTATTTATGTATAAAGTTTTCTTTGAGTAAAATTAACGTGATATAATATAGATTATAGAATAACGTATGATCGGGTAAGATAAATGTTATTTCTTTAAACATACATAAAATCAAGATCTCACATGTCTAAGATTTTGCCACTAAATCATCTTTATAAAGTAAGTCTCCAAATTTGTATCTAGCAAGCTAGCCCACACAATAATAGAGATATCATTCTACATATAAATAACAAAACTACAGAAATATGACAAGTATGTAACACCACTTGGCACATGTAACATGTCTGATATCTCATTAAGATAAGAATAAAAGAAATTGTTGTTAAAGGTTAAAATGAAACGCCTCTACGCAAATAAATTACGATTTTCAATCTTTTGAATGACTTTTATAACAAACAGGAAGAACAAAAAAAAAACGTCGTTGAACGAATTTTTAAAAAACTGATGAGGAAAAAGCTAACCTGGTCAGTTGGTTAACATTTTTGTTATTTTTCTTAGAAAATTTCTAACGTTTTTCGGCACACTTCATGCCATATTATTGTTTCTTTAATTCTTTTCGGTCACGAGAGGATCAAAATCCGCATATGCTTCGAAACATTGACCAAAATGGTAAGCCAAGAGTCTTGTGTTAAAGCCAACTTTGTACACTGTGTAATCATATACTCCCTCTATTCCTAAAAGAAGATAGTTTTAGAAAAGAAAATTGTTTCAAAAAGAAAGAAGTTTTCAATTTTCTAGGTGTAGTTATTGTCTATTTAGACTTAATTTGCCCTTATAACATTAAATATTTAAAGAATAACTTAATTAATAATTAATAAAAACAAGGTTAGAAAAATCTTTTGTAAAATTTTCTTAATATGTGTGAAAAACTCAGAAATACCTTCTTTTAGGAACAGAGGGAGTATATAATTAGGGGATCTTCTCTCCTATGAAGCTGTCCACGTCAGCATTTATTTTCACTCTTCATGGGTTTACTATAACAATACAAAACCAATTTTTTTATTTGGGCTTTCAAAAATAGAAAATAACACATCATACCATTTTATAAACCCGATTAAAACCTAAACCACTAAAAATGTTCATATTTAGTAATTTAAAAATTAATCTTCTTCATTCTTTTGGTCACGGGTTAAAGACGAAGACTATGAATGGACAAAAAAATCAAACTGAACCAACGAAATTGACCCAACCAAATCTAAACCGACCCAAACCAAACAATACACTATACATAACCCAATCAGTTTGATGTTTTTCTCAATGTGTTTATTTTTCAAAAATAAAATGGGTTGTATAATCTTGGACGAGTAAAAAAAATTATACAACCCAAATTGGACGAGGAAAAAAAAATCAAATACAATAAAACATCATATACTAACTATAATTTACCAACATTTATATTTAAGTCATACCATTTGTGCAATCAAAAATAGCACCACTAAATTCTTAAATAATTATAGACCCCATAAATATAAACACAATAAAAGCCAACTGTTACTGACGCTGTTACTGCCACTCAACAGAATAATTGCTCATCACAATGTCCGTTACAAAATAAGAATCCAAATCAACACCCATCCTAAATGAATACACAAACTATTAAATGAGGTTAAAGAGTTAAACTGATACACAGAGAAGAAGTGCAGCAGATTATTAGAAAATACAATAGTCCCCTACAACGACGAGAAACATAATATTGGGCAAACTTAGTCGTTAAATATTAAAAAAAAAACCGTCGTAAGTTAAAATAAAAAAAAATAAACGAAATTCAAATAATAACTCTACTAAAAATTAAAAACATATACATAAACTAAGCCAAAAGAGGAAGCTAAAACACCCGAAAAAATTAAATTTATCACATTAAAGAAAATAAAAAAGAACTTCAAAAGTCATACATTAATCAAGACATGCCTATATAAATCGATCACTTATCAATTACACAGAAATCACCGACCACCAAAAAATAAAAATGAATCCTCAAAAAACACATGTAAGCCGGCTAGAAACACTACCTCAAGATTTGCTGGGTGAAATAGTTTGTAAAGTTGGTGCTGATTCACCGGTGGATTACCACAACTGCATCCTATCATGCAAAGAATTACGTGTTTCATCCACCGACCATCGAGTGTGTCAAAGACTCAGCCTTGCCCCGTGCTGAAGAAACCTAAAGCTGCAAACCATTACAATACGGTGATGACTAATTTTCTTGCAAATAACAACAAAGACGCACACTATATCAAAGGTATATTATAATACTTCCTTCAAAAAAAAAATGTACATTGGTCTATATCATTTCTCAATAGCGGCTGACGCGGGGCACAAGGAAGCAACCTATTTGTATGCTCTCATTCTTCTATGCATCGGAATTTCTGAAAAAGGCAAGAAATATTTAGTACAAAATGCATGAGTATTCTTACGGACAGTAAGATGAATGTCTGAGGCGTCAATGTGTGTCCTGAAGGAAAGCCCACTCCTCACATTAAAATTGATGCACGTTATTCAGTGTCGCCATGACATCGATCGGATTGCAGATAGGTACTGCTAAATGTTTTTTTAAAGTTATAAGGGAATTAAAATACTCAAACAACAAATGAACTCATTCTGAAATACAGGTATTACGAAAGCCAAATACAATTAAACGCCAAGTTAGAAGATGGGCATTCAATTTTCAAACAATTGTAATCAAATAGAAAGTTAAGATTTTTAGATATAAGGATTTTCAAATAAACGTTACATAAAAAACAGAACAATACAATTAGAAATTTACTGTCGATGTTCGTTAAAAAATTAAACACAGATTACGAGACAATAACATTCATAAATCTCATAAGACGGTGAAAGAGAGAGAGAGAGAGAGAGTATTCTTACGGGAGAAGGAACCCAGGAACCCATCTGAAAATTCACTCCTTTCCTTCAGAGCTCGACTCAGTGGCCATGGTGATTTACTGCAGATTCGCGGAGGGTGTAATCGGATTCCTTCTCTTTCTTGACGTCGAATCTTAGATCAAAGGAGAATCGCACACGTGGAGTCATCGTAATCTAGACGATGTGGTTATGTTGAGAGACACGTGTACTTTACAATCCTTATATTCTTCCTCAGCTATATGCGTCTGTACTTTGACCTTTTATGGCTTGAAGCCCACCAAAATTTATTAGTCAAGTTTTTTGTAGAAATTCTAAAGACTACATAAAAATGAATTATAGGAAATATAAACATTGAAAACTGAATTAGCAAACAACCCCGCGCACGCGCGGGGGCCGATTTCTAGTATATAAAAATGGGCACACGACAAACGTGCAAGAAAAAAAAGAAACATTGTCATACAAATGAAAAACGCAGAAAGCCCTACAAGGCCCATTATAACTTTACAAGGCCCAACAAAAGCTTAAAATGAATTCATCTCTAAAGCGTTCTTCTTACGCTTTAACAAAGCGACGACCGCTTCACCGTACATACAATCTCCGGCGGCGAAAGCTTCCGCCGCCAGCTCATCATCTCCGACGTCGGAATATTCCTTGCTCGGCCGTACGATCACGAGCGTCGCGGATTCTAAACAGATACCACTCTTAAGCTTAAGCGACGGCGCGTGTCTCATACTCATCCTCACGCTCGGGACCACACTCCTCCCATTTTTAACCACGCGCCTCTCCTCGCCTTCCCCACGCGCCTCCTCCGTCTTTCGAAACTCTCTCAGCCCTTCCGATTCCATCACCACCGTGCCTTCTCCTCCTCCGTCACGCACCACCAAGCTCTCCATCTCCCCGTGCTCCTTCACGACCTCGCTCATCAGGTGATGACGAGTCGACGCGGCGATCAACGCGCTTATCGTCCACACCACGCGCGTCTTCAGTCCAGTCACGAACTCGGCGTCGGACTCACCGGAAGAAGGAGGAGGAGAAGAAGAAGAAGAAGAAGACACGGTGGCGGCGGAACGAAACGCGACGACGACGCAGCTCTTGAGAGTTTTTCCGAACTCGGTTTTCCACTTAACGGCGGCGCCTTTCTCTAGCTTGACATCGCCGCCGGGAACCTCGACTTCCAAATTCTTGATCCGGTCGAACCGGGAGAGAATCTTGGAAGGGATATTCGGAGAAAGATTCGTGATCGGGATCGGTTTAGCCGGTTTAGAGAACAGAGAGAGGAGACCGTGAAAGGATTTGAACAGAGATTGGAAAATGTTGGTGGCGGGAGAATCGGACTGTGAATCGGAGTCTTGGTGATCGAGGCGGAGGAAGAGTGACTCGGACTGAGGGACGAGCGAGTTGAATCGTTTGGAGAGGGAACTGCAACGAAGTAAGGTTTTTACGTCACCGACTTTGTTCAAGATGTCGACGACGATCGGATCAGGGAGTCCATCAAAGACGTCCATGTTTTTATTTTAAAACCTTCCGAACGAAACAGAGAGTTTATTTTCTTCTCTCTTAAGAGTCTCTCTGTGTTTTTCTTCTCTTCTCTTCACTTTGTTTCTATTATTATGCTTAAGAGTTTAGAAGAGAGTGTAACGGAAGAGTTTAAATAAGGAAAGGACGACGAAGCCTAAAACAAAGGAACGATCGTTTTCCGGCATGCGGGACCCATTCGCCGTCTTTTAATGCTATTTTAATTTGGTAAAATAAGAAAAATAAATATGGGCGTGTTTTGTTTTGGTGGTGTTTGATGTTTTCAACAGGATAAGATCGAACGGTCTATAACTGTTCTTGATCGACGCTCCACGCTGCTTTAAAACATTGTTTACCATTATCTCGATTCATACTGGAAAAATCCAAGAAGAATCGCAAAATAGAATCTTATATACATAAGTGTGGATTCCTATCTTTTCTATGTCTTTTCCCAATTAGTAACTTTTTTTTTTTTTTTTGAGCAAGCCAATTAGTAACTTAGTAACTCAAAACATAAATTACCAAATATGTTGCACAAACAACAAACAAAAATTACTACTCCAATGCATATAATACTCTTTTAGAATCAGTTGCTTTGCTTACCTCTAACTGCATCATATAAATTTAAAATAACTAATATATATATATACACTAATACACTAGCCTTTCAATTTAATTATTAATTTTGTAAAAAAAACTAATTTTATTTTATTAAAGTTGGTTATTTCAAGCTCTTCAATCGGATAAAATTTCCTGTTAATTATACTAGTATAATCTAAATCCACTAGATTCCGTCATTGCCATTTATAAATAAGGTTTTTAAGACTTCTTAACATACTTATATGTACGATGATGCAAAACTTGAACTTTTTGGCATTCGGAAGGGTCACATTTTATATATAATTATAAATACATACAAGTATGTTATGAGGACATTCCCGTTTTTTAATGAGGAAAATTATCAACATTAAAAAATTGCAATTTTCCGGAGTCACGCGGTGCATACACATTTTAAAAAAAATTGAATTGAAAGTTAGTATAGCTATTGTCATTTAATTTTGAATCGAAAGTTCATGATCACTGATGATTAACAATGTCTAATATATATTACTACATCACTTTTAAGTTTCAATGTTAAAATAACTTAACAAACGGTGGTTTTCTAATGAGCTATATATATTGTAAATTTAAAAAAATACAATATGTTTATAGTATTTGTTTTGTTTAAAGAAATTTAGAAACGAATGATCCGAAATGGTATACTAAACAAAAGATTCTTTCAATCAGGAATAATATTCCAAGCGGAATATTAAATTCAAAGGGGTTCGTTGAATTCAAGTTTTCTAATTGGTTTAAACTTTAAACAATGGAATATGCTTTACTAGAGAAGGACCACATTCTGTCGATACTATTTTAATTTTTTTTATTCCCTTTGCTATCAGAAAATTAAAAGAAAATCATTTCTTGTATTTATTAATAAAAAAAACTAACATTTTAAAATGCAATATCAGTAATTTTATAGAAAGTGGATAGGAATTATACTAATTTATTTCCGGTACAACTCAAACTTGACAACGACTAAACTATAGACTAAGACGATTTTAATGATTAGCTTATTGAGTATATATATATATAAATTAATAGAGATTCAATGATTCATATTTTGTTTGAAACGCACATCTAATACCATTTAAAAAAGTTTTGTTCACCAGGAGACGTCATTCATTGAAACATGAGCTATATCAACTACTATTGATCTGTAAATAAATTACCTTCAAAATTATTTTAAAAGCAGCGCAACATGGCCGATGACATAAAGTTCGATTACGATGTTAATAAGCAGACAACCAGGGTCCATGAAGTATTTCAGGCCCATAAATGCCATGTCTGTTCTTTTTGTACTGATATAGAAACTGTGTAACACATACAACTCATGAAGAATCTGATGCGGTTTTATTAAGAAGCTAGCTCTAAAGAGAAGAAAGTAGCAAGCAAAAAAACTTAGAACCGTTGGTCCCATGATTTCCTAAACAGTCCCCCGCGCTGCACATCCTCTACATGGTCTAGGAAGAAGAAAACATCGTAATGCTTAAAGGCATCCATTCCTTGGATTCCAACTTTCATGATAGTGCTTCTCTCGAGATTGTAGTAGATAAGATGATCGGATAGATAGTATGTAGACAACACGACTTCACATGTTCTTGTGACTCCAACAATGTATAACTTCTCATCAGCAACTATATAATTCGACAAAGTTGGCAGTGCGTACCTATGCGTCGACCATTCACGTTTCTTGGCGTCTTCAAGAACGCACAACCTAAAACTGCTACTGCTTATGTCAATATATTCAGACGCATTGTCCGAATTGAGTGTAGCTAATTTACCCTTGTAGTTTACCAACTTCCCCCTCGAGAATTTTTCAATAAAGCTGAAATTCTCCGACCTGATATCAAAGCAAACTATCGCATAACCGCTTCCAAGCCCTTCGACCTCAGCAATGTAATACAAAACACCATTGATACATATCTCAACACCAGAAGGATTATGGGGTAAGCCACAATCGATGATTCTCCACGGCTGTTTCCTAGTTCCTAATGGCATAATGTGAGCAATGTTTCTTAGCCTTTCACCAACTG